>JARHVA010000758.1:2177500-2640000 GCA_037957365.1 Torreya grandis
GGATGAATTAATTATTAATTAATATTTTTTTAAAATATTTTTAACATGCATCAAAAAATTCAATAATATTACTTCTCTTAAGGGGAAATTTTACCATATAGATGTGGTAAGCCATCTTAGGTATGAATCATTGGATTATCACAAGTTTCCAAAGATAGGTGTGAATGTTAGGAATGGATTGAGGAATATGAATGTTGATAATAACATTAATTCTAGAAATATTTACATCAATCCTTTTAAAATAAAATATTTAACCCTAAATTTAGGTATGTGACATCATCTAGGGTTAAGAATATAGAAATGAATAAGCAAAAGGGTGATAAATAGATCTATAGAAAGCCAATTAATTTGAAAACTTAGATAAAAAACATTATAAATTTAATTACTGAGATATGCCAAAATATAAATCAAAAATATTGATTGATATTGAAATAAATGGGAAATAATAGTACATATCTAGTTTACTGTGCATATCATATTTGGACTGAAACAAGCTGGAAGTGGACTACATCAAGATTTAGGAAATATCATCAAATTCTAGAATTTTTCATTCTATAGAATTGAATGCTTATGTTAGATCTAGATAGTTATGTTGAAATTGATGTTTGAGTTTGACTTAGGTATTTAATACATAATAGTTACTAGATATGGATGTGACCACCTATATATTTCAATTTTTTCTATCACCTTTCTTTTGGTGTGTTTATATTATGCACACATATTATTGTTCTTTGTCAAATGATTAAAATCTAGATTATTCACCCTCGAAGTGATTATGGTAAAAATAGGTTATTTAAAATGTGGTGTCAATTTAACCTAAGGAACCCTCTATCAATGGACACTTTCTACATAGCCAATACTCCAAAGAGGGCCTCAAACTTATGTAGCTATTCCCTAAGTGTTCATTTGTGTGTTCATAAGGATGCAATATGTGGTAATAAATTACATAGAGTGACTTATATTATAACTTATAAAATATGTCTCATATGATGAAATTAGTACTTAAGACCTATAGGGATACTGCTCCTATGCCTAATATGGAAATAAGGATGAATAGGCCATATTTCCTCACTTGAATGCTTGATTGGGTGATTTTGGTAAGTTTCCTTATGAGCTACTAGGTGAGGAATGAATGAGGGTTGATATTTTATATATACCAATCCATTATGAAAATATATCACACTAAATCACTTAAGATTATCTTTAGGATATGTTTAATTTGAATATTGGATGACTTTTGGGCACTAGACACTTAGTTTGGAAAGACACACTATCATTAACATAGGCATCTAGATAGGATGCAAATGTATGATAAGGTGGAAAGTAGGTACTGGTCAATTTTTTTTTAAAGAATTATAATGATTATGTTTAGATAAATTTTGTATAATACATAAGGCCTAGCCATCAGAATAACAATGGTTAGATTAAGAGATAAATAATTTGACACAAAGAGATGGTGAACACAAGCCTTTTAGTAGCAAGAAGGTATTAGAATAAAAGGGTATAACAATGATAGGTATTATCCAAGTTTACAATACTAGGGTTTTATATAATTCATATTTAGTGTCTACATTTCCCCCCTTTAGTAATAAAATTGATAGTTTAAAGGAAATAAATGTGTACCTGGGTGTGTATAACACACCTTGCCTTTACATGAGTCCAACTAGAGTGATTTGATTATGACTAATTTGAAATCAAGATAATATTACAATATATAATTATTGAATATAATCTATAATAAAAATAATTTGAAATGATTGAGAGTAAAAAGAGAAAGGTTAAGAGTACACCTATATATCAATGTAACCATCTTGCCTTTTGGAATTTTTATTTAAAGAGATGTTTTTTATGAGGCCTTTGAGCTGAGATTAGAAAAAAATTTAAACCTAAAAGTGCATACATACATACATACATACATACATACATACATATATATATACATATATATATATATATGTATGTATGTATATATTATAATAATAATAATAATAATAATAATAATAATAATAATAATAATAATAATGAACTCACTATATTATGAGTATAATTGGGTCGCATTATTTAGATATGCCTAATGGTTGTGTGAAAACTCACATTTTCACCAAGGTTGGGGGCATGTTATCCTCACACACACACACACACACACACACACACACACACACACACACACACACACACACACACACACACACACATATATATGTGAGGATAACATGCCCCCAACCTTGGTGAAAATGTGAGTTTTCACACAACCATTAGGCATATCTCAATAATGTGACCCAATTATACTCATAATATAGTGAGTTCATTGATCCAATAAAATCACACTATATATCTAGTGAATTTAGATGATTTAATTAAGTCTAACTTATAACATTGGTAAGATTGAGTGATATAACCACCTCAATCTTTCCAAAAGGTCAACAAACTACTACATTATATCTTCTCAATAAAGTTTTTATAAGTCCATCTTGGGTATGATGATAATCCATATTAGTATTCTAAATCTAAAATCTGATTTTATTTTTTGTAATTTGAGGTGTTCTTTACATGGTATATGCATCTCATATATGTCTTAATATGAAACCTAGGCGAAACAGTGGTACCAATATATAAAATGTTGCCATAAATGTGTATCTGAATCATATAACTATGAAATTTGGCTGATTTTTATTTTTTTCAAGTGTGGAAGACATATTCCAATGACATTTCCCCACTAAATTTGAAGAATCTAAATAATGGCATAGTTATGGATAACATATTTACATAACATTCATCCACTATAATTTAGAGATGTTGAATATTGAATAAGTGTGGAGGTCATGCATTTTTAGCATGCCTTATTAAAATATGAAACTATGAAGGTATGAAAGATATTCTTCTATGACATGCCCCCACTAATATTACCTAATTTTGAGGCAAGGGGAAGTATAAATTGGTAGTTACCTTACCTCAAAATGATAAGATAATTTTATAATCTATGTATGGATCATGTAGTATATAAGAGTAACATGTCTAAGTAGGTATATCAATGAGGTACATTGTATGTGATCACATCAAGTCATAAGATGTATGATGTAAATCATGGAAACATATAGATAGTAATAGTACAAGCTCAATAATGAATTAAACACACACAAAATATCACTCGAAATCAAAATAAAAGGTAATGGTCTAAAGAGACAATATATAAGGGGCATGTTCAAATGCTGCAACATTAAAGATACATGCCTTAGTAAAATGTTCACAAAGCATATAAAGACATTTTAAAATGTCCACATAAAATAAACTAAGAAATATTCAAATGTAAAAATAGGCAAACATATGCATGAGGGCCACTATCAATGGAGCATATATACAATGCCAGATAATAAAAAGCAAGGAACACACTTAAGGAAATGAAAAATGGAATCATAAGAAACCAACATAATCATATAGTATTAGTCCCTAGATATATGTGTCAGTAAAAAAATTAAGTATATATAATAGTAAATACAATATGAAAGATCTATGCATAGATTAAGGCATGTGTAAGTATATAAGTTTAAAACACAACAATGGAAATGATCATATAATAATGTCACCTAGGTGTATCATGATCAAGGAAAATTATGCCCCTAATTTATTGATGATGTGAGTAGAGGGAAGGCCCAACATCTATGTGTATGTATTATGTGTCTAGGTATGCCTATATCACACTCAAAATATTGTGTGAATTTTTTTTGTGTATATAGAAATAAATTATATGTTATCTACCAACATGGAATCAACAACATAAGTTCCAAGGAACTAATAAGTAATGGAAATGTTGAATATTTTTATATTTTATATATTTTATATATTTTGGCATTTTTGGAATATTTTACTATAAAAATACTATTTTGTGATCTCATCCAAGGGATGGTCATAGGTATCTCCCCACTGGGATCCTAGTGTAATAAATTGGTGGTACTACTAAGTAACATGTATAGGTGTAATATTTTCCACTAGAGGATCTATGATACTTTGCATATGCATAATAGTACTCTATGGTAGTGAGACAACAATAGAAGGAATGGGTGTTTGTGAAACCCATTATTGAGTGATTTGTGGTTTCTTTGGAATAGTAGAAATACAAACATGTTTAGTTTTTCTAGGTAACTAAATATGTTGTGTAATAGTAGATGAAGATTATATGGAATCCACTATGTATATTTAATGTAATGGTATCTCAAGTATTGGACACCTAAGAAAGGGGATTACTTGTTTCTCACCCTTTTGAAAAGGATTAACCTTAATAAGTTTGATAATTTAATTCTTAGGTGAAAACTTATTTTGTTTAATTGGACGTTCTTATGAAATTATAGAAATTATAATTACCCTATTGGCATGAATGTATATAATACACCCATGTACTATAGATGGTACTACATGTAATTTACGTATTCAAGCTCATCCTAATAACATATCAAATACTCTAATGCATGGTATAACTAAGAGTGTAGTGACCAAATGTGTTGGGACCACCTATAAAGGCAAGTCAATCTCACCAAGGACCTATTGTGAGGTTACATCAAATACTTTGACCACATTTGTCAAAGAGTGTAAATAATCATATGTGTATACCAAATGTGTAAGTAATGTTATGGTGAAAAAATTATTTTTAGAACAATTATAAATCATAACATTGTGTATAGGTTGATGATCAAAAAATGACCAGACGAATAATGAATGAAGATGTGAGTCATCATCCACAATCTCATTATCATCAAAAGTAGTAGGTCTCTAAACTATGTGAGGTTTATGCCATGTATAAGTACCAGTAATACCATATAATGGGTGCCCATAATGTGGTGGAGGGTGTATATTATATGTCATTTATACATTTTGTTCCTTCTTAGAATTATCTTGAAAAGGGTTGTTAAATATCTTTTGATTATGGTGATCACCAGGTCATGAACATGATTCCTTTGAAGGATCATCAAATGTATTTTTTTTAGTCATCAATAAGATCCTGGATCTTATGTTTCAAGGTAAAAAAATAGTACATAGAATCCTAAGGGCCTTGATGATAGTCATAAAAATAATTTGAATCATATCCTTTGGGTAGAGGTCAACTCATATCAACCCTTATAGGATGAGGAAGATATATGAGGTGGTAGTCCACAAGCTTTATAAGTAATAAACCTAGAGAATAAAGTAACCATGTAAATTGAATCCTTCATGCATTGGATAAGATAAGCTGATTAGGTTGTTATGATAATTATAATAGTATTTTTTTCTTTTTAAGTTTTTTAGGTTTCACCATATAACTTAGTTTGATAGTGAACTTGGTATTTGATGTAGTCAGTGTGTTTGATAAATATTTAAGTTTGTTTAATGAGATAAAATTCATTTCATGATCATGAATAATACAAATTAAGTCATCAAAATATTTGAAAATTTTGAAAACAATGGACTCATGTAATGGGGCAAACAAACTTTGTTTGAAGATGTCATGAAACTCTTTATCTACCATTATATTGATCATTTAAGCCAACATTATCTTGTATTTTAAGAAATTCATTAATATGTTCATTAGTATTAGAGTATAGGTTATTTATTTTACCATATTTATTTATTATTGGCCTTTTTCCATCTCTTGGAGTTTTCCTACTTTCATGGAGAAGTTTGCTTAGGTGTACAGGTTGATAGGGTGACTAGGAAGTAACTCCCTTAGTTGGCTATTCTGGGTATGGGAGTTACTCCTCTATTCTTGGCTTTGTTGACCACATTTTTTCAAGGAGTTACTATTCTATTCCAAGGTCCTATTGATCAAATTTTATGGAGGATTTAGTCAACAATCTCCTATTTATACTTCTCACATTTATAATCCTTGGTAATGGAAGATTGAGTTTTGGCTCTTATCTTGTTTATGAAATATTCTCATGTATGTGTTTTCATTTATTTTTAACTATTATGTTGTGTAATTTATTGACTAGTTCTTATAAAAAACATGTACATTCACTTGATCCAGATATATTAGAATCCAGTCTGATATGGTATTAGATGTAATGAAATTACTTCAACAATAAAGTAGAATAGTATAAATATGTCCAAATATGACTGAAATAGATCAAAATAAATGATAATAGACAAGCCACTTCAAGGGGGCACCCTCCAAAAGTTTCAATAAGAGCAGAATTCATAATATGATGATAAACAATTACCTACTACCTCTTATATATAGTCTATCTAGGCCATGGTTACTCTATAGGCTGACCTAATAACCAAATGAATGTATATATAAATGTGATAAAGCATCAAAGAGGGATAATTAAGCCATAATTTATCTATTCCTATCCTCATACATGCGATAGATTAGGGGTGTAGCATGCCCTTCCCCTTCAAACTAATGTTGTCCTCAATGTTGAACAACTCTAGATGTTGCATAAAATATTCACCTTCCCAAGTTACATCTTCACTGCTCAAGTTATTCCACTTGATCAGATATTCCCTAATATCTTTGCTTCTCAACCTCTTAGTACGTGTTTGGAGGATCTTCTTTGTTTCTAAAATGACACGTCCTTCTTCATCTAGTTTTAGGAGCTCTATCTGGGCTAAAACTTTCTATCCAATGACCTTTTCCAAATAGGAAACATGAAATATTGGGTGTATGTGAGATGAATGAGGTAACTTGAGATTATAAGACACACTTCCAATTTTTTTTAGAACCTAATAAGGGCCATAATACTTAGGATCAAGTTTGTTGTTCTTTTTATGTTGCTTCAAGGACATCTACTTGTAAGGTTACAAATGTACAAATACCCAGTCACCCACCTCAAAATTTTTATTACTACAGTGTTGATATAATTTTTAATTCATCTTATTTTGTGCCAAGGTCAAATCTCTCTCAAACTAGCCAAAACCTCTTATTGATGCTGAATGTGCTCCTCCACATCTTGAACCTTGGTTTGCACCTTTAATGAAGAAGTGATGGAAGGTAGATGGTAACCATATAGTGCTAGAAATGGAGACATTTTAGAAGAGGTATGGAAAGATGTGTTATACCACCATTATACAAGTGGTAGACATTTAACCCAATGTCCCTATTTATCTAATACAAAACAATGGAGATACCCCTCTAAACATTTATTAACCACTTCTATTTGTCTATCAGATTGGGGGTGGTAAGATGAGCTATGAGCTAGCTGAGTACCGAAGTAGTAAAATAGTTTAGTCCAAAAATTATTAATGAAAATAGGATCATGATCACTTACAATTATTTTTGGGGTTCCATGTAATTTTAGAACTACTTCTAGAAAAATAGCTGCTACTATACTTACTGAAAATGGGTGTGAGAGAACATAAAAATGGACATATTTTGTAAGCCTATCGATAATGACCAAGATAACATTATTACCTTCAGAACAAGGCAACCCTATGATGAAATCCATATAAACCTCCTCCTGCCTTTAACTAGGAATTGCTAACAGTTGTAACAGACTTGGGTTCTTAACTGTCTCACCTTTATTTTGTAGGCATATTAAGCATTCTGCCACAAACATTTGTAGATCTCCCTTGAGTCCTTCCAAAAATAATTATTTCTTAATTCTATGATAATTTTTCAAGAACCCTAAGTGTCCCCCAATTAGAGATGCATGCAACTCCACAAAAATCTTATGCTTAAGCTCTAAATTCTTGCACAAATATAACCTACCCTTATACTATAAGACATTACCTTTCCATTAAAATTTGTCAAAGGCTAAAGTACCTTGCTGGATATTCTAAATCAGAACCTATGTATCCTTGTCTTACTCCCATTTTAACTTGGCTTCATCCACCCAGTCTGCTTGCAACATGGACATTGCACAAAGTAATGCTTCTATCAATGTATCTCATCTGGATAGTGCATCTTCTACTACATTATCTTTACCCTTATTGTAGATGATTTCAAAATCATAACCCAAGATTTTGGTTACCCACTTTTTTTGTTCCTTCAATGATAATATTTGCTCAAAAAGTATTTGAGACTATCATGATCCATTTTCACCTTAAAGTTTCTACCCATTAGATAGGGCCTCCATTGTTTAACTGCATGAAGAATAGCCATCATTTCTTTTTCATAGATAGGTTTTTGTAGATTCTTACCTTTGACTTGATGACTCTCAAATGCAATGGGTCT
Organism: Torreya grandis; assembly: GCA_037957365.1. Taxonomy (NCBI): domain Eukaryota; kingdom Viridiplantae; phylum Streptophyta; class Pinopsida; order Cupressales; family Taxaceae; genus Torreya; species Torreya grandis. The sequence goes on from JARHVA010000758.1 coordinate 2,185,644, forward strand.
TCCATCCTACATTACTACCATTCCCAACCTAGATCTTGAGCATCAAATTCAATAGTGAATGTCTTTGAGAAGTCTAGAGTAGCCAAAATTGGAGTGGTGCACATAAATACTTTTAGTTTCTCAAATGTTTTGGTGGTGGTATCATTCCAATGGAAGGCATCCTTATTTATAAATGTAGTGAGTGGAGCTACTATGTTGCCATAACCTTTCACAAATCTTTAGTAGTAACCTATTAATCCTAGGAACCCTTAGAGGTTTTTGAGAGTTTTTAGCATGGGCCATTCCATCATATCTTTGATCTTCTAAGGATCAGATTTGACACCTTCATGGGAAATAATATGACCTAGGTACTCTACCTCCTATACTCCAAAAGCACATTTGGATGGCTTCACATAAAGATGATGCTTATCCAAAACTATCAACACCTATTTCACATGTTGAAGATGTGCTTCCCATGTCTACCTATAAATCAATATGTCATGAAATAAAACCAGTACAAACTTCCTTAAAAAAGGCCTAAAAATAATGTTCATCAAGATCTAAAAAGTAGATGGTTTATTTGTAAGACAAAAGGGCATTACTAAAAACTCATAATGGCCCTCATGCATTCTAAAATAAGTTTTAAGAACATTTTCATCCTTGATTCTAATTTGATGGTACCCTAAGAAAAGATCCAATTTTGTGAAATAATTAGCACCATGTAACTCATCAAGTAAAACATCAATTATTGGAATAGGAAACTTATCTTTAATGATGTACTTGTTGAGTTCCCTAGAATCTGAGCACATCCTCCATGTGTCATCCTTCTTTTGCACCATGACCACTGGTGATGAATATGCACTTTGTCTATGCTTGATGATCCTTGCCTCCAACATCTCATGGACCATCTTTTTGATTTCACTCTTCTATGCATATGGATATCTATATGGTCTGATATTTGGTGGTTGACTCCCTAGAAGTAGTTGAATGGCATGATCATGTTCTCTTTTTGGTGGTAGTCCTTTTGGCATGGTCCCAAAAATAGATGGATGGTCATCAAGAACCATCTGTAGATCAAGATGTGTAGATGTCAGTGTGGGATGAACTTATATGGAACATAATAATGCAATAATTCCCTTTGCCCCCTTTTTTAGCATCTTGGTCATCTAATGTGAACTAATCAATTATGGAGATTTTCCCTGTAATCCATGTAGTTTAATTTTCCTACCTTTAGAATGAAAGTGCATGAATAGTTCTTGGAAGGTCATCTCAATGGTACCCAAGGTTGTGAGCCATTAGACTCCCAAAAAAATGATTGTACTACCCATGGGAATAGAAAACATAGGAGAATAGAGATTGTACTCACCCATAACAAGCTTAATACTATGGCATTTGCCTAAACAATTAATTGTGCCACCATCTAAAATCATGACCTAAAATTTTGGTTTTGGGTAGATGAAACAGTTTAATCGAGTGGCCAACTTTTAGTTGATGAAGTTATGTGTGTTCCCCAAATCAATCAACACTTTCACCTTCTATTTCTTGAGGAAACCCACCACCTTAAGAGTTTGTGGAGTGCTAATACCTACAAGTGCATGACAAGAGATTGTAGGTTGGGAATATTTAGGTACCTCCTCTATCTCTTCCTCATCATCATTGGAGGCATCATCTTCTTCTTCATCTTCATTGGATCCCTCAATATAGAATAAATTCTTCTTAGCACATCTATGTCCTTTGCTCCACTTGCTATCACAACTGAAACATAATCCTTTTGCATGTTTCTCTTCAATTTGTTGAGGGGTTAATTTGGTAGTGGAGGAAATATTAGTGTCGATATTTTACGATATTTGAAGTGAGTGAATGGTTGCTTTTTGTTGGCTATGATTTTTTCCTTAGCTCTGTGTGCCATGATAATTGAATCAAAAATATTAAGTGGATTAAACATGCATACCTCATGTTGAATGTGGTCCTTGAGTCCACCCAAAAATAGCTCATTCAAGTTCTCAAAAATTGTCTCCACACATAAGGATAGGTTTTGAAAATGATGAATATAATCCTTGATGGAGCTAGTCTATCACAATTTTTCTAGTTGGCTGAATTAATTCTCTGTCACACTATTGCCATAGTGTAATTGTACCTCCTCTATAAAAATTGACCAAGTGACATTGAGAGTCATCTTTTTCTTTTGAGCACACAACCATCGATACCAAATGAATTGATCAAGTTCAAGATATAAGGATGCCATGGTAACCTTCTATCCACCTAGGATTTGATGTAGATAAAAAAAATTATGCATTTGGTTGATCTAATTGAGTGGATCTTTTCCATCAAAATTGTGCATATCCACCTTTGGTAACAGGTTCTTCTATGGCAATGTAGTTGGATTTGAAGTAGACTGGTTGGGAGAACCACCCTAGTGGGGTTGTGTAATAGTAATAGCTAGATGGTTTGACTGATTATTTTTCAAAGCCATCATGATATCTACCAAACTATCTTTTATGGATTTCATATTAGATTGTATGCCTTGCACCTCACTTTGAATGCCTTGCACACTATAATCAAACTGGCTCACTTTGTGATCTATGTTAAAGAACCTTGGTATAAAGGATCTAGTACATCCCCCTTTTGACTCCATATCTTCCTTGTTAGGAGTTTTACCTATATTTTTAGCACCCTTTCCTTGGCCCTGAGTTTGTGGACCTACTATAAAAGGGCTTTACGATGTCGACCCTGATTGGCAATTTTGACCCAACTTTGACCAAGCAATTTTGGACTTATGTTAGCCTCAAATAAAAACATATAAATAACATAACCTAGCCAAATTTTTATAATCTTTCCAAAAATGTAAATAACTCATAAAAATTCTTTGAATTGTGCACTATAGATCAATTTTATGAAAAACCCTAAAATGGAAATAACTTTTGTAAAATAGATCTAACTAATCTAAAATTTTAATGGAAGATTAATTTAATGATTTATCACCTAAATTGAAAACATTGTAGATAAATTTTTAACCATTTTTTATATATAGCCAAATTTAAAAAATTAGGGTTTCACCCACAAGATTGCCTAAATCGCAGCTCTGATACCACTTATAATGAAATTACTTCAACAATAAATTATAATAGCAAAAATAGGTCCAAATATGAATGAAATATATTGGAATATATGATAATGGACAAGACACTTAGAGGGGGCAACCTCCACAAGTTTAAATAAGAGCAAAATTCATAATATGATGATAAACAATTACCCACTACCTCCTATATATAGTCTATCTAGGCCATGGTTACTCCATAGGCTGACCTACTAACCAAATGAATGCATAGAGAAATGTGATATAGCATCAAAGAGGGATAAGTAATCCAAAAGTTAGCTATTCCTATCCTCATACATGTGATAGGTTAGGGGCGTAGCATTAGAGCACCATTCCATTATACAAATGTCTATTTATTTTTCTTTTGAAATCATGTTTTTTTATTTGCAAAAAAAGGAGACTGTTACTGGAGGTTTTCTTATAAATCTAAGGTATTTTTGGAAATATTGTTTAGTTTTTCAAGTGGATATCACCACTTATTTGTGGTTAGACCCCTCTCCCAACATTATCTTTTCATGGCTCACTATATTCAACCTGTAGTACTAAGACATATTCCTCTTAGTCATTCATCCTACTAGTGTGATTGTTTTCAGGTGGATGCTTATTTGAGATCATTTATAAATCTAAGATATTCTCATAGAAACCTCACCACTCAACCTTCATCAAGTTTTATTGGGCTATTATGCCAATCAACTATCTTTCATCATGTCTTCTTTTTATCCTCTCATCGTTGCTACTATGATAGTTTGGAGATCTTCCATACTACTAGCTTCCTATTTAACTTGGTTTGTTTGAGATAATCTTAGGAAAGGCTCCTTGACATCTCCTATAACCTCATCAACATATCTTTCCTTACAATTTATGCCTTATGGTGTGAAATGGCATGCTGAGTTGATTTAAGGACTACACTCTTTACATGTGCTACCCCTCAGGTGTCACCATGATGATACACCCTTTCCAAGTTAAAAACCACCTCATTTTATCATTCCTGATATTTATAAACCACTATATTTAAATATATTTACCATTACAATTTCAAGTAAAAAAATGACTCCTTTTGAAAACTCATGGTTTTATAAACCATTTTAGTTGTTTTTAAAGTTTTTTATTATCAAACATGTTTTAAAAAATGGGGAGGTTTGGGTCAAACCATGGGCTTGGATTTTATAAGATTTAAATAGTTTTATTTTTAGGGAGTTTACCCTTTTTTAATAATATCATTCATTTGACATTATATTAAGCATATGGTAAAACTTATGAGTGGGGGGTCATTGATATTAATGGGAACTTTTTATTAATGGGAACTTTTTATTGTTTTCTTAAAATAATGTTATTTTTATTTTTTTAGATCAATACCAAGGTTCAATGTGTCTCTTTCCCTCTATTAAAAAACACCAAGTTTACAAAATAGCCTAAACAAATCCAAGAAAAAATGCTATGGCCAAGCAAGAACCAATAATATCAAATGGCCAAAAAGACACAATAAGATTAAACAATAGTTCTTTCAAACACCCAAATACCAACAATAGCAACAAAGCCATCAGTTAGTATGGAAAAATTTTAAAATATTAACCATCTTTCCATTTTTTTTACAAAAATTTTATTACCTCTTACCACACTCCTTATTTAGAGTTCACCATTACCAATTACTTATCAGAATTATAAATTTTTTTTGAATCTAAGCTTTCTGATGCATGTCCTCTTTTTAATCCCCTATAGTGTTTTTAAGGGAGGGTTCTAGATTTTTTTAATTTCCCCCATAATTGACTCATCTTCTTTATCCAAAATATCTTCTTCTTTCTCTCTTTCTCCAAATTTTGTATTTACCTAAATTTTTAGCTCTCAAAAACACTTTTAAATGACTATTATTGGATCTAGAGCACTCTATTTTCTTGAGGTTGACTTTACCCATTTTTTATTCCTTGATTTTGAGCACTCTATGAGACAAGAAGCATAAAGATTACTTGGTAATTTGTAATTACAACATCTGAATGTTGTATTCTCATAATCTAAAGCCTTAAAATAATATTATTATGTGTTGGATTTTTATTTTTATTTTATAAAAATAATATATTGTGATTTAAAAAAAATAGATTTTTTTTTTCAAACTCTTCATATACTCACTAGTCAAAGATCGAAGGGTGAGGTCCATTTTGATAGGTGGCCAAAACCCCTCACATTAAAAAACACTTCTCTATTTCTCTTATGCTCATTTTATATACTGATCTTGGACACATTTTTGATTGGGCCCAACATCTTCATTTTGTCTTATAGATAATGTATTTTCAAATTTTTACTAGTTTATCTAGACAAATTCTTGACTGTACTTGACATATTTTGAGTGTGCATTATTTGAAAAATTTGGGGGGTTCACCATTTCATAGTTTAGGGGGGTGTGTTATGTGTTAGTCACTTTCCATTCTATTTACACTTTTAGTTCTACAAAAAAGACCAACTTCAAATACAATCATTTCACTTTATTTATGAATAATAGATACAAGTTCAATTAATCCTCTAACACCATTTAAATACTATGAATGGAAACTCAAAATGTAAATTATATTAAGGATCAAAGGTTCACATCATATTAAAATGGGTAATGAAATTTAATCTAATAAATAAGAAGAAAAACTTAAATGGCACATTCTTTGAGATGAAGTGTCTAGGTTACAGTGTCTTTCAATGTCTCCTGATAATCTCTTTCACTTAGAACATGCTAAATCACCAAATCAAGTGTGGACCATCTTAAATTTTTTTTGGGAAGTAGATGTAATAAGAGGTCATGAACTATAAAATATACTTATCAGCCTAAGTCCTAGTAACTTTGACATCCTTCAAGATTTATTCACCAAGTTCAAGTCTTTGAGATTATAGTTGAAATAATGTGGAATGGATAAGAAAGATGGCCAAATTATTCTTTCTATACTCTCTAATTTAGGTACTAATTACATAGTATTTGTCTCTACTTTTCATGACACTAAAATTACTTTAGGCACTACATAGAAAATGCCCTCTTTAGATGCTTTTATTGTTGACTTGACTAGATAGCAAGACAAGTTAATATACATGGGCACATTGAAGTCCTAAAAACTTCAAGCCCTAATTTTTGGTAATGAAAAATAGAAGGTTTCAAACAAAGAGAATAAGAAAAATAATAAGGATCAAGAGAAGAAGAAAGAATTGACCTCTACCAAAACAACCACTAAAACTTCCTCTTCCAATGAAAAACCTAATAAAGAGAAGGTTAAGTGAGCCTATTGAATTAAAAATGGGAATGATGAAAAAAAGTGCATGAAGAAACATATTTATCACTTAATTCATATTCTAGAGAAAAACAATATTCTAAATATAAATACTGAGATATGCCAAAAATAAAAAGTACAACTATTGATTGATATTATAATAAATGGGAAACAAGAGTACTTAGTTGGTTTACTATGCACATATAGATTTGGGATGAAATAGGTTGGAATTAGATTGGATCAATACTATGGAACAATCATCATATTATATAATTTTACATTATATGGCCTTGGACACTTATATCAGATCCAAATAGTTATGTCAATGTTAGTGTCTAAGTTAGATGTAGTTATCCCAATATAGAATAGTGATTAGATCTGGATGTGACCACCTAGATCATTCCAAGTTTTTTTCACCTTTATTTTTATTTATTCATATTTCATGCATATTATTTCATTCTTTATCAAATGATCAAACCCTATATTCCTCACCCTTGGATTGACTGTGGGAAAAATAAGTTAGTGGGAACATAATGTTGAGCTACCCTAAGGACCCCTCTATCAATGGGCACTACCTACATATTTAATACTTAGAATAGGGCCTTATAATTATGTTTTTCTCACATACATGTTTGATTATGTGTGCATAAAGATACAATGTGTGATAATCAAGTACATCAAGTGACCTAGCTTATAACCTAGAAAATATGGCTCATGATATGTTCATTTAGTAGTTTATAACTATGGGGATACGAATCTATTATTGATATGAAAATAGGGAGGAATACAATGAATTTTTTCACTTGAATGGTTGATTGGGTGGTTTTTGTAGTTTCCTCATGAACTACTAGGTGAGGAATGAATGAGTGTTGATATTATATATATACCAATCTATTTTGAAAATATATCAAACTAAATACATTAATCCAACACTTATGACACATTTCAATTTCAAATTGGATGACTTTGGGCATTGGACACTTAGTTTGAAATGGGACACTAACATTGACATAGGTGTCTGGCTAGGATGCAAGTGTCAAGAAGCTACAAAATAAGTAATAGTCCAAAACTTATAGAGAATGAAAATGACCAAGTTTCGAACATACTAAGAGATAATAAATTTGAAAAAAAGAGATAGTGAATGTGATCCTTTACGTAGTGGAAAGATCTTAAAATTGAAAGGTACAATCATGATGGCATTTTATAAGTGAAAAATACTAAGGTGATATATAATTCATATTTATTTTTTATAGAAACCATTAATACTAAGATTTTTCTAGAGTTCACATTGAAAACACATTTGTATGGTTTGATTCAAACTTTGTATTCGATGAAACAATTGAATATGGTATCAATATCATGAAGATGGTTTTCATGATGCTTATATTCTATGATAAGTTCATCCACATACATTTCAAATATTTTATGGATGAGATCATGAAATATATTTATCATTTCATATTAATAATTTACCCCAAAATTTTTGATACCTAAGGGCATCTTAAAATAATAATAGGTTTTCCATTTGATAGTAAATGTGGGCTTGTGTTGATATTATAAATTAAAGTGGATTTAATTATAGACTAAAAAACCATTCATGAAGTAGAGAATCTCATATCTAGTTGTAGAATCAATAATGGAATTAATTAATGGTTAATGGATATTATGTTTAGAACATATTAAGCTAATTTTATGAAATTTGATGTAGATGTGAATGACCATAGTGAATTTATTGATAATAGGAGTAATTATAGATACCCATTTCGAGTAATTTATAAGATTGATAAACTTATCATTTGAGAGATCAATAATTTATTTATGACATAAATTAGAAACATCTAAAATAAACTTGTATTTTTATTGGCACACAAGTTATACATCAATTTATCTAATTATTTTATGGAAAACTATGCTAGGGTTAATGTCTGGCATATCTTTTTATGACCAAGCAAAGACTTCATGATATTTGTCAAAAAAGAGCCTAAAATTATATTTCACTTCAAGATAAAGTTATGTAGAGATAAGAATTATTTAGAAGAGGTATTTTTGTTTTAGTTAATAGTGAATGTTCCCTCAATGAGCATGGTATTTTCATCTTGGAAATGGAAGGGAGTGGGACGAAGCTTAGAAATAGGATTTGTTTGAGGATCAATGATAGCAACAAAATTATTGAAACAATGAGTGTTTTTATGAAAATTGCCAAGTTTGTGATGTTTCTAAAGAATTGAAAGCTCTCTAACATGGATTAATTATAAGATATATTCACCATTACTAAGTGTGGTTAAAGGTCCATAATATTTGACATCTACTTATAGATCCATAATATGTGTTGGGAGAAGAAAACTAGATAAGAAAAGCTACATAAGATATTCTTTGAATATTCATGCATTATATATGAAATTATCAGATATATGTATTTTTGTCAATTATATTTTCTCCCTATGAGGATAAGTATCAGATATCCTCATCCAAGGGGAATAATTGAAACACCTCTAGGCTGTAGGTAGCCTAAGAATGAGGTGACTAGATAGGGATAGCTCCCTTGATGTACCACTTGTAAATCACTAATATACCTATGTTTGCAAGGAAAAGGGAGAGAAAAATAAAATTAAACTATCCTAAAGGAGGTGATACACCAATTTGATTGATGAATAATAATTAACTATATGACTACTAATTAACTATATGCCACACATGAGACCAAGGGACTAACTAAACATATGCTTTTCTAATCTAAATCTTCTCACATCAGTATTTCATTATGAGGTTGTGATGAATGTTTAAGATAGGAAGAATAGAAAAGAGGCCTATAATGACACTATTTTAATATACTAAATCACTCAACCTTGAAACTTTATATAACACTTCACATGACTTGTAATAAGAAGCTTTCAAGATGCACATAGGTGAGAGAATGAGACAATAATGTTTAAGAAACAATAGTCATCACTAAGCAAGATTAATCATTCAAGTGAACACAATATGAAAAGTATTATAAGAGGTAAAATTAATATTTTTTATTTATCTTATGGTATGCAAATGATTAGGTATTTTTCATACTTAGGTGGACCATGTTTATAATAGCTAAAATGGCTAGTTCTTATAAAATTTGAGAGAGATGAGAAAAGAAATAAGTCCAAAGGTCACAAGGAAAATTGTCATGATAAGAGGATTTACATGTGAAAGAGAGGAGGATGTGAAACTTATCATGTAAATTTAAGAAGCACAAGTGGTGCTCCAAGTCATGAGACTCATGAAATGTGGTATAGTTCTCATTTTGCACAAGAAAACTACCTTCATCATTCACCCTTGTTTCAACTTCCCAAAATTGAATAGGGATAGGATTAATTATTTTATTAAGGGGGAAGGGTTTTATTCATTCTTATCCATGAATTTTTTTTAGTCTTTAACATCTAAATTCCTCTAAAAGTGAGTTATCACCATCTGTAGTTAAGGAAAACTCCTCTTTCACACACCTTATACACTTGGCTTCAAAAATGGGTTCATTTTTATATGAAAATACATATAATAGATTTTATGACACTTATAAAGACCCTAAATTAACTTAGAGGCATTAGGCATACCTTAAAAAGGTTTTCAATTAAAGTTTTCATACTTCTCACCATCAAGTTCACTATGCTAGTTTTGACTGGCTAAGATGAGAGCTCTAGTAGGCAAACTTAGTAGTTTTTATGAAAAATGAAATAGAAATTTGGATTTATCTTAAGTCTCTATATTCCTCCCAAAGTTGATTTCATATCTTGAAACCTCCTAGAACCTATACAATGCACAAAATAGTCAAGAAAGTAGTTTTATACCTTGTCTATATGGATTCCATACAAATTATCCTGATGGTAGGGGTATTGAATGAGTCTTATATAACATAAAATAATTTTTATAGGAAAAATATACCACTTTGGTGCATTATCTCTTTGATTTTCAACATTAGGTCTAGACTAAGGGTTTAGGAGGATTTTAAGTCATTTTTGATCTTAAAGATTGTTCATGAAGATTGGAATTTGGAACTACAAAAAAATATGACTAGAGTAGATTTATATACCTACATAAACGTCCCTAAAGTACTTTAGTCTCCATGCATAGCCTCAAGGGAGATGTGAGTATCTCAAGTTGCTCACTCGAGCTCTTTCTTCCATTCACATAGGCCCAATGTTGGTTCTAAGCCAAAAGTGCCTCTCCATATGGTTTCTCTGCATACCAAGAGATTTAAAACCTATTTTATGACCTAATCACATGTCTTAGTCCAATGTAATCCACTCTTAAATCTTTAAGTGACATTTTTCTACCATTTGGGCTTTAGGTGAAAACCTTGCCTCATAAGCTTGACTACATACTTGATGATTTAGACCATTATGTTGAATTTTTACCTTGTATGCATGCTTTATAATATTTTAATATATTTTAATCATATTTACAAACCTTATATCAAGGTTTATTTAAATCCTAGTCCATCCATTTATCACCCTTTCTCCAAAACCTACCAATTTACACTCAAGGGGAGGCCCTTTATTTGAGACAAAATAGAGGGAACTTAGCCTATTGTATTAAAAAAAATTATTTTTTAATAACTTATCTAAGTTAAAAATACAATCCATACAAGTTTTTGGCCTTTGGTCATTCCATTTGAATTTTCAAAACTACTAGAACCTAAGGTAGACTTGGAGAAGAGATTGTGTACAAGGTTTGTCAATTGTAAAATGTATGATGCTTGTTATGAGTCCATATTATGCATTATTTTAATATCATGAGAGAATATTTAATATTATATAGTCATAATGGATTTATTACCAATCCATTCATTACTCTATATTTCTATGTACCCTTATACACAACCTAAACTTACAAGACCATGTGAAGGATTTGATTGTGTTTTTCTTCAAAGCATTACACTTGTAGGTTTATTTGCATGATTTATCTTGAGAAATATGTTTAAAAACCTCACTATAGTCACTTTAAATCATTTTACACCTATTTGGACCCATTTGTTTCATCTTTATGCACTTTTCACACTCACAGTCTTCAAACTTGCTCATTGTTATCACAATCAAACATAATCAACTATGTTGGGAAGAGTAAGGTATTATAATCATAAATTTATCTTGGAAAACCTTTAACATTACCTTAGGATCCTCTGAGGAATTTTAAATTATCCTCCACTGGTCAAAATTGATAATCCATGCCTAAGTCCTTACCATTAATGATGTAGAGGTCAACAGTCTACTATAGGTGAATGCTTTCAAGTGAAAGGACCCCTGTAGGTACTAATGGGACTTAAATCATACATATAAAATCCTCTTAATGGTATAATAGATAATATTTTTTCTTTCCAACCATTTAAAATAGTTTAATCATAGAGGCATGGTTTGGTATTGCAATATTAAGTGAATAGTCTATTTGGGCTCAAACCTGTAGGTGATCACTGCCTAAGTTTACTACATAAAGATAAAAATTTAGACAATATAAAAACCATATTCCCTTAGTAATATACCATCCATACATTTAAAATTCATTCTCCTATGTGGAGAATACAAGGTTTGATCACTTAGATGCCTTAAAGCTTTTGGAAACCTTGTTTTAAGATATCATCAAAATGTCAGGTTGCTCTGTTTTGAATGTTTAAGGATTTGATCCCTCAATATTATTATCTCACCTTTTGATGGTAGTTTACACTTTTATTTTATAACCTATATCTTTAAATATGTCTATCATGATATCTTATAACACTAAGACTCTATGTAAGAGTTTCATCATGTTCCAACCTCTCCATATAGATACCTTAGCTCTATGTGGTATCACTTGTAGGTGACCATTTTCATGTGTACACACAATGAATAGAATGAGAGTAATTTTAATGGTATATGGGTTAAAATATAGTTTATACATTTTAAATATTTTCAAATGTAATATTATCACTATAAAAAACATTTATTAACTCAGATACTCTCTCTTGTTATGATGGGCTTCCATGAAGACACCTGAAGGTGTGTGTTAATGGTAGGAGACTATGAGTTTGGGTAGTGAACAAGAAGATGAACTTATGACCAATTTAATACTCTTAAAAAGGGCTCAAATTATCTATGGTGATATAAAAATATTGAGGCAATTTTATACACCTCACTTTTAATGTGAGACAACTTCATACGCATAATTCACCATGGTTAACTATGTATGACAGTCATAGAGTAAACTAACTGCATGATTATTTATGACTACAACCTCATAGATAATTTCTTGGAGAATGATCCTATAATGAAAGGAAAATAAAATTTAAAACATGAAGACAAACCAACACCATATTTTAACACCATTACCTAGACATGAAGATGTTGGAAGTGGTAGAAACTTGTTTACTACATATAATGGGACTAGTCTATAAACTTGAGATAATTGGATCATAAAATAAAATCCAAAATTGAAAAAAATGATGGGAAACATGTGATATGGGAGTAAAAGACCTTTTTAATAAATAGAAATAGTTGGATTGTGTGGATTTATCCAAACCAAAGAAAAACCTATAGGGTGCACAGATTGGCAAGAAAAATAGATAGGACAAATTATTAAGAATGATTAATAAAGAATAAACCACAATTGTTATAAAACCAAAAATAAAATTTAATCTAATTATGTATATAAGGCACCCCTAAGATCAATTTTTCTAAAACCTTCATTGCTGGTTGTACCATGTATAACCCTGTTGACTAGTTTTGTGTACATGGAAGAGTGAAGAAGGAGAAGAATGGTTTTAGCTTATATTTGAAAATTATAGAGTAATTAAATAATATAAATTGGTTTGAGGAAGCTAAAGAGTCATATCACATCCTTCTCCCATGTGTCACACTCCCTTGTGGGTTGTATAAATGCCAAACTCTTCCTTTTTCCAAGAAAAATGATATTTATTCTAAAAAACCTACCACTTTTTAGTTATTAATAGATAATTAAGACTTAATAAGGCACATGGGATGTGACATGACCTTTTCACACCTTAAAATTTCCCAAGGAGGCTGTATATGTCATTTAATGCTCTATATTGACCCCAAAATGACTCAAAAAGACAAAGATTAAAAAAACTATTGACCAAGGATAATGAGACATGAAATGATATAAATTGACCTATAATACACCTTATTAAATAATATTAGACCCATAAAAACATCTAAAGATCAAGTTTTTACCTATAGGGGTCCCAACTTGACATGCAGGATCAAATTTTGTCAACATGTATTTTGTCCTATCCTCTCAACTATAAAAGGATAAAAGATGAATAGTATCTTATTTTTGGTCTCAATGTATGAAGAATAATATGAATAGTTAGGAATTGTAGTGACTATACATATGTATTCTTGTATGAGTAAGATTATGACCTTTTTTTGAGATCAATATAGGCTTTATGGTTATGGTTACCTATCATATTTCTTATGTTATTCCTTGTATATGTTATCATTTTTAATGATTTAGTTTAATCTATCTTAAAGTAATCTAAATTATCTATAAACCTAAATAACACTCTATTTAATATTAGTTTCTTTTAATCACATAATCACTCATTTCCATAATGCTTATGGTAAATATGAATTCTCTGCACTATCCTACATAGACTAATAAAACTTAGTTATCCTCATCCTTAACATGTTTTGATAAAATAGGAACCTTTGTTAAAAATGGTGTAGTGAGCATGGAAACACTCCTTTCAGAGGAAGCTATACTAACATGGTTTCCAGGACAATGAGATATTGAAACCTAGTTAAACCAAAAAATATGGCACTTCACAGAAGAAGAATCCAAAAGGACAGGTCTCAAGATGAGTGAAATCATTCAGGAGCATATATATGGTGAAATATATGAAATTTTATAGTAATAAATACTTAAATCACTAAATAATTATTTTAAAAGATTTTATTACTATTTATTCTATCCTAGAGTGGAAGAGACCATTACCTTGACTGAAGAAAGGATAGACCAGTTAGTGAAATTAGAAACTGATTGGGTGAGAGAGATAGACTATTGGGTGGCCACCATTATAGATGGATACACTACTAAATTCATGTTACAAGTATATATAACATTCAAATATATGTAATATCACTTCATCTGATGAATTAGAGGAAATTTTTTATAGTGACTACCTCTCTTATTGAAGATGTTGGCGGTGGAAAAGGCCATGGTGCCTACTCCAGCCAGTATAGAGTAGTCACTTTAGGCATATGGAAATGTGTGTGCATGATGGTGAATATTGATATATTAGTGACTACATATTGAGCCTAAATATATAATGGAGATGCAAGGGAAAAAGAGTCAAAAGAAAACTATGTATTTAGAAAGGGAACTGTGATAACAAAATAGATGGAATAAACATACGAATACCCAAGTAGCTGTGAATAAAAGTAAGAATAATAGAAGAGTAGATAATGAATGAGTGTGAATAAGTGATGAGAGATATGATGAGTAAATATCAAATAAATATAATGATGTTGGATGTCAATAGATAGATTGAAAAGATGAAGAATGAGTAGAAGAAGAGACGTGTGAAGAGGAAGATGAGAGTAGTTTAGGAGTAGAAGAGATAGATGATAGAAGTAGTGCATAGATACAAGAAAGGGTATTGATATAAGAATAATTAAAAATATAAATATAACTTAGTCTTAGGTTAATCATAGGCTCAAGCATAATAGAGAAATAAGTCATTATAAATAATTATTCATTAGAAGTGTACACATCCCCACAACCTAATCTTATATATCCTAGTAGAAGTTTTCAACCAACTAAGTAGGAGGAGAAGAATTTGGAAATATAATTTTTAGAGAACTATACTATTGGCTCATAGAGATTCAAATAAAATCAATTAGGAAGGCTTTAAATTATATAGGACTAGTTGAAGTGAACAACAACAAGAATGAAATGTAGACAAGCAGAGTGCATATGAAAATTCTTCTAGTGTGCATAGTAGTATGTAGGTAGGAGAAATTAGGATGAAATCACCTCAAATAATAGATACATAGAAGACTCTACCTATACTAGTCACTATGATGAATCAGTCAAGAGGATTCTTAAATTTGGCCATTTATGATGGATCCATAGACCCTAAATAGTACCTACTAATATACAACATGAAGTAGTAGGTTAGGGGTGTCACTGATGAAAATTTATGAAAATGCAAATTAGTAAGATCTCTAATTGGGAGAGTACTAGAGTTCATATAAAAAATATATCTAAAACAAGCAAGCCTAAAATATGTGTAAGATTGGTTTATTATAGAATTTAAGATTAAAAAATACACTACCCAAACAATACAGGACCTAAAAGAAATAAGGTGAAAGTATGGAGAGTCAGTTTGAAATTATGATCATAGATTATTTGATGTAATGAATAAAGTATAATTTGATTTTATAGTAAAATAAAAGTCATCATGGTTAGTTGAAGAACTATGAGGCAGGATTTGGTGTGCCACTACACAAACTTAATATGAGACAAAAGCAGATGGTAGAACTATTGCATTGTATGTAGAAAAAATCAAAGATTATGGATGATCTCCTACTTCTAACTCCAAATTTGAAAACACATTGCAGGCTTTCATGAAAAGAATGGAGTAGTATCATGAAGCAAAAAATCCTAAATTGAACATGTGGTGTATAGAGTGTAGAAAAGGACACCACTGAAATGAATATCTTAAAGTAAAGATGGAATTCTAAATTTTTTGCTAAGTAGTAAGGCATGCCATGACATAATGCGATCTTATACACTAATATATAAAAAATCCTTAGAATTTGTATTGTACTTTCTACAAATCAACTAACATGATAATAATTACAGAGATTTGAAGGAACTTAAAGAGGGTATCTCAAAAAATGTGTGTGATATTAGAGTGTAATAAATCTCCTTGGTAAAGTAAACAATCCTAGGCCTAGAGGTTGATAAGAATTATGTGACCCAAATGAGTCCATAATGGATTCCAAGTTCACCATAGTACCAGCCTCATAGTCTAGCTAGATGGACCACTTCTTCATCAAGTTGGACACCCCATCCCCTCAATACTAGTATGTAATGCCTTAGAGTTCACCCATAATTCAAACACAATAATCAAATTGGATTCCTCCAGCTGTGCAACAACAATTTAGTATGGGAGATAATAATCAATAGTACCAACATTAGAATTCTATGCAACCATAAAGAGGATACCAAGGGGGATATCAATCTAATAGAGGAGGAGGTCAAGTTAGGTATAGAGGAGGATACCAAGGTGTTCGAGGAAACAACTATTAGTGTCCTCCCTTTTAATGTTACACATGTAAAGATTAAAATCACGTCAAAAGAAATTGCCTAATGAATCTATAGAGACAATCATATTATAGATATATGATAAACATGATACAAAATATTTCTCTATTCTAAAGAAGCAGATGAAAGAAAAATTTGTCTAAATTTTAAACATGGTAAGTGCATAACCTAAATAAAATGTGTTTTTGAACATTGTGACATGGTAAAAACATGCAGAAAAATGTTTGCCTCCACTCGAGATGCCTCAAGATCAAGGAATTAGAAAATTTAGACAAGATAAATACATAGATCTAGCTACATAAAAGAATATTATGAATGAAGCTACATAGTTACTAAAAAACATTCAACGAAAGGAAACTACTGATGACAATGCTAAAATAATTAACACATAAATGTATGGACAAATTATGCACATCATAAGACAAGATGGAGTTATCACTATGCTCATGAATCTACTAAAACTTTTGAGTATTCTATGCAATGAAGACATATCTTAGAACATCATAAATCTACCACATAATCTTTTGTAATGTGCATGGCATGGCCAGTAAAAGATATAAAAACTAGTCTGGTATGTTAAGATGAATAAACCATGGGATGTTGACATGTGGATTGATATTGAGGTTACTAGATATGAGATTCCAAATGCTATCTTTAATTTTTGTATCATAGTAAATATGATTTCCAAATAAACATGGGAAGTTATTGGATGACCAACTCTTAGTTATAACATAATAACTTTGAGATTGGTTGACTAAAAAAATTGAGCCTATTGGCATATTGGAAGATAATAAGATCAAAGTTGAAAAATTGTCTCTATGAGGAGACTTTGAGGTCATAGACATGAAAATTGTAGCAACACACTACCCTACATTGATAGGAAAAAAATTGGCATATGATGGTCATATGAATATCAATATAGTACACAACTAGATCTAGGGATATCAAGGTGATAAGGTTGTGGTCATTCCTTTCAATAGAGCACATAATCTTTATATAATCCTAGTTGAACCAGACTCTCCATATGTTCCACAAGAAACTAGTTAGATGAAGATTAATACTAAGGAGAATCCAAATGCTCTGTGCATAGCATAATACAACTTCATAGACCAGTATGTCAAACCTCAACTATAATCACTACTCACCCAATAATTGAACACATCATAATAATGGAGACCAAAGCCAATAGCTATGTAGCTGATTATAAATCAATTTATTATTGAAGACTATGCCTCCATGTCTACAAAATCTCCCACTTACTCAAAAGTTGATTTCTTGTATCAAGATGATGATCATATGCAATATCACATGGAATCAAAAAGGGAAGGCACATTGCCCTGGAAAGCAACTTCATCTATTAGTGGTGGTTTAGATACTCATCTCCTTAACTGGGCCAATAATGACCCTGAACTCTAACCCATGAGGATGGTCTTTATGCATGAACATTAATTACCTACATACTACATAATAGAGGACATCAATTATTTTATTCTACACCTACAAGTCCATATTATGAAAATCAATCAGTAGGTTAGCACACTAAACTATGCTTTAAAGGGAGTTTTTATAACCTAGTGGGAAACTCATCAAGACAAGAAACTTGAGTAGGATGACACTTGTGAACTCATGATCAATAGATTTCAGCTACCATAATTCATCCTCACTAACTAGACATTTTTTCAATAAAGTGAGTACCCTAATATTTATGTACATAAGTGTGTTGAAGTTTAGAATGAGGAACATGTGGTACCCAATTATTAGGTTCACATTTTACACTATTCACTTTCTCTACCACCTGCAATATGGTATAAGCACCAGGAACATAGGAGATAAACCAATCATTGGGCACAAGTACATAGTTATTTCATACCAACTTTTGTCTTTGAAGACAAAAATCCTCTAGTTCATAATGCATTGTAAAAACTCAAGTACTTTCTATGCCATGGGTGCATGAAATATTTGAGCATCACAACAAATTTGATTGCACATAAAAATGTAGCCTCTAATCTTAATTTAACACTTCAAGGGTATAAAGCTTTTAAGACTAAAGAACATGATTTGATGTAGCCTTATCATCGAATCTAGGACAAGGCAGAAGATAATGAAGATTCTAATTCTAATGTTGATTTAGATTTGAATGATTTATTTGAACTTGAGTGGCCTATGAAACCACTCAAGGACATTGATGCAACACTAACTAAAAAATATAAGCTACACAACATCCAAATATTAGAATAACAAGGGAAAAAGTATATCTAAGAATCTGTGGATGAAGGAAAATACAATATTTATTAGTAGCCTCTCAAGAATCATATTATTAACATTAGAATAGAGGAAGTTCCAAAATTGGTAAGAATTTATGACTATTGGATGGAGACTGAAATTTTGGGATCCTTATAACTTCTAAGGGATTACCAAGATGTCTTTCCCACCAAATGATTAGACGTTTGAGGAGTGAAACCATTTCCTGATGAGATGCACATTGAATTGAAGGAGTGCACACATCTGATCAAGAAGAGCCCATATAAACTTAATCTTAATATGGAGCTAATTGTAAAGGCATAATTGGATAGAATGTAAGATGTAGGGATAATCTATCTAGTAGAAAAAAATTGACTGGGTAATCCCAATGGTAGTGCACTCCTTTATTGAGCACATAAGTTACTACTAAAAATTTATCAAAGGCTATGTAGTGATTTCATCTCCACTGGAAGCCTTACTGCATAAGAATGCTAAGTTTTTATAGACATTTGATGCCAAGTAGCTTTCATTGAGCTGAAATAGTGACTAGTCACTATGCCCATACTTGCTTTCCTAAATTGGAGTAATCCATTTCATGTACATGTAGATTCTTTGGGAACCATAGTTCGTGTTATACTTGTGCATCCCAAATAAGTTGTGCTTGATCACTCCATCCATTTTTCTAGCCAAAAATTATTTGACATAGAGAAAAATTATACGACCATGAAATAGGAAGTGTTGGCCATTATGTTCATACTTCAAAAATTTTGGCACTATCTTTTGGAAACACCATTTAGTGTTTTCATTGACCATCAAGATCTACAATATTTGGTCAACAAACCAATGTTAAGAGGATGAATATCTCAATGGTTGATATAGTTTCAAGAATTTCAATTCTTTATAAATGTAAAACTGGGTAGAGAGAATATGGGGCTTAACCACCTCAATCACATCCCAAATGGTGAATAATTAGAAGAAATACAAAAACATTTTCCTAATGTGCACGTCTTCCATGTCTTTGTAATTATTGAAAATTTTGAAGCCATTTCCAACTTCCTCAATCAAGGAATCTTCCCTGCACACTTTTAAGAATGGGATAAAAAGTAGTTTGTGACTATAACACTACCATATACTATCATTAATGGACTATTATATCACTTGGGAAAGGATGAAGTCCTACATAGGGTTGTCCTTGAACATGAATGCCCTTAACTCTTGGAGGAATCTCATCAATAAGTCACAGGAGGACATTTCACAAGAGAGGTTACATCTATAAATATTCTATAGAGTGAAATATGGTGGCCAAATTTATTCTAGGATGCACATAGAGTTGCATAACATTGTGATGTCTACCAATGTATGATAAAACCACTCCAAAAAGATGAGATACCATTGCAACCCTTGTTATTAGAGTAACCATTCAAATAGTGGGGTATTGATTTTTTAGTACCAATAAACCCACTAAGAAAGATAGCAAAACTAACTACATCATTACTACAAAAAAATATTTTATTAAGTGAGTTGAAGATTTTTCCACACCTAGTTACGATGCAAAGGATGCAACAAAGTTTTTATATGAAAATATCATTAATAGGTTCAAATGTCTGATACAATTAGTCATTGATAGAGGAATGCACTTCCTTAATAATATCAAGGCCTTGACTGAAGAGTCTATGATCTCTCATCATAAAATCACTACTTATCATGTGTAGGTGAATGTCTAAGCTGAAGCTTCAAATAAGGTATTAAAGGAATACTCACAAAAATCTATGATGTCAAGTAGGATGACTACAAAGATCACATTCTTGAACTATTATGGGCATATTTCACAAATTATAAAATGGATATAAGATTTACACCATTTCATTTGGTGTATGGTTTTGAATTAGTCATGCCAATGGAGTATCTAGTACCCAACTTGTACATCACTATGGTCATGTGTTTAGGAGATCAAAAATATCTTACTAATTAGATCTTGGAACTAAATAGGATGGATGAGTTTAGATAAAAACAACATGGACATAGGAAGTGTATAATCAAAGTCAAAAATCATGGCATGGTAAGAACCTGTGCCACAAAGAATTTCAAAAAGAACATCTAGTTTTGTTGTATGATAGCCAATTTATATCATTCCCATGTAAAATACAAATAAGATGTAAATGGACTTACATTATACATGAATTAAAATAGAAAAGAAAGGTAGTTTTCTAGGGATCTATAGGGAACTATATTGCCAAGGAGATTAAATGGTTTTAGGCTTAAGTCCTACCACCAATAGTCTATTGATCTCATTCCACAAGCTTAGTAGCACTATATAGATTAGGATTTATCTATTTTACAAGTTTTCTATGTGTGTTTTTTTTTGTTTTGTTTTTTGTATATGATCTCAATAACAATAATTATGAAGTAATAGAGCAAACATCATATACACTAGATGTGCATAGAAATATCCATGTGTATTGCCAAAAAAGTCAAAGATAAGTGACTAAAAACTATTAAGTTCGAGAAAGATACCAAAACATCACATCAATAAGATATCAATTTGATAATGGCCATCCACTAAAAGTAAATGTAAGATCTAAGGGTTGATGGAAGCAATTTTTAACAAATCAATGGCTAGTCAACATCAGTAGCTTGTACCCCTCGTATGGACACCTAAGGGCATAACAATGTAACTCCACACATACACCAATGACTAACTACTTTAATGGCTAGATCAAAAATTGATTTGACACATCTTCCATTGTATTTAAGATGAGTGGACAGCTAGGCATGGCCTAGATGTGAAAGCCAAGAGGCACAAAATCTATAAAATCTAAGTTTGAACTCTATGTTCACATTTCATCCTTACCATATTTTTAAGAGCTATAGATATCAAGATTTGAACCATTTCCATTACACAAAGCATTCAAAATTAGTCAAAGTTTTTATCATACTACCATAGATACCATGCCACTAATCCAACCCCTCTCTGAAGAAAAAAAGGAAGCCATGGGTGTTGACATGGCACTTAGGCAAACCAAATACAATGATCAGGATCTATTTCAATATCTATGTGAAGCCAAATAGAAGATATTATGACCTAGCCCTATTGATGCTACATAACCACTTACTTTCACATCTCCCCATAAATTTCAAAACATAGATGTTGAGCATCTACTATGAATGTCAACATTTGGAAACATAGGAGAGATTTTTCAAGTATCATTTAGATGATATAATGATGGTGATATCTATTTGGGACCAGATGAGATGGTGGCCATCAGTAAACAAGCCATGGATTGAGCATTGGGCATGCCTATGCATGAAGACTCCTTATTTCCCTACAAGACTAAAATGCCTCCTATCTTTCAAGAAGTCTAAGACCTGTATGTGCCACAAAATCAAGGGATCTCTGTCATTGAAATTCTAGATGAACCTATGCATATTCTTGTCCAATATATCACCAGATGATTTTGGTAGACAACCAAGTCTACTAAATAAATACCCAAGGGTTTTTTGGACATCACTCATAGGATAATCCGCCAAGGTGAATAATTCAATTAGCTCAAATACTTTATCCAATAATTACTCACAAATATCAACAAGTGCCACACTATTCTAAGGCAAACCTTTTAGTATTAGTTCTTGATCCTTCTCTTTTGTTTCACATAGTGGAAATCACTCAAGGGGGAAGTCCATCCAAATATAGACTACTAGATGGCACAATAGCTCCACAACATCATATGGACATAAGAACTATTATGGGCTCAATTATCACCCTCAAAGAGGGTTGTTTAGGCTCACTCTAATTAAGCTCATAACATTGGGACAACCTCATGTTGTGGGTCACTTGTGTTAGGGTTGAACCTCTGGAGTAGGCCTAATTCCTCTTTAATGCTCACCTAACACTAAACTAAGCCTAATACTTCATAGGAAAAAGGTTAGAATGAGAGTAAGGGATCCTAAGAGAGTTAAAAGGGTAATACACCAAATTTAAGTGGATACTCATATCAATTTGAACCCATAATAGATCAACAAAAGGTAACTGAGAATTACCCAATCTTAAAATCTCACCAATTACATAAATATTTCATAGAAGAAGTCCCAAACAAAATGCTAATCTAGACCTATAATTAGGAGGAAATCAAACTAGGAAGAATCTCCTTCATAAATTTAACATACACAAACATAATAAACACCTATTTAAGATAAGAGACAAATAAAAGGTTGATCCTATTAATTCAAAAGTAGTTCTTAAAATATTTTAATATTGTTTAACCTCATTAAATAAGCACACTTTTTCAAGAGTCTCGATGAGTATCCTTGTCTCAAAAATAAAATGCTAAAATTTAAAAAAGAATGAGAACCCATACCAAGGGAATGAGACAAACATATATAAAAGAAGAGAGACAACCTAAAAGAATGGGTGAGCACACTATCAAAAAAAGAACACCTCTCCTAGATCATTGGATGAACTTAGCCACCACCTTTTGCTCTTTAACCAATGGAACATTGCCACCCTTTTTAATCAATTGAAATGATATGTATGGATTGTTGAGTAATAAGGTCCCCAAAGGCCTTGAGGACATATTAAATGCTCCTATCCATAATTTTTGATATTAGATATTTCTTTAATCCTTCACACCAACCCCTGATTGAAGACAAAAATTTCATGATCATGGACTTGACTGAAACATGGTGTAGAGTCTTTTAGGTGGTTACTTGTCAAGACAATGGCCACACTAAAGATTAAATATCCTTCACATTAATTTTACTTCTAATTCATCTTCATACTTGGATCATAGGCCTATCTATATGTGGAAAACCAATTTGAGACTATTGGTTTTCCGATAATTTCCATATTAGTATAGACCTATAGAAAATATATCACCTTTTGTATTATAATAGGTCTAAAAGACCCATATTTTCTTTGTAAGAACTCAAACCCATATGTGCATGCTCGAATCATCTTGAAAACATCAAATACTATTTTAAGAACAACTCTACCTAAGAAAAAATATGAACCAAAGGTTCATATTTTAACCTTAATGGTGATCTTCATATGTTCCTTGCATCTTACTACATTACTTGGGCCATTCCACTAGCTTTGAACTAGCTCTAATAACATCGAAAACCCTATAGAACCATACATTTCATGGTTGAAAATAACTTTCCAACATTCATCAAGAATCCTAGGTTTGTTTTTAATCTTATTGGTTGTCTAAAATTGACTTGGCTCATTGATAAGTTGACTCAACTCACTCCATTGAATTCAATTTATATGAAGGCCCATAGATCATTGATCTCTTACCAGTTGAATGCACCCTTGACACTTGTCATGCATACATTCAATTTTGATATTCATTGAATATTTGATCGGTGCATGCCATTATATATAAATATATGATGTAATATAAACCATTGATCTATCAGGACCCGCCATTTGAATTTCAATGGCTATTTTCTAGAGCTTGAAATTGATGTTCACATGAACATCTACCATTTTTGACCAACTTTGTAATTTTATATCTTGAAGCATAGGGATCATGGGGGCACTAAACTTACATAGAATGGTCTTAACACTGAGAGGAACAAACCCTTTTAATCCATTGGTCATGTGAGATTTCCAAGTAAATATTTTGAATGCCCAAGCTGATGGAACCATATTTGTTCCATGTGATATCCTAGTGACAGTCGATCCTTTTTGGATAAGTATGGGAAACTTAGTGAAAACTGACTATAAAGCTAATTTTGCACATGTATATCTTCATTTATGCTAGGTTAGAGAACCTGCAACCTAGTGGATATGAATTGGACTTTATAATGAATAGATCCATATGATTATTTCTTTTCAAGGCTAGCATACATGTAAAATCTAGTACCATGAAAATGTTTACTTGGCTCAAATTGGACCCAAAAAACATAGTCATAATGCTTTAGAGGGTGAATTTGCATGCTTATATCTTTCATTATGTTATAGTGCATGAGTTACAACTTAGCATGAATGATCTTGGTACAAAACTAAATAAACCCTTTGACTATTTCTTTTGACTCTTCTACACATGAAAGATCTAGATTTAGTAATTTGCTTACTTATTTTTTCTACGTGTTTTATGCAAGAATTTTATGTGGGCCAAAAATGGCCAACACCTTTGGTGACTCATATGGAAGCATTCCCATTATGCTTTAAGAACCTAGACCATTGTCTTATCCAGTCCATTGGGTATGGAGTCATTAGCTTATATAATTGAGATGAACCTCTCTTTTTAAGCAATAAAGATCAAATGAAATAGAACAAAATAGAACACAACAAAATTCTTGAGGCACTTTGGAAAATAAAAACAACATAATAGAAAATTGAAGTACACAAGGCACCTGGAGGAAAGAAAAAACTACTCTAACATCTATAATATGTTATAATAGATGAAATTCTATTAAGTAACAAGGATTCAAATGAATGTAATTAAATGGGATGGGTATTACGTCTCTATCCAGTTGGGCAAGCTAAAATGCATTGCTTTGCACCCATGAATCAAATAAGGACCACTCTACAAGTTATCAAACTTGGTATGGTTTCCTAGTTTGGCCTGATTTGAATCCCATTTTACGACTAGGTCCCCTTCCTAAAATATCCTTTTTATAGCTCTTTTATCAAAAGCCTTCTTGAATTGAGCTTGATGTGATTCAAAAGTCTTAATAACAAGGTCTCTAATCTCTTTCAGCTTCATGATTTATACCATCCTCACATTCATGGGCTCATCCCTCATCAACCCAAGATGATGAGATAAATCTAATGCAGGAAGCTCAAGGGAGATAGGCAACTTGGATTTCCTTCCATAAATAAGAACATATGGATAATTACCAATGGTAATTTTAGGAGTCACCCTATTAGTCCACTAGGTTGTATTTATCTTGGTGTGTCATGTTCTTTGATTTTATTCCATGGTCCTCCTGATGATCCTCAATAAATTCTTATTTGTGGACTCTACTAGTCTATTTCCCTAATTATAGTAGTTAGAATAAGTGATGAGGTAGATGCCCAGTTTGAGATCTAATTAACTTGTCTTTATACCAAGGAATGCTAACCCATTATCAAAAATTATCATGGATGGGACACCAAACTTGGTTACAAGGCTGTCAAAGAAATTTAAGACTATAACTTCACTAGCTTCCTTAAAATTAATGGCTTCCACCCACTTGGTGAAGTATTCATTTAAAGTAAGCACCGATTTATTCCCTATGCTTGATGGTGGATTGATCATCCCTATGAATTCTAACCCACATTATATGAAGTGTTACTCCACCTTAATAGGGTTGAGTGGAAGCGCTGCTAGTTTTTGCTTTCCTACAAAGAGGGTACACTTATTTTGAATTTTTAACCCATGCATGAGCATATTTAAAAATTTTGGGCTGTTAATAACCAACCCTCATCACTTTTATTGTAGTGTTTTTAAGTGCAAAATGACCTCCTACAGGTCCATCATGGAACTACTCCAAGAGTTGGTTACTTGGTCATAATCTTTTCATCTAAGGAGCACCCCATTAAGGTCCTTTCTAAATAAGACACTATAAATTAATACATAAGGTATATATTGACTCTTGAAATACCTTCTTTTGGATATATCCAAACCTCGGGTGAATTCTCATGCTACTAATAAGTGAGTCATATCTTAAAACCAACTCTTTAGAAGTGGGAGTGCACTTACCTATGAGTTATCCTAGGTTACTAAAATAGCTTCATTGTCCTTTTAGTGATCATTCACTATGTGCTCACATAAGCCCTTACCCCTAACCAACTTGGTGACCTTGATTTATATGTCATATTCCATGACCTTTGTGATCCATCCTACTCTCTTCACTCTTAAATATTTATTAAAGAGGAAATCCACAACTCTAGGATGGTATACCATAAGATAGATCTTGATATTAAAGAGCATGTGATTGAATTTATTGAGGATTCTCAAGGTTACAAGAACTTGTTTCTCAATGAAAGTGTACCTCACCTCATATCCTTCTAACCCTTGACTAAAAAAGGTAATTAGTTGTTCCATTGCTTCACTATTCTTCTACATCAGCATAGCTAATATATTTTCAATGTTAGAAAATGTGTAAAAGATGAATTCTTTGGAGAAATCATGATTTAAAAGTGAGGATGCTTAGGTAATGGCCTACTTGATGGCTTCAAAATATATTCTACCTTTATTAGACCAATCAAACACTTAGCTTTTCTTCATCATGGAGGTGATAGGATTGAATAGGTTTTTAAAACTAGGTATGAACCTTCTCATAAAATTGATCTTCCCAAGGAATCTCTAGATCCCCTTTCTATGCTTTGGCAAGGATAAGGATAGGGTAGTGTTTACTCAATTATGGTCAATGGATAACCCTTCTTTTGAAATAATATGACCTATAAATTTTCCCTTATACATAGAGAACACACATTTTTGGGGGTTTAAAGAGATCCCATACTCTCTGTATCTTTGGAAAACTAGCCTCAAATAGTCTATGTGATCACTAACATTCCTAGAGAAGACTGTCATGCCATCCAAGTAGACCAAAACTATTTGATTTATCAATCCTTGGAAGGCCATGACCATTTACCTTTAAAAGGTGGCCCTAATATTAGATAATCCAAAGGGAATCTTATGATAAGTAAAATTCCCCCACTTGGTGGTGAAGGTGGTCTTGTACTAGTCCTCTTCTCTCATTAGCACTTGGTTATAACCTGAGTATCTATCTAAGAGAGAGAAATGTTTTGAACCAACAATTACTTACAAGAGTTATTCCATATATGGTAGAGGGTAATGGTCCTTTAAAAAAAGACCCTATTAAGATATCTAAAGTCTACACACATTTTAATTTCCCCACTCTTCTTTATGATAGGTACTAAATTAGATACTCACAAGGAGTGTTTGATGGGGAAAATGATCTTAGAATCCAAAATCTTGGTCAACTCATTTCTCATGAGCTCTTCAATATTGGGATTTACGGGCCTCTTTTTCTACTTGATAGGCTTGGCATCAACCTCCAGCTCAATGGTGTGTTGGGATATATTAGGATCAAATCCATTTAGTCACTATGTTTCCAAGAAAAAATGTCTACATATTCTTTATAGAGCTCTATGAAAGCATGCCTTTCAACTTTAGTGCTTATCTTTCCAAGCTTGAGAAGCTTCTCCTCAAAGATAATAACTCTTTCATAGTTACCCTCATTAGTTGACATTACCACTTTATCCTTCCTCATATTGTCCCCCTCATGAGTGCCTAGCCCCTTAAGAAGCTTATTGGACCTTAATTAGACAATCTTCTCCCCATAGTGGTGTTGTAACTTTTCTTGATTGAGGGAGGAGAATTTTGCTTCTTGCTGTAAGAAGCATGCAATCTATTTTTCATTTTTAAATACCTACTAGTGAGATTCATTATCTATCACTAATGTTCTTATTACCACTTTCATGTGTGGTTAAATCTTGGTTTTTTTCAATTCATTGGGGATTTCAAAATGAGCCCCCATAGCTGCTAGCCTATTAGCATGTCAATTTTGTCCTCTCGATATTGATTGGATGTTGAAGGCCTCAAAGTCCTTAATGAGGTCCCACACCTACGTTTATAGGACCTCATTAGAGGTTTCTTTGTGGCATTTTGACCCCTAATTTGGTGTATAACCAATTCACTATCCCCATAGACTTGTAACTACTTGATCTTTATATTATTGGCCCATTGAAGGCCATATATGAGACCCTCATATTATACTACATTATAGGAGTAGCTGAATTGGAACCTATATGATGAAAATTATTTATCATTTATAAGGGAAACTAACATCAAACCTACACCTACACTATGCTTACTCCTTGAGCTATCAAAAAACAACCTCCATAGACTACTAGAATCTTCTTGAGGCCTTATGAGGGATGGCATAGGCTGGTCTTCTTCATGTAAAAAAACCACCCAAGTCTCTTTCTTCAACACCCTCTAAGGGGTCCACTAATTAGATATCATTCCATAACTCATCTAGGAACATGTTTAACACCTCCTTTAGATGAAATTTTAAATCCTTCCCTATTGCAAACCCATCCTCATCAATGATGGTGCAATTGATTTTGACACTATCTATCCCACAGGGCTCTATATGGAGTTATACAATGGTATTGGCCTTGATTGATGCCTTGGTCCCATACCTTACTTGAAATCCATATAGGACCAGTATACTATAATATAGCCCCCTATATTTTTTATGATTTCTCTAGATAAGCACAAAGCAAAGTGAGAAGGCACATCCAAGACCAATATATCTTGGGCTATTGTAACATCGAGATAAGCTTATAAGGTCATATTGAGTTCCTTGATTATACTAGATGGTTTAGGGGAAGAACCATCAAGTTACATTACTCTTTTTAATTATGGCTCATATTTTAGACCAAGATGATTAGCTATAGACTTTGAAATCACTGACGTATTAGCCCCACTATCCACCAAATAGTTATATACCAGAGAGTTGCTAATGATTACTAAAATAAATAAGGGAGGAGGCTTGACTACTTTACTTGATTGCCCTTCCTTGACCCTTTGGTTGCATTGGTGAGAACTTCATTCACCTTGCTTGATGGATTGTCTATAACATTCATAATATTAACCTTGGATAAATCCTCTTGAAGAATGTCCACCTAGCTAGGCATGGAGAGAATATCCCACATAAGTATACTCATATTTAACTTCTTAATTTATTCAATAATGTTGATGAGTGAACCACCAACCTTTGTTTAAGCTTGTGAGCCTTGGGGAACAATAGGATTTCTTTGGCTCTAATATTTTGGAGGTACTGAGACCTTTGGAGTGATAGTTGGTTCCTTAGGCCTCATTACTGAAGGAGTAGTTATGGTAATCTTTGTGACTAATTCTAAGTTACCATCCATATTCCTTATTTTAAATCTTTTATTTACTACCATTAGACTATAGGCTTGATTGGAACTATCTTATTGGATGGTTGTGTAACACTCCCCTTGTTCATAATTCATCATTATAGCATCTTATTGATTTGGTCCCTGATTAGACCCTTGACCATGTGGAGGTTCTTCTAGTTTGGTCATCATAGGCACCTCTATGTTTTGGGCCATGAAGGCTTAGTTGTACCCAAAGTTAATAGCTTACTACCATTGATCATTGAAGGCTTGGTTTAGGTCATTATTTGGGACCATATGTTGACCAAAAGATTAGTTCCAAGGTATTGTACCCTACACTTCTTGGGCCACACTATTTTTAACTAGGACCAATGAGTTAGAAGTAATAAAAACATTAGGGTTCAAGTTACCCTTCCTATTATCACTATGTTATCCTTGCCCTTGGTTCTAACCCTAGCCTTGGTAGTTTCCCTTATATGGAGGTCTATTTGCTTGAAATCTTGATATTGAGGCCGATATGAACTTTGATAAGGCATATTGAAGGACTTTTGCCTTTTGACATTTACTAGCTCATTCCTCAAAGAATAAAACAAGCTTTTGAGCTCCTAAAAGTTCTTTTGTTCTAGTGAATCACTAGATCCACTAGTAAAAGATTTAT
Source organism: Torreya grandis (assembly GCA_037957365.1). Lineage (NCBI taxonomy): Eukaryota > Viridiplantae > Streptophyta > Pinopsida > Cupressales > Taxaceae > Torreya > Torreya grandis. Next base: position 2,216,030 of record JARHVA010000758.1, read on the forward strand.
CTTACTTTTGTGTAGGGATTATAGTAGGAATAGAAATGGGAGATGGTATAATCTTAAGAAATAATGGCATCGGTGGTCTGGGTGTAAGTTTTCTAGCTTGAACTAGACAATTCTCTACCTTGATGGCCACTTCATATTCACCTAGAAGTATATTTCCTCCCATAGATTAGATCATTACCACTATGTCACTATTCAAAGCCTTTAAATAATAAAGGAAAACAAAATTGGGAGTTAATTTAACTACAATTGGGATTTTGGAACCTTGTGTTGAAGTCTTGCATGCCTTCATGAGGAACTCTTCTAATTGTAGTTAGTTATTTTTCAAGTGACAAATTATCACTTTTGTCCTCTAATATTTTACACAAAGCTTCCCCTAATTGGTCCCATATGTAAATATAATTTGTAGTCAGGCCTCTATACCAATTTATGACCTTTCCTTTGAAAAAGGTAACTAGCAGCCTAATAGCTATATTCTCCTCTGTGACATTATGTATATTGCCAAAGTTTGATATATCCATGAGGTGTTTAGAGGGTGTTATAGCTTGCTCTCTAGTGCAATAAGGAACACTTTTGAGGGATGAAATTGGTATAGGATCATAGTGAGCAATGGATAGATGCATTTGGCCATTAAAATCCATAAAATATCTAGGGACTACTATGGTTGTGTAAGGGGGTAACAAGGGCCCTCTTTTAGGGATAAGCCTTGGAAATGTCCTAAGAGCAAAGTTTTTCTGATATGAATGAGTATTTGAAAACATTAGTCTTTTTAAAAAATTTAAAGGTAGTTAACTAAATTCAAAATGAATACCTCTTGAATTTGACCTTGTTTTCACCTTTATCATGAGATGGAGATGTCATTCTAGACCAGATAATTGATTCTTCCTTTTGGAGTCATCAAATGCTATTATTTAGAGCTTAACCACTATAACTTTGATCAAATCAATGTCAAATTTGAATAACACTTATTTTGAAATAAGTGTGTCTCATCAGGCATGCGAAAAACTATTATGGGCTTAATTTTCACCGTTAAAGAGGGTTGTTTAGTATCTCTCCAATTGAGCTCATAAAATTGGGACAACCCTAGGTTGTGGGTCACATGTGTTGGGGTTGAACCTTTGGATTAGGATGGATTCCTATTTGATGCTAATTAAAACTAAAACTAAGCCTAATGATTCATGAGAAAAAGGTTAAAAAGATATTAATGGATCCTAAAAGAGTTAAAAGGGTGATACACCAAAATTAAGTGGACATTCATATAAGTTTGAACCCACACTAGATCAACAAAAGGTAATCGTGACTTGCTCAATCTCATAATCTCACTAATTACATAAATATTTCATAGAAGAGGTCCCAAATAAAACACTAATCTAGACTTGTAAATTGGCATGAGATCATCTTCAAAGAGGCAAGCAAGAGGAAAAATAACTAGGAAGAATCTCCTTCACAAATTTACCATACACAAGCATACTAAACACTAATTTAAGATAAGAGATAGGTAAAAGGTTGATCTTATTGATTCAAAAGGTAGTTATTACAATATTTTAATAGGATTTAACCTCATAAAATGAGCACACTTTTATAAGAGTGTCGATGAGTATCCATGTTTTATAAAGAAAATGCTAAGATTTACAAAAGACTGAGAACTCCTACTAAGGGAATGAGACCAACATATATAGAAGAAGAGAGATAGCCTGGAAGAATGGGTGAACATGCTATCAAAAAAAGAACACCTATATTAGATCATTAAATGAACCTGAGCCACCACCTTATGATCCTTAGAAAATAGACCATTTCAAATATTTTTGATCAATTAGAATGCTATGTATGGTTTTTTGAGTGAGAAGGTCCCCAAAGTTCTCAAGGATGAATTAAATGCGCATAGCCTCAGTTATTGATACTAGATATTTCTTTGATCCTTCACACCAACTCTTACTTGAAGATAAAAAGTTAATGATCATGGACCTAACTAAAACATGGTGTAGTGCCTTTTAAGTGGCTACTTGTTGAGACAATAGCCATGCTGAAGATTGAAGATCCTTTACATTAATTATACTTCTACTTTATCTTCATGTTTGGATCATAGGCCTATTTATAGGTGGAAAACCAATTTGAGACTATTGGTTTTCCTATAGTTTCCATATCAATACAAACCTATATAAAATATAACACCTTTTATATTATAACAAGTCTAAAGGACTCATCCTTTCTCTGCAGGAACCCAAACCTATATGTGCATGCTTGAATCCTCTTAAAAATGTAAATACTACTATAAGATTAACTTCAATTGAGAAAAAATATGAACTAGAGGTTCATATTTTAACCTTAATGGTGATCCACATGTGTTATTTGCATCCTAATGCATTACTTGGTCCATTCCACTACCTTTAAAATAACTCTAATGTTGTCAAAAACCTTGTAGAACCCTATATTTCATGGTTAAAAATAACTTTCCAACCTTCATCAAGAATCCCAAGATTATCTTTAATCTGATTAGTTGTAAAAAATTGAATCAACTCATTGACAAATTGACTCAAATTTCTCTATAAATTTCAATTTATATGAAGGCTCATAGATCATTGATCTCCTACCAATTGAATGTGCCCTTAACACTTGTCACATGTACATTCACTTTTGAGATTCACTAAATATTTGACTAGTACATACTGTTAGATCCAAATGTATAATGAAACATGAACCATCAATATGTTGGGAACCATCATTTGAATTCCAAAAACTATTTTTTGGAGATTGAAATTGATGTCCATGTGAACATCTACCATTTATGACCAACTTTAAAATTTTATATCTTGAAGTGCAGGGATCATGAGGGAACTAAACTTATAGAGAATGGACTTAACACTAAGAGGAACAAACCCTTTTAATCTACTAGTCACATGAGTTTTCCAAGTGAATATTTTGAAGTCCCAAGTTGCTAAAACCATATTTGTTCCACATGATGTTTTAGCGACGATCGAGCCTTTTTGGCTAAATATGGGAAACTTAGTGAAAACCATTAGGAGAGCCAAATTTGCACATGCATATCTTCATTTGTACTCTATCAGAGAACTTACAACCTATCACATATGAATTGGACTCCATAATAAATAGACCCATATGATTATTTCTTCTTGGGACCACCATGCATGTGAGATCTAGTACCATGAAAATGTCTACTCAGCTTAAATTGGACCCAAAAAACATAATAAAAAATTATTTAGAGGGTGAATTTTCATGCTTATATATTTCATGGTGTTATAATGCATGAGATTCAACTTAGTGAGAATGATCTTGGTACAAAAGTGAATAGACCCTTTTGACTATTTCTTCTAACTCTTTTGTACGTGCGAGATTTAGCTTAAACAACTTATGTTTTATGCAAGGATTTTTTGTCGGTCAAAAATGGCCAAAAAGATCATGGATCCCTTATGCATGAGGGGAAGTTCAAATCTTGGTAGGAGAAATGTCTAGACCTCATTTCCATGTACCCTAGAGTCCTACCAAATGTCCTCTAGTATTTGGGATAACATGCCACAGTCACATTGTTGCCTAATGGAGTCTTCATCACAATTCATGATTTTTTGCACTCACCTTTCAAACTAATTCGATTCTTCATCATAATGGATATGACATAGGTTGAGGTGGGTAGACAAAAAGAACATGCAACTAGGTGAGGAACACCTTTGTAATTGATACCACTAGGTGTAGACATTCCTACTATAAAACCATCTGATCCAGCATCTAGTTCACAATAGTAGAAGGGGAAGCACAAAGTAGACCCTCATTCAATGTCTCCTCTTCCAAAGCACACACCATGTAGCATTGAAACATGGAAGGATGACCTAAAGGTGTCCAGATAGTTGATTCTTGTGATCTCATAGATATGGGAACTAATGCGTAGGAAGTCTATGAAGTCATGTTGGCAGATATGGATGAAGACTATTATGAGGATGAAGAAAAAGAGTTATTTTTATAGAAGGTGGTGCACATAGTGTAAATCTATAAGTATGTTCCATTTGAACTATGGGTGGAACTCCCAAGCTATCCACCTTCTATCATTTTTGATACAGTCAAAGAATAGGTAGAGAAACTTTGGTACAAAATGGACTTCTTCCAGCCATTGACTGCTCTAACATTTTCACTTGACATCATCTTTGACTCCCTATCAAAGAGTCCAATAGAATAAATTGTGTGTGGGATTCAAACGAGATAGGAGACCAGAGTATCCCTTACCCTAGAGGAACACACATTTGATAGGCTAGCCATTATGTAGGAAGCATAACTAGATCTTGAATATTTTTCAATACCACATAGTGTAGATTGGTCACTATCAATAGAAAAAACAAATAGGTTATGAGTTCAAAATTATAACCAAAAAAATCCACACCATTGCCACACACATAATATGTTGAATAAATTACACCAAAGTAGATCACAACTAAAGAAAAATAGGTCATAAGAGAATAAGCCACTCAGGTAGTTAAATGCAGGTGTAGGAAGGAAAGAAAGAAGAGAGAAATAAAAATCACAACACTAGTAGACAATATATCAATTTGAAGAAGTGGATGCCTCTAAAAATGCTAAGGATGTAGATGTAGACATACAAAAGGCTCAATAAATGGCCCAACAAGCCTAAGAAGTAGTTGTCATATAATAACAAACACAAGAGGAGAAAGATAAGAAGGAAAAATAAGAAGAAGAAAAATTGAAATAATATGTAGAAGACTAGGCATAATAATAGGTAGAGGAAGATGATAAGAAGGAGGAACATGATGAATCCCTATGGTAATAGCAAGCACAGGCACTGACACAAGCCCAAATGCAAGCCCAAGCTATACAACAGCAAAAACATAACAAAAAATAAGAAGATGAATAGAGGAAGAAGGAATAATAAGAAAAGAAACATAAAGAAGAATAAGATGAGAGAAAGAATAAAGAGAGAGGAAGCCAAAGAGAAAAAGAAGAAAAAAGAGGAAGAGAAGACCAAGAAAGAGGACAAGAGAAGATAGGATGCATAAAAGAAGAATAAATAAGAAGAATAAACATGAAGAAGAGGGAGGAAGAAGTTAGAAAGAAAAAATAAGAAGAAAAGGTCAAATAGAAGATGGTTGAGGATGCTACACAGTAAGCTAATATGATATTAGAGGTCATAACATAAAAACAAGCACTAACCACAATGGAAGCACAAACTTAATTTCCACAACTTCCATTAAGAGGTGTATGGCTCTGGGAGTTCCTTCAGTCACTGCATGGTGTACCACCTTTTCCTTCCCTATAGCCACAATGCCACACTAGGATCCTATAGCAATAACAAGCACATTGGAAACTCTTTCAATCAGGTAGGAGGCCTCTTTGGATGTCTCTCATGTACCTTTGAATAAAAAATTGAAGGGTGTAATAACATTCCAAGAGTCTATCACACAAAAGGAAGCCTCCCTAGAGTAAGAGTGAGACCAAGTAAAGGCTAAGAATGTAAAACTTAGGGATTGCATGCATGAAGTAGTGAAGATCATTTAATACACTTGCCCAACCTTGGTCTCTCAATTTGTATGAGAACAAGTCATATTAGATCATAGTAGGCTAATGACCTTGGTTACGAAGCTTAAAAATGATTGGTGCACAACATAACAACTCCATTCACTTGGTAACTTAGGCTAAAATTTTAAGAATGACACCATGACTTTGATTACTCTATTGGAAGATCATCAAAGTGTGATTGACATCATAGCCCTCCAAACCCATCCGTTCACACATAGTCTTCTAGATTGAAAGTAGCAACTCAAGAATTCCCTAACTAGCTCTAATGCAGACTTTATCATAGCTACCATAGCCCACATAAGTATGCACACCCTTAATTTATAGACTGATGAAACAAAACTTGCTTTCCAAAAATCCTTTAATACTAGGGATAATGTGCATGACCAAATTCTCAGCTAGAAATAGGACCTGTGATGTAATGTATTTATGAGAGAATAGGTAGAAAGACACATAGAAAAGCTTTAAGTAGTTGAGCATAGATATTTAATTGAAGGTCAATAATATAAGGGTAGACCTAAGTGATATTCAAATCATAGACCTAAAAGAACTCATTGGGTGTTACACGCCAATGTGTGTCTTGATTCACATGGTCCAGGAAGTGATGCTTGATTGGGTACATTCAATGTTGACTTGGCTCCATTATATAGTGAGGCAACCTTGATGCTTAAATTTCCTATGTACATGTCACAACCAAAACTTTAGAAAGAGATCATGAAATGCATAGTTACTCAAATATAGGATAAGGATCCTATTGGCTAGCCTTCTTCCTCAAAAACACCACCTCCTTCCAATTGAGTAATGCACAATGCATAAAATTTGGAATGTTCTGTAAAATTTTGAAGAATTTTTTTATATTAGGAAGACTAGTGAGATAAGCGGGGCCAAGATGGTTAAAAACCCAAAAAGGGTGGCCACCTAGTTATTCTAGCCTATTAAAAACCTAAAAGGGTGGTAGGTTGGTACATTACTTAGTTGAAAACTTGAAAGGGTAGTTAAGTAGTACACAAGAGGTGAAAACCAAAAATGACACCTTGAGTGATTACTATGAATCTTGCTAGTCTACTCAAATTTTTAACTTCTACCCTCAGTGCATAGTTAGATGCACCTATGACATTGTCTTAGGATGAGAAAAAACTTTAAGTCTAAGAAAGTGTTAGGAGAATAAAATTAGATAAGAAAAGCTGCATAGGATATTCTTTGAATATTCATGTGTTATTTATAAAATTATCCACTATATGTATTTTATCCTATCCTCTCAGCTTGTGAAAGGATACAAGATGAACATTCTCCTCATTTTAGCACCAATGTATAAAGAAAAATATGAATAGCTAGTAACTGTATAGACTATAAATATGTATGCTTATATGAAGAATATTATGACCTTTTCTTGAGATCAATATAGACTTTATGGTTATGGTTACTTGTTATATTTCTTATGTTATTCCTTGTATGTGTTATCATGTTTAATGATTTGGTTTAATATGTCTTAAAGTAATATGAATGCTCTATAAACCTAAAGAACACTTTGGTTAATCTTATTTCCTTTCAATTTCACAATCACTCATTTCTATCATGCTTCTGGTAAATATGAATTCTCAACACTGTCCTACATAGACTAATAAAACTTAGTTATCCTCGTCCTTAGCATGTTCTATTGAAATAAGAACCTCTATTAACAATATGATTACATTTAATGTCAAAATTAGCATGGATTTATCTTACAATAATGGATATAACATCTAAGGTAATTTGAAGGGGAGAAGTAAAAGGTAAGGAATTTAACTATATGGTATCTTCCTAGCTAATAGAGTTAAATATAGAAGAATTGGAACAAACTGTATTGAGATATTTGATAAGAATAGTAGTGACATGAAGATTTTTGAATATATTAGGTTGAATAACATTGTATACTATAATGGATGAGTTATAAGGAACTTTATCAGGATGTGGTATACCTAGTCAATATAGTCTAGGATGAAATATTAAACTATATCAAGTTAATTGATATAATCTAAAATATGGGAGATAGAGGAAATTGTATCAGATTAACTAGTATATTAGGACTATGCTATTTTTTTAATGTTATAGGGCTGACCAATGCCAACAGATGTAGGAGTAGTAATTATTTACTTGACAACCCATGGATTCTTGACCAATGGTGGATTAATGGGAGCGACATAACCTTTAAGCTCTGATTTAGTGTCATTAAAATTTGATAATTATGAACCACATTAATATCTCAGTTAAAACTATACATCTTGGAAAGGTTACTTTTATAATGAATTGCATATAAGTCACATGGTTGGGCTTGGACCATAATGTAGTCATCATCATAAAATAGAAAAATATTACATGCATGATAAGCTAGCTAAAAAACTCCAGGGGTAATATATTTAGTGGAGACACCCATATTATTTAAAGTGTGAGGGGACATTGATAAATGATATTGAAATATTTTGGCTACCCCATATTCATTTCAAGTAAATTCATCTTATATGTAAGTGGATTCATTAGTGTTGCATGGGGGAGGGCTTGTAATATCATCATCGATAAAATGAATGGTCCTATCTCATGGAAGGAGAGAAGGAGGAAGCCATTCTAGAATATAAGGAGGTAATTAAGTGGCATTATAATTTTTTTATAGCTTAGTGGGTTATTCATCATCAAAATCTATAAGAGAGACATATAGATTAGGATTCATGTTGAATAACTTAGGAAGAGGTGAACTATTAATATGAGGAATGATATAGATGTGATAGTAAGTTTCAAGATTAGGAAGTTGAATTCCCCAAGGGTTGGGATTAGATTAATGATTATATGATTTTTAGTTATGGATGAAATTTATGCATTAGCTATCAGAATATGTGAGAGCTCTCATGCAGTGGGTCCATGGACAACCTAAAATAATGTTATATCAGAGTGGAAGATATAAAACCAAAATCTTGGTATAGATTTTTTTTCATATTATAGTGAGAGGAATCTAAATGTAACCAATAGTATTTTTACTAGTTTTATCAAATCTATGTCTGTAAACATCCCACTTTTATCACTTCCAAGTCAAAATTACAAAATGGAATGATTTCTTGTAATTACACACAATCTAGTTTGAAATATTTTATTCATCTAATATATGTGTTCAAATTCACTTTGGGTCATATCTAGGTGGGATAATTAACCATATTAGATATGATCAATTATCATTATGCTCAATTACCATTCTAGTCAATGTTTTTGGTCAATTATGTTATTCTAGTCAATTCACTGATTCCCCTTCACTAATCAATTAATGTAATCAATTCCCTCTTCTCCAAATCACTCTTATAAATTATATTTCTAGTGAAAATAAAATAATAATTTCTTTTCATTTAATTAATTCTTGGTTTCCTCTAAAAGGGCATCTTAATTCAAGGAAGGATCCTGAGATTTTTTAGAATATGCTTTTGTGAGCTAAATCAATTTGATAAAGTGAATTAATATATAAGATTATTATCAACTCTTCATCTTGGAGACAAGATGAAGGGACCTTAATGAGTCTTTTGGTATATTTTAGGAGCATTATCAACCCATCATCTTGGAAATGAGATGAAGGACCCACATTGGATATTTGTGTTCCTTTTGTAGACACTAGTTTTATACATCCTTCTGTATTAACGTGGTGTGTCATCACATTATTATGTTATTTCTAACATAAAGGCCCCCATTCATAATTATTTAAAATAATTACATTCACCCCACCCATTTACCTTTACCACATAGGTTAATTAAACTTAATTACTATAATTAGATAGTAATTAACCCCCTTTTTACCATTTCTAACCATAAAATCCTAAAAGAAAATTAAAAAAAACTATTCAATCTCCCTACAACCCTTACAACAACTTACCCTCATCAAAAACCCATGCAAACAACTTAATGTTACATTCACTTAGTTTAACATGTGGTTTGAAACAACCCAAGCCAAATTTTGACCAAATTGGGCTAATCAACGTCGATCCTTTGTGATCGATGTCAATTCTCCCTAATCAACATCGATCCATATATACACAAAAAACCTCCATGGCTCAGGAGAGATGGTGACTATGCTTTTAGACTTTTAAACTCTATCAAAATCTCATTACAACTTATGTATGGATATTGTGAACATGTTGTTATCTCGTGGAACCTTTTCTTGAGAGATTATTAAAAGATTTTGAAGGTTCTTTAACTCATATTGTCAATTTTTTAAAGCCATAAAGGTTATTATTGTACTTTTATTTATTCACATTTTAAATTTGTAGTCTACTATCTTTGTTTGTCACTATTTTACATTTAATTTTAATTATTTTATTAATAATATAAGTCATTATTATAGTCTATTTTTATAGTTTAGCATTTTACACAGAATCAACATCGATCTATCTGAATCGATGTTGATCCTACAGGATCATCATCGATCCTTGATAAACTTTCAAAACATAATTTCAATCTATTTTCATAACATTCTTATTATTTAAAACATTTCAATACTTACATTCTATTTTTTGAAAACCTATCTTTTACATGTGGATGACTCTGCCTGGATTAGTGCATGATATTGTTAGCATATTTGATCTTCCATTATTCAAAAACCATTTTTAATTGATAAAAGTGACATTACTTTTGAATTATGTCTTTGTACTATGGTTTTCACACCTAATTAGGAAAGCATTAATGAATAATTATTTGTAATTCAAGAAGACGTTGATATTGCTATTGAATTTTGGGATAATTACTTTGATCATATTAATCTTGTTATATAATAAATATATTTGACATTGTCTATCTATATATTATCCATATATATATTTGTAATTTAATTTTTATTTATAAACTTGAATGTTAAATATGGGTTGACATCCATCTAAGGAAGTGCATCACTTCTTGGGATTGGTTTCTTACCAGTTAGCCCACTTATTTTTCAATTAATCCATTTTTTATGAGTTAGTGTGATTTACAGGTCATTCCTCCCTAGCCAAAGAGGAGTTCCCACAAAGTTTGATCAATGGTGCACAACCAACCTTCATCTCTAATTAATCTTTAAAACCCTACATTTACTTTATTTTTAGTAGCTAATTCGTCCACATTGAAAAAGCAAAAAAAAAATAAAACTAAAACATTCTTGCATGCTCGGTGGGACCTCAGTCTCATCTTTTGTTTTAAAAAAATTCAAAATTCTTGAATTTTATTTCTTTCCATTTCTTTGTATGAATTCATCCAAAGAACATTAAATTTTCATTTTTTACTTTTAAGGCTAAAATACATTGCATCCATCTTTCCTGCTTAGGTTCTTTCATAGGGGATCTTGGTTGCTTTCACAAGTTAAAATATGAGGTCCTAAATTGGTAATAGTAGGGTTTTGTGAAGCTTGGTTAATCACACAAGCCAAAGGATGAGGTCTTGGAATGGTAATCCTTGGATGTTATGGAGCTTGGTTTCTCACACAATCTAAAGGATGGTTAATGGTATAGGTAAGGGATCTAGTAACATTAGCCATAAAAGGGTGAACTTGATCCATACATGATTCTATGATCATTAATTGCCATCCTTAATTGCCACTAATTCAATCAACCATGTTGACTTCTTCCTTGCAAAAAAATGTGATTACTACATTAATAGGTTTAATAAATCATCTTTGGCTTTGGACTTTATCATTTTAATTTTTGTAGCCATTGGTTTTTAAATTCTTTACTTAGTCACTTTGATAATTAAATGAATATTCCTGAATATAAAGCACACACAGACATGATTTAAATTTAATGCACACAAATTATATACACACATCGACATGAATTCAGAAAAACCTCCAAGGCTTCCATTAAAATAACTATAAATTTGGAGTCAGATGGGATGAAAATAGGCAAACAATATGGGTTCAATTGTGGGTAACATTTCATCCCTCTAACATGGAACTCTTATTCTTAAACACAATAATAATTATCATGGGTATACCCACTCATCTTCTTACACATGCCCAGTGGGACCCATTAGAGTTGGTCTTGAATATTTACTCAAATATCGAAACAACTGGTAGTCTTATTCCTTTGATCCTGTAACTTATACATGGTTCAATTCATGGAAATTTAATTAACATACTAAATTTTAGTTGTTTCAATATTTGAGTAAATATTCAAATTTAATGATCATAATTCTTAGATCATGTATATCACTATTTGTATCTTGAAGATTTATGTGTAAGAAGATGATTAGTGGATGAGATAAGTAAATGGCATATAAGTCCTTTTAAGAAGAATAATTATCAAGGTATGAATATAAAGCACACAGAGACATGATTTAAATTTAATGCACACAAATTATATACACACATTGACATGAATTCAGAAAACCTCCAAGGCTTCCATTAAAATAACAACAAATTTGGAGTTAGATGGGAATGAAAATAGGAAAACAATATGGGTTCAATTATGGGTAATGTTTCATCCCTCTAACATGGAAATCTTATTCTTAAACACAATAATAATTATCATGGGTATAACCAATCATCTTCTTACACATGCCCAGTGGGACCCATTAGAGTTGGTCTTGAATATTTACTCAAATATTGAAACAATTGGCAGTCTTATTCCTTTGATCTTGTAACTTATACATGGTTTAATTCATGGAAATTTAATTAACATACTAAATTTTATTTATTTCAATATTTGAGTAAATATTCAAATTTAATGATCATAATTCTTAGATCATGTATATCACTATTTGTATCTTGAAGATTTATGTGTAAGAAGATGATAGGTGGATGAGATAAGTAAATGGAATATAAGTCCTTTTATTAGCTAAGTAAAGAATTAAAAAATTACTTTGCTTATGTGAATCTAAATTTTTTAAAGTTATGCAATGCAAATCTACTCATGAAACTTGGGTAAAACTTGAGAATATTTACAAAGTTGATGGAAAGGTTTAGCAAGCTAAGCTTCAGACTTTCAAAAGATAGTTTGAGAGTTTCAAGATGGAAGAAGAAGAAAATAAAAAATGAATCTAAGACTGATTCAATTAACCATGTTATAAGAATTAAGTTTTCATTGGCAATATAATTTAAGGATCAACCGTGTTGATAAAATTTAAGGATCACAACTAAATTAATTGCCACTAATTCAATCAACCATGTTGACTTCTTCCTTGCAAAAAAAATGTGAAGGATTATTTAAAATTTTATAACTTATCACTTTCTACCAAACTTTGAAAACCCTGCAAGTAAAATATTAATTACAATCAGTGATTCAATTTAAAAAAATAATGGTTAAATATTTAAAAATAAATGGTTAAGAAAATAAAAAGTGACTAAGTAAAGAATTTAAAAACCAATGGCTACAAAAAATTAAAATGACAAAGTCCAAAGCCAAAGATGATTTATTAAACCTAAAAATGAAGATAAAATTTAAGGATGATATAAAGCATAAAAGGATGATTTATTCATCACTTTATCCACACACAAGCCAAATAACTATCATAAAATAACACATCTAAACACCTGACATAAGGAAATTGATAGGGATTTCATCACCTCATGGTAACCTTTTTCCCACTGATCCCACTTAGATTTCACCACTAAGGGGAGGACCAACTCAGTTCTCTAGCTGAGTATAATATCTAGACCATTAGTATATCTTGGCTAAGCACCTGCACTGGATGTGGGATTATGATGTGAGGGGAGAAAGTCCCAAGTATCAATCCATGTACTAGTACTAATACATATTTATTTGAGCACCAAAATAAAACACCCAAAACCATCCTCAAATTACCATTTCTTAGGACCCTCAATATAATTTTTATTTATTTCTTTTCACATTTTAAAGTTAAAAAAGATAAAAATTTCTTGAACAACTTTAGTTTTTGCATCATTCATTCAAACCTTAAAAATGAGATAATTCAAAAAAAAGAAATTGTTGTTTTATTTTTATTTTTCCTTTTTTGTCTCATGGTTTTAACTAGACAATAGTCAAAGAAATAATCCAAGGAGGGTGTCACACCCTCTCCTATAGAACATACACCTAGTCCTTCCTATACCCCTGAGTCCTTTGAGAATCATATGTTCCCACACTTTTATTCTCAAGGAGATACTTCTTTTACAAAAATATTAGATAATAACCCCATTTCTCTCAGTTAGTATCTTAATACTCGAGCAATACATGTTTTTCCTTCCCCCCATGCCCAAGATTTTTAATATAAATATAGGATGCCTTTCAAGAGAATTGATAAAAACAAATAATTTACCACAGCCATGGTAACCTTTTCCATCAAATATCTTCTATCTGGTTCTAATACCAAGGTGATGCAACCTTAAGAAAACCAACCACCTATAGTAATTACCAATTCTCCAACCCTTATTATTCAAACTCAAAATACTTATACCACTCAACCTATATCCATTATTCCTCCTCAAACATTAGTAGTATCAATTCATGTAAGTCTCCCACCTATTAGAATGACTCTAGAATATAATTATTAAGCTTTACCACACACACAACAAATACTTCACACACAATAAATCCCTCACACACAACCTCCCCAATAGCATGTATCCTCAGCTACCTAGTACATGGCTTCATCACAACCATCGGTAACCACTTACTTCTAATATTCTATGTAGCAAAATATTTAGCTATAAATCCCACAATATATGGCAACATTCCATCCCATTATGTCCATTGTAGTTGGATACTCTTCTTCACAACCCATGTCTACTCCCTTGCCAAATTCTCAAACTCTTTAGCAAGGTCTCATAGGGAATGTGCCTCCAAATAACACGCAATCAAACCTCATAAACATCCTTATGAATAAGATGGATAATTTAGAAGCCTCCACCTCTAGACAAAATAATATGCTCACATATGAGCAAATTTGTAATGATCCTATTCACCCATCTATTCTTATCCAACCATATCCCTTGCAATGGGAAATTCCAAGTTTACTAAGTTTTAGAATAAGGAAGATCCCTAGAAACATCTTAGATCCTTTTGACATGCATGTTACCTTATAGGACATGATGATGTGTTATTACTTAGGATGTTTCCTATGTTGTTAGCAGGGGCAACATTAGATTGGTACAGCTCCATTCCTTATCATTTGCTCTTTTCCTTTGGGCAATTGTCTCAAATTTTATTATAACACTTCTTAATCAACATTTATCAAAAATTGAATATCAAAAATTTATACACCATTTGAAAATTTGAAGATGAATCCATATTAGACTTTGTGGCTTGCTAATGTAGCCTAATCAACCAATTAACCTTTTCTTTGTCATAGCCTAAATTAATTGAATTGTTTTCATGCTCTTGTGTAAAACATATCTCATCCATGTTACAAGTTCAAACTTTTAAGAATTTTGATGAAGCCTTTACCATGGCATGAAAACTCAAAATTCATGGCATTAAAGAGGGAAAAGTTAAATTACGCAACGAAAGTTTTCCAACTTGACCTATTGAAAATTAATAATAATAATCCTAAACCAAAAGGGACAATAAATTATATTATTTTAAAAACTTCTACCCCTCTAACACCTAATCAACTAGGACCATCCACTTCATAAACACAACCACCTAGGGGCCTTACTCATTTCCCCCCTAAGAAATACACCCCTTTAAGAGAACCTTACACTTTTGTATTGGATAAACTCCTACAAGTAAACATTATTGAGATCCCTTCAACTGAACCAGTCGATGATATGCATCCTAAACCCACTTGGTATAAAGAGGATGAGTTTTGGGCTTATCATAAGGTAATAGGACATGACATAGAATGATGCCAATCCTTTAAATGGTTGGTACAAAATCTCATTGACAAGGGGGACCTCCATTTGGACAATCTAAATGCTCCTCCTAATCAATATTTAGATATTTTTAGATAGCTATTTCTAAACCATCCATCCACATCAAACACAGTCCAAGATAAACTTGAAGAAACACAAAATTAGGCTACACATATGATTGATACAATTTATGATTAGTTATTGCCTAAAGAAGTTCCAAAAAAATCTCTAGTCTTGGATCTCCTTACAAGAGATGAGTTTGATATAAGTCAATCTAAAACTATCAAAACAACTCCCAAAACCATTATATATCTCCTTAAACTCATTACATGGGATCATTAATGTGAACCATCCCCTTCATCTACTCACACTGAATCTCCTAAAGTGTAAAATGAAACTAATCCTCAGGATGTCATAGATAAACATCTTAATCCTTGCAGAGTTGAACATTCTATCCCTTTGATCCCTAGTGAAAATGTTTAGAGAATACACCTAAATCACAAAATAATGGGATCCTATCATTTTTCCCAAAACCAAGACCCTTTGAAATCATCCTCTATCACAACACCTCCTTGTGTTAAAAATACTATTGAAAAGGGTAAAGAGCCTATCATCAATAGCTAGGACAATTGTCTTGGTATTTCACCAAAGAAAGTCTTATCTCATCCTTATGTTAAAGTCAATATTTTTAAAACATGAAAAGACAAAAACCTTAGTCTAAATACCCCTCTTTCCTCAATACATGAAATAACAAAGGGCCTATCCCTTTTGTATCATCTCCATCATCTATTTTAGGTTCCCATCCATCTTCTATCCCTATCATATGTTTTTCTATTCAAACACATGGGAAAATGCAAAATATCCCCCCATTATTATCCATACCTCCGTCTTGATATCCACCATATTTTTCTAAAGGCCCATTTGAAGAAAAGGTGTCTAAGGTCATCCCTACTATAAAATCTAAATGTCGAAACCAAACAATTAATACTTTGCTAAAAGAGATTGCAAAGCCTACTGTAAAAACACATCATGACCATTTGAAAGGATCTTATGTTGTAATCTTTAAAAAAAATTGGATACTTCCCTCATTATGCTACCACCTATATGGTCCATTAAAATTCACCTCTAAAGACTTACCTAGTATAGAAATCAAGAAATATGTACATATCATAGAGTACCTGGACATGATACAAAAAATTGTAAAGCCCTTAAGGCCATAATCCAAAATTTAGTCTAGGATGATGATCTATTAATTAATGATATAAATGATAACACTCCTAAGTAAAAGGTCACTATTCCATCCATTCCACCTACCCATAATACTGCTAGTCTTATAAGTGATAAAGAGTCAGTGGTTTCTGTTGATGATTTAACATTGTGCTTGATTCTAATCAACAACAATGGGAAGTTTCAAGATGTGGGACTTGCGTCTTGAAACAATCTCCAAATTTTAGAGAAGCTGGCTCTTCTTTAAATCAAGTAAATACTGGGAAAAGGGATAGGAATTTAAATCAGAAACACAATGCAAGAAAGAAAATCTAATCTATGGCAGTGCACCTGAATGTAATTCAACTTTAATCCTAAGCAAAATGAGACTATATGTAGGATTCATTTACATTTAAGAGCAAACAAGTGCATGATCAATGTAAAAGATTGAAATAATAGAAACATAGGCTCACAACATAGACTTCTTTTGCTGAGATACAGAAAATGTCAACAAAGGCATAGGGTTCAATCTTCTTATTTGAATTTTCCAACCACATAAGAGGCAAAAAAACACATACAGGTATGTAAACCTTTCAATTCAAGAAAATGAGACAAAATCAAATGACATTCCTAATCTCAACTCTAGAAAATCTACAGTCTAGACTACTTTTGCAAATGACACAAATTATATCAACAAAGGCATAGGGTTCAATCTTCTTATTTGAATCTTCCAGTCATATAAAAGGTGAAAAAACATGTACAATTATATAAAACTTTCAACTCAATAAAATGAGACAAAATCAAATGATACTCTTTAGCCACAGCTCTAGAAAGTCTAAACTTGTTACAATAATTCTCTTTGATAATGGCTCCTCACTCTGGTGACCTCTGCACCCTTATTTATAGCCTCAGATCCACTCCAAATTGTTTGTTTATTGTCAATCTAATGGCCCAAATCAAATCTTCCCTAACTGAATGTGTCTAATAGAAGATATCTTATAGATTCTAGAATGCTTCATTTTTTGGCAGTTCATTAGCTAAAATAGATTGCAGGATGCTCCCTTCTCTTGAATGCTAGGTGACACTTAGCCAATTTCCTCTTATTACTTTAGCAAACACCAGAGGATGACACTTGTCATTTTCCACAATGCCTATTGAAGACACACAACACTCTCCACGTAACTTATACTCTTTTGTGTTTTTGCTTAGCCATGTTCCACCTTTGACATTTGTCACTATCCACTTTCTGAAAACTCCAATAGCTTAAAAGATAATAAGATTCATGGCATTTATTTTAAAAGGGACACCATGATAGGTGTCAATCTCCACTTCTTTATTAAAAGACACATGGCAATCTCCACTTCTCTTACCTGGGTTATATGTTGATCTCTACTGCTTGTAGTTGCCTTTTTAGAAACCTACAAAAGATGACACGTGGTAGTCTCCGCTATTTGTATTTGTACCATAGAAATAATTTGGGTCTTGTTTCACATTTACATGGATAGTGACACCTGGCGGCTTCTGCTCACTTAAGAAACAAAACTTGGGACCCACCACAGTCTTGGCTATATCAATGAAGCAAAGATGAAGATAATTCAGACCACAACACATGGTGGCTTCCACTTTCTTTTTTTGAAGTATGTGGCAGCTTATGTTGCTTTTAGAAAATCAACATTGACGCTTTACACAATCGCCACTTGGCACTTTTTGCCTAATCTTGATACTTAGCTTTTGAAACCTTTCACTTGAAAGAGATGAAATGAGGGTGTCGATATGAAATCATAGACGATGATACTTGGTGCATTCTACTGAGCCACTATGAGACACATGGCACATTTTGACCAACTCACATAACATATAGAAGGGGCCTCGAATGACAACACTTGGTAGTTTTTACTGAGAAGGATGCCTCGGATGTCGACATTTGGCAACTTCCGCTCGACTTCAACACTTAGACAAAAATGAATCAAAATGAAAATAGAGCCTGTGCTCTATATCATGACTTCACCATCTCAGACCAATGAATGCGAAGACAAAATTTGGCAACACATAGCTAAAAAATAGAATGCAATGTAGAGTAAATTTTTACTCTATAGTTATTGGTGACCCCAAGGAATTTTGGGCCTACTAAAAAAGAACCCACGACTCCCACTAGATCAAAAAAATTTAAAATTACAGCTTCAACAATGTTGTCTGATAGGCAAACCACTCTTCATTAGATAACCCTTGCTTACTCTACAATTCATTAAAGGCTAAATCAAGGTTAATAATATCTTTGTGTGAAAAATGTTGCAAAATTTGAACCATAGCCTTCAATTTGAATTCGAGCTAGGAAACAAGAACCAAGATAGCTTCTACTTCAGGGATTGATAAATCATCCCTTAGATTCTTGAAAACTATTTGATCTTTCTATTTGACCAATAGAAAAGGTTCAATTTCTTCTACCATTAGCATAGTGTTGTCATCAAGAAATGGAGAAGGAAAACCTAGTTTCACTAGATCTTCAACATGTTGTTTCATTTCATTGATTCCTTCCTTCATGACACCCAAAAGCTCCTTGCAACTATTGGCTACAGAATTACAACTAAGAACTTCATTTACCCACTTGGTAGTGACCATTCTGTCATTGATTCCTGTTGCTAATAGTGTTGCATCCGTTGCATCATACAGCGTTTGTAGTAACATTTTTGAGTCCATTACTCTTTCAGAGACTGTAGCTAGAGTATTTACAACTGAACTCTCCACCTTTTTACACAATTCCTATGAATTTAGCAAGAAGGTGAGAGAAGGCTTGAATTGATTAATCTCTGAAGAGATTCTCTTCCACATGGATTCATATAGCTCCCTTACTAGACTTAATACTCTAACTCTCTTTGGCCTATTGGCTAGCTGTAGTGTCAATTGTGTTGCTCTTTGTTGCTCTAAGTGAAATTGGGCTATTATGACTATAGCATTATTCTATTCGGCTAGTAGGTTTTGTTGTAATTGGGTAACTTACAATAGGTGTTCCTTGCACTTTTCTTACAACGCTACTTTTTTGCACCTAAGGGTCATCACTGCATCCTTTACATATGTGAGCCCTGCTTTAAAGAATCATTTTGGGCCTAAACTGCCTGATGAGTCTAAAGAGAAATAGTATTTTGCAATTGTTTATTTAAATTCTCTACCTCATTATTTTTTATATTTATTTCTGAGGTCAGACTATTACAGTTTGCCTTTTCCTTGGCTAGCTCAGCTTCCATTTTCTAGTAGCCTTTTTGATATCTTTAAGTAGTCTTCAGTAACTATAGAAGTGGATTTTGTTAGTAGCTCAACTTTGTCCTATGGCCTAAAGAGTGACATGTCAATGGCTACTACATTCATTGTGTAATCCTCTAGTTGCATTTGCTTAGTTGGCTTTATTACATTTGGTGACAAATGAGTCACCATCAATTGTTGTTGGATTGAGTCAAATTCTGATTGTAAATGGGGTATAGCCAAAGCTTTATTCTCCTTAATCTTCTTCTTCTCTCTTCAAGATTCCCTTGCCTTCCTAGCAACCTCTACTTGGGTTTGGAAGGTATAAGGAGAGGTAATGTTCCCACCTATAAAAGGATGTCCTTGTGGTAGGCCATATTGAATAGCTAGTTGTTGGCTATGGGCAATCTGAGGGAAAGATTTATTGGGAATAGAAGGGGAGAAATGAGGTAATATTAAGGCCTGAGGTGGAACTAATGGGATGAAGTGAGAAATGGGAATGGAAAAAGTGACAGGGGAAGAAATAGATTGAGAAGGAAAGGGAGGAGTAGTACTTACTTGAGGAGCAATTTTAGCACCCTATAATTGGCACTGTGAGGTGTCTGTCTCCTCCTCTGAAGCTAATTAAAACTGCACCCTTTTTCATTTCTTGGGTGTCTCCTCTTCTAGCTATATTTTTTCTCCTTTTAATAAGGCTTGTGTGGAACTAGGAATATCTATAATCGAGGTTGATGGGGAAGCTTGTGATGTTGAAGGCACCACACTTTTCTACATTTCAATGGCATTGAGGGATGGAGGCCAAACTGATATAGTTACTGCAATTGTAGTTTGCTCTGAGGCTTGTGACTCTTGGCTTGACCTGGCCCTAGCTTCCTATTCTTCACTTGGTGTAGGCAAATTACCTATCTCTAGGCTAGATATAGGAGAGAGATGACATTCATCCCATAGTTCTTCCCATCTTTCATTTGTGTCTACATTCTTGAAAGAATGGGTTGTTTGACAAATTTCCTACCTATACTTCCAATAGGCCTCTATCTTTTTAGCATCCCAATATTTATTCTTTAATTCTCTCCTTAAGCCAGATGTCATTCTAACTTTAGGATCATAATCTCTCTATTTAACATAGAAAGTCTCCCATGGCCTATTTTGTGAAAGTGGCAAGTCTGTTAATTCAACATAAAACCCATGATTGTTTTCCCTAGGATTTTTCCTAGTTTCCCAAAAAGGGTGGCCCTCATGTGCAATTCTAATTTCAAATCTATTAGTTTGTATCTAGGAGGATATGAAATCATTTGGTTCATAAACCCATTTTTCCTCTATTAGAAGGAAACCTAGAAAGGCTAGCTTTCTGAGCAATATAACTTCAACATCTCTAGTTTCCAAAACCATGCCATTTGTCATCCATGGTAGATTATACATTTTCCTTTTCCTCTTTCTCAAGCCAAATTCATTGTCAATTATGGATACATGTCTGGTAACCTCTAAGAATGCTAACCTAAGATTCAAGATCTTAGGTAACAATATTGGTTGCCCACAGAAACCATGGACTCTTATAATGATATGGTGGGATCCAAAATAAAAATCGTAAGGAATTGGGAAACTAGCCAGAAGATTTGAAACACTGGGGAATAATCTATTCATAATTGGTTTAGGACTGAGGTGGAAAAAAGCAAGAGTGATAAATAATTCCTAGAACTCATATGGGTCACTAGTCTTTGACAAAATGTGTCTCCATGTAGATATAGGAATGGTCCTTTGGAGATCAAAATCTGGGTCATACATGTTAAGATACATATATTTGGCAAAGAGTTCAGAGTTCTAAAAAGCATGAGGTGGAACAAATAGGAAGAATACCTAAACACTCCCTTTGATCTGAAATGGGCCAATTATTCTACCATCAAGAAAGTAATTTGTTCAGAAAAGTCGAGTCGATACTCCTAGGTTTTGTTAATGGTCTTCAACCTAAAAAGGATATCCATTTATTCTGCATACACTACCATATCATCTTTCATGCCAAAGATGAGAGCCATCATAGACAATGCATCTTGGCTAGCCTATGTGAATTGGCCTCTTGGTGTAGGGAGTGTGGGGACCGTAGTGTCATCATCACATATTAGTAAATTAGATCTCAAGAACCTTGTATGAGTGTTGATATTTGCCCATGTTCTTTGTATCTTAGCAATAGTGGGAAATGTAGCTGTACTATCATGATGGAGGGCTAACATATCCCTGATAGCTTGTGGTGTGATTTTCACTATGAATGGTCCTTGTTGAATGGTACTTAAAGGTGCATGGAGCAAGTCTGCACATAATTTGACTAGGTTAGGGCATGAATGCACAGCTGGTATAATGAACTGAGCTAGTTGTGAGGTCTATATCCTCATGGTGAATGTTTTAAATTGCCCTACTATGGCTCTTTGAAGACACCTTTGATGTGCCCCTTCTCTAAGATTTTTTCTATTGGATCTCTAAAGAATTGGATCCATGATGCCATCTGCATAATCCTTTATTTATGTTGAATCACTTACTGGGCTAGCTTCAAGAAACTTGGTCCTTGGATAGTTATTCAATGGTTGCATGAGAGATGAAGCATATGATTTACTTACAAGAAACTTATCAAGGGATTCATACATCCTAGCTCCTTGTTGTGAAGATTGTGCCCCTTCCATCTTTGTATCTTCTCTATGGTAACTTGTATGAACTTTCACAAAATAGAGATGCTTTCGTTGAAGCAATTTATAGAAAATGCAAGTAGTAGGATATTTTCACGCAGATGCAAGAATGTTTGAGAACTTATAAACTTTAAACTCTTGCTAAGATCTATTTATTGACCTATCAAGTCTCAAAATGGCATTAAACTCAGATAACCATTAGCGGATCCTACTCAATCTTTATGAAACAACATGATAGACATGTTATGCAAGTTGCAGCGCAAGGTACCTTGGGGATTTCTAAAAATTTGGAAGACATTCAATGTATTAGAGAATTTTTGAAAAATTTGAAAATTTTTGAGCTGTCGACTACGTGTTCAAAGAACACTTATTTAAAAGAAAAGCGAGAAAATAAAAAGTGGGAAAACAAAGCAGGGAAACAAGGAAATACGAAAAGGGGAAACTACCTAACTACATTAATGAAGCATCTTTATCTCCCTCATGGATCAAAAGCAGAATTTCTAAAGTCTTTTTCATGACAAGCCAGCTTATATTGCCATCCCAGTGATTGAAATGGACATAGTTTTGGTGAATTTCCCTCTATGTATGCCACATTGATTTGTCTACATTTGGGTGATTCTGATTCAAACATGCTTCCAACATATATAGACTCTTCTTGTTCTTGGAAGTTCATCGAATATCTACTCTTGATATTGGCATGTCTCACCAGGAAATCAATTAATGACTTAATTCCTTCTACTTCAAACTCTGGTTCTACTGCATGATCATCCTCCTTAATAACTTCAAAATTACCAATGTCCTAAAAGGATAATTTTGAAGGTTTGCAATGATTTTGCACATGCAATTGAGGCTCAATGTTGTTTTGCTTATCTATAACTGGTTCATAGCTATCTTGAAAAATGGTATAACCAGACTTAATGATTTCAAACAAATCATTTAAATCATGATCCAGGAATTGTCCATGCTTCTCCTCATCATCTTGTAAAGTAAGAAGAAAGTTAGAGATTATTTCTTCTTCATCAAGGGTCAAAATATATGCTGTGATTTCTCACTAAGAATCTAGAATTCATAAGAGACCCAAGGATTGATAGAAGAGGTATCTTTTGACTTTTCTTCTTCTAGAACATTTGGAATTCTATGATCTTCATCAAGTATAACGTAAGTGCCTAGACCAATGGAGTCATAGTTTCTGTATGGGTCACTTTACATCATAGCTAATAAATGATCATTTTCTTCTTCTTGATTATACCTAGTCCATTTACCTAGCTCTTCGATAAAGACCCTCTCTTCTTTATTCATCATAGCATGGGCTACTTCTAACTTTGTAGTGGGCTCATTAGTGATGTGATCTTTATATAATGGTTCAAAAAATAACTTCATCTTTGAACCATATGTGGTTCTTAAGATGAGATGAGACCAATCAAGGGACATATATCCCCTATTTTGGCTGTAAAGTCTCTTGACAAACATAAGCCAAAAATAGGAGGTATATCTATCACTACTACATCTAGACAAGCATATAATTGTAATTGGAGTTGTTTAATTCTCCCTATGGTTTGTACTGCTTTGCCATCTAGCTATATGACTCCTTTTTTGAGTGGTTCATACTTAATTCCTAAAGCATTAGCTATTTGCATGGGCATTACTATGGTACTAGCCCCTAAATCAATCATTGCATTATGTAGCAGCTTCTTACCCACTATCAAAGTTAAGTAGAAGGGATCTAGTTTAGATTTGCTTACCTCTGCTGTATTATTCACTAGGGCTATTTTTTGCAAATGGACTGTATCTTTGACCTTTTCTTTTCTAGTAGGGCCTTCTTTGGTAACAGTACCTTTGGGCACTGCTTGGCCTTGCAGAACTTCTTATAGTAGTGTCTTCTATTCAAGAATAGCCAATATATCCTATATTGATACTTGTGCTAGAGTCTTTTTCAATTGATCCACCACATTTATTGGTCCCATAGTCTGAGCTTTTTGAAAATAGGGGTATCTTATTTTTTTCCTAAATTTGGACTGAAGTTCATTGATTTTGCACCAGTTGAGGCACTTCTTGTCTGACAGTAGCATTTCTTTGTCCTTGAAATGGAGGATTCTCCATGACTTGACTATTTGCAATCTCAGGCTATTCCACCATCCTTCTCTTTGATCTGATGTAATAATCAGATTACACCACTAGTTTTTTGGAGGTAGATGCTTCATTCAAGAAAACTAATTCTTCATCTTCAACCCATGAGAACAAAGCATGTTCTAGGGCTATTTCTTCCTCTTGTTGTAAGGACATCCCTTGCATCTGAGCCACTAGGACTGAATTCTACATACCAGGAGACTGGTAGGCTTAATTGTCACTTGAACTTGCAAATTGACCATCCATTCTTCTTTATTCTGCCACCTTTTGTTGTAGATTACCCATAGGACAATCTCTATGTGCATGAGCATTATTACAATGGAAACACCAGGCATTAGTGTTATCTACATAGTTATTTTGCCCTAGAACAATATCCCTATTTGAATTGGGAGGAATAGTCTGTGAGGGTGTGGGAACTGCAACCAATTGGTTTGCTAGCTGATGATTATTTTGCCTCAGAGGACCCTAGTATTGGTTTGACTGAGATGAAAATCTATTTCCTTGATATCCTTGATATGGAGGCTTAGAGATAGTATTTTGCTATCTTTTTAGATTGATCAGTTCATTAGAAAATGTCCTTAGGATATTTTTGATATCATCTAGCTCAGATGACTGAGTGGGGATAATTTCTTTAGAAAATGGTTGAGGTTAAGTGTACATAGACATAGGTGGGCTTACAGATCTAGGGACTTCTTGAGGTAATGGCAAGGAAATTTTTGGGAACATGGGCATGGGAGGCCTTGGAGGTAACTTTCAAGCATCTATTAAATTTTTCTTAGCTCTGACCACATATTCATAGGCCTCTAGCAAAGTGTGTCCTCCAAGTGATAGAATCATAATAGATATATCTAAATTCAAAGCCTTAAGATAAAACACTATTGCCATACCTGGTAATGGTCTAGCTATATCAGGGATTCTATCCCAAGTCTTTTGAAATCTGGAATTGAAGTCAATCATGGCCTCTTGTGGTCCCCTTTGAATGGTGATTAACTATTGTAAAAAAGAAGACTTATCACCCTTCTCTACAAATTTCTCAAAGAAAAGATCTCTGAGCTGATCCCAAGTAGATATGGTATTTGGGGTCAAAGACCTATACCATTCTAAAGCTTTCCCTTTAAAAGAAGCTATTAGTAATCTTATGGCCACATTTTTTTGTGTGACAACATGTATAGCATAAACATCTGATACATCTTGAAGATGTTCCTTAGGTGTTTTAGAGTCTTACCCATTGAATTTGGGTAGAGCTTTTAGGGCATTCACTAGGATAGGATCTGAAATGGCTGGTGGTGTTGGGAGGACTAATGGACTACCAGTGTTCCAACTCACATAATTTCTTGGGGGAAGAGGGGCTACCATATTTGCTATTAGTATTGATGCAAACTAGTTGACTCTTCTTCTTAGACTTGTTACCAAATGTGGCAAAAGAATACCTGAATTTATAGTAGATTGTGATTTGGTTATTGGTCCACAACTGTGACTTCTTGTAGCTCTTTGGTTCATATGATCTAGAAAGAGGCTTCAAGATTGTTCCCACCGAGTGTGCCAAAAAATTGTTGATGATTTAAAATTGCACTTGATTCTAATCAACAACAATGGGAAGTTTCAAGATGTGGGACTTGCGTCTTGAAACAACCTCCAGATTTTAGAGAAGCTGGCTCTTCTTTAAATCAAGTAAATACTGGGAAAAGGGATAGGAATTTAAATCAGAAACACAATGTAAGAAAGAAAATATAATCTATGGTGATGCACTTGAATGTAATTTGACCATAATCTTGAGCACAATGAGACTATATGTAGGATTCATTTACATTTAGGAGCAAACAAGTGCATGATCAATGTAAAAGATTGAAATAATAGAAACATAGGCTCACAACAAAGACTTCTTTTGTTGAGATACAAAAATTTTCAACAAAGGCATAGGGTTCAATCTTCTTATTTGAATTTTACAATCACATAAGAGGCATAGAAACATGTACAATTATGTAAACCTTCCAATTCAAGAAAATGAGACAAAAGCAAATGACATTCCTAATCTCAGCTCTAGAAAATCTATAGTCTAGACTACTTTTGCAAATGACACAAATAATATCAACAAAGGCATAGGGTTCAATCTTCTTATTTGAATCTTCCAGTCATACAAAAGGCATAGAAACATGTACAATTATATAAACCTTTCAACTCAAGAAAATGAGACAAAAGCAAATGATATTACTTAGCCATAACTCTAGAAAGTCTAAACTTTTTACAATAATTCTCTCTGATAATGGCTCCTCACTCTGGTGACCTTGCACCCTTATATATAGCCTCAGATCCACTCCAAATTGTCTATTTGTTCTCAATCTAATAACCTAAATCAAATCTTCCCTAACTAAATGTATCTAATAGAAGATATCTTATAGATTCTAGAATGTTTCATCTTCTGGCAGTTCATTGGCTGAAATAGATTACAAGATGCTCCCTTCTCTTCAATGCTAGGTGACACTTAGCCAATTTCCTCTTATTACTTTAGCAAACACCATAGGATGACACTTGTCATGTTCCAAAACACTTATTGAAGACACGTGGCACTTTTTGCATAACTTATACTCTTTTGTGTCTTTACTCAGCCAAGTTCCACCTTTGACACTTATCGCTATCCACTTTCTCAAAACTCCAATAGCTTAAAAGATAATAAGATTCATGGCATTTCTTTTAAAAGGGACATTGGGATAGGTGTCAATCTCTGCTTCTTTATTAAAAGACACATGACAATCTCTGCTTCTCTTATCTGGGTTACATGGTGATTTTTGCTGCTTGTAGTTGCCTTTTTAGAAACCTACAAAAGATGACACGTGGCAGTCTCCACTACTTGTATTTATACCATAGAAACAATTTGGATCTCATTTCACATTTACATGGATAGTGACACCTGGCGGCTTCTGCTCACTTAAGAAACAAAACTTGGGACCCACCATAGTCTTGGCTATATCATCGAAGCAAAGATGAAGATAATTCATACTGCAACATGTGGTGGCTTCTACTTTCTTTTGCTAAAGTACATGGTAGCTTCCATCACTTTTAGAAAAGAAACATTGAGGCCTTTTGTGATTGCCACTTGGTGCTTTCTGCCTGATGTTGATACTTAGCTTTTGAAACCTTTCACTAGAAAGAGATGAAATGTGGGTGCCGATATGAAACCATGGATGACAACACTTGGCACATTCCACTGAGCTGCTATGAGACACATGGCACATTTTGACAAACTCATAGAACATATAGAAGGTGCCTCAGATGACATCACTTAGCAATTTCTACTGAGAAGGATTCCTCGAATGTCGACACTTGGCAACTTCTACTCAACTTCAACACTTAGGTAAAAATTAATCAATAGGAAAATAGAGCCTGTGCTCTATATCATGACTTCACCATCTTAGACCAATGAATGCGAGGACAAAATTTGGTAGCATGTAGCTAAAAAATAGAATGCAACGTAGAGTAAATTTTTACTCTACAGTTTCTTCAGACCCTTAATGATTACACATCGATGTTGTCCATGTAGCCACCCACTCTCAAAATTAGAATCCTAACAAAGCCAAAGTTTCAATTATAGGTACCTCTACCCATAATATTCCTAAACCATCTAGATAAAAGCCTAAAGTCTCTATTATAAGAACTACCTCAGCTGAAGCCAAGGAGTTGGTACAAATCTATATATTAAAACAACTCCATCAAATGCATATAAAAATGTCATTATATGAACTTATCAAAAACTCTCCACACCATCAAGAAGCAATGATAGAAGTTCTTAAGGTTATTGAGGTCTAGCCAAATGAGCCTCAACCATTATCAACATTTATAGGGGCCCTCCAAATGGTGTTAGCTATTAGCTTTATTTATTTTGAGGTTGGTCCTTTATCACCTAAAGATCAAGATCCCCCACTTTTCATCAAAACTCAATTAAATCAAGCTCAAATTAAAATAATTATGATTGATAATGGGGCTATTATCAATATTATTTCTTCACATGCTTTCTAATAGTTAAAACTACCAAAAACTATTATTTCCCAATCCTCAATAATTTTTTGTGTGTTTAATGGCATGATATCACCCATAGTAGGGATGGTCATCCTCCCCATTTGCATAGGTTATCTCACCCTCCATGAACTCTTTTATGTAATAGAGGGGACTTTCTAGTATAATATTTTATTAGGATGTCTATAGATTCATGCAATGTGATGTGTTCTCTTCACAGTCCATTGATACCTTAAGTATGAACATGAAATCCATGTACACATCATCCTTAATGATATTCATCCCTTCAAATCATGAAATTTCACTTTCTAACCAAGTGAAGTCATAATACCCTCACTTGACACAATCCCATCTTCATCTTCTAATCAAGCCTCGACTAGTATAATTATTTCTGCTTCAAAACTACTATCTTAGGAGTTCATTGATTCTATGATGTAGCATCTTTTAATTAGGGAATACTGGTTATTACACCTTAACACATTAGCCATTCCTATGGAATATGATTATCCTAAAAAATAACCTATGTATTCACCTAGCCTACATAAGCTCATCCTATTTTGGCCACCTTTTTTACATACTCAACTAATAAATGGTGGAATCGATCAAAATACCCTAGGACCTAATAATATCATTCATGTTAAACCCTTCACATCTAATTTCTCATTTCTTAATAAACCCCAATTCACATAAACCTGCCTTTATTATTGTGCCTAGAAAGGCATTGACATGGGTAGATATGAGTAGGGTCCTCATGATGTCACATTAGGAGACTTTAGAAAACCACATGAAAAGCATGGCTTAGGCTTTGAAAATATTCTAAATATTCTCTTGAACCCATTATTTTACTATTATTGGAAGAAGAAGTGCAATCTTCATCATTTGATACCTCTTCCTCGACCAATGACATTGTATCCATCCCTCCAAAAATTTTTTTTAGTCAATATGATCTCCATAGAACCCCTCATATTTCATCATAATGGTAAGACTTGAACCATCCCTTTATCATATCCTAACTTAATAAGACATGATATGTCAACTAGCCCTATTCTTCAGTGTCAAGATGATGATTCAATCTTCACTCATTTAGGTGATGAAAACTCTTATTTACATAATTCTTTTCCATTTGAAACATCTAGCTTATTAAATGAAGCCACTATTGATATTGATATTATATCTTAAGAAACCTCAAGAATTATTAAAATTATCAAAGCCTTAACTCCTCAAAAAAACCAAGATTTTAATACTTTTTTATTAGATCATAAAAAGACATTTGCCTAGTCTTATAGTGATATGCTTGGTATTGACCCTAAAATCATTATCCATAATATTATCACTTTTCTTGATGCCAATTTGGTAAAACAAAAGATCCATAAAATACATCACACTCCTGGTAAAATAATAACTACAACACCTTTTATCTGCTAACTTTATTTAACCCATTGATTATCCTTAGTGTATGTCCAACATCATTCCAGTCACCAAGCCTGCTAGGGGACTTCATATATATACTGACTTTTGTGATTTAAATCTTGCATGTCTAAAAGATGATTTCCCTCTCCCTAACATTGACCAATTAGTGGCTTGACGGATGGCCATGAAATGTTATCCCTTATGGATGGTTTTTTGGGTTACAATCAAATACTTATTACACTAGGATATCAACATAAGACTACATTCATTTCTCTTTGGGGGACCTTCTATTATCGTGTTATTACCTTTGGCCTAAAGAACACATGAGCCACCTATCAAAGGGTCATGACTTATATATTTCATGATATAATCCAAAAAATCATTATAGACTATGTAGATGACCTCCTTGGGAAGTCAAAATTCTATAAGGACCACCTATCTGTACTTAAGGTTATTTTCAATCATCTACTTTGATATCATGTGTGTCTAAATCCAAAAAAGTGCATTTTTGGTGTCTTGATGGGTAAAATCCTAGGTTTTATTATTTCTATTCATAGAATAGAAGTTGATCCCACTAAAATCAAGGCTACTTTAGAAATGCCTCCTCCATACAACCTTAAGTAGCTATGTATTTTACAAGGTAAGCTCTAATCTATCCATCATTTTATCTCCTAGCTTTTTGATCGATGCCAACCTTTCCACCATATATTAAAGAAGGATAGTTGCTTTGTGTGGGATATTAATTGTTAAGAAGCCTTTAATGCACTCAAAAACTATATTTTATCCCCTCCAATCATCACTCCACCTAAGGAAGGTCAACCTTTCTTCCTTTATATATTAGCTACAAATCATGATCTAGGTGCTATGCTTGCTCATAGAGATGAGCATCATAAGGAAAAGGATATTTATTATATAAGTCATACCCTGATAGAATACAAAACACATTATCCACATGCTGAAAAACTATGCCTAGCATTGGTCCTTGTAGCCTCTAATGTTCATCACTACCTTCTTAACCATAAAACATATGTAATTATGACTATCAACCCCCTTAAGTTTATGCATTCTAAACCTTATCAAAATCAATGAATGACCTGATAGATTATGCTTCTAGCTAAGTTTGACCTAGAATTTCTCCATCAAAAATATATTAAATTTCAATTTATTATTGATCAATTGGCCAAATTACCTCTTACTGACAACCAACCAATCAGTTGTGAGTGTCCTAATGAATCTATCACATCCACTTCCCAATTAGTCTCAGATTCATTTTCTTTGATGGGTGTAAATGTGAATGAGGAGGTAGTACATGAACTATATTAATCCCTCATCAAGGCAATTTTATGCTTTTATCTTTTAAATTAGACTTTGATTGCAACAATAACATGGTTGAATATGAATCATTGATCATATGCCTCTAAATTACACTTGCATTAGGAGTTATATCCCCTAATATCTATGGTGATTCTCAACTGGTCATCAATCAAATTATTTGTTTATATCAATGTAATAATGATATCCTCCAAAGATATAAGACCTTGGCCAATCAACTCTTATCCAATTTTAAATTTTATGCTATCTAAACTACTCCTAGATCAACTAATAAGTTTGTTGATACTATGACATCTCTTACCTCTTTTATCCCATCCTCATCTAAGGAGTCCAAGCTATTTGTCCTTATCCATCAAGTTAACCAACCTTCTTACATGAGAAATGATCTTCCATATATTAATAATATCAAGGAAAACCTAGAAGAGTAATGGTATATACAAATATTTACTTGTTTTTCTATAGGATTATCTTCTCCCCATGTATTCAAAGGTGCCAAGTGTGTCTTCCAATAGAAAGCTACCCATTATACTATACTAGGGTGTTCTCTATAATCATGGTTTTGATGGACTTTTTATTCATTGTCTCCAAAATCATGAATCTACCTTAGCTATCCAAGAAGTACATAACAAGTTATGTGATGGACACTTTAGTGGCTGCACAATTTCTTAAAAAATCTTAGGTCGAGGCTATTATTGGCCCACTCTAAATCAAGATTTTTGTGCATATGCTAAGAAGTGTGTAAAATGTTAGTAACATGCAAAATTATCCCTTGTCCCTAGTAAAACCTTTTAGGTAGCAATGGAATTATGGCCATTCTCCTAATCGGGTCTCATTATTATAGGGAAAATCAACCCTAAGTCCTCTTAGTGTCATAGTTTCATCATTACCACTATAGAATACTTCACCAAGTGGCTAGAAGTTATGACATTTATCTTAACCAAGGCAAAAAAGATTATGGAGTTTATCCACCATCACATTATCTATCATTTTGGAATTCCATATAAAATAATAATAGATAATGGAAAATATTTCAAGAATAAGAAAGTCTAGGCACTATGTGATTCATTTAAAATCAAATTAAGTTTTTCCTTTACTTACTATCCCAAGGTCAATAGTTAAGTAGAAGCATCTAATAAAACCCTAGTCAAAATCCTAAGCAAAGTTGTCAATGAAGCTAGGAAAGATTGGCATATTTTCATCCCTTTCACCTTATGGGCATATCAAACTAGTATTTGAACCCCTATATGTGTTAATCCTTTTTCCTTAGTCTATGGTATAGAAGCTATACTTCCTCTAAAATTCCAAATTCCCTCTCTTTGTGTCTCTCTTAAAGACATTATTTTTGACGAGTTTTTTTTTAGGAGCATTTATCCTATCTTGAACTCTTAGATGAACATCATGTGGCAGCCCTTGATCACCTTTGTATATATCAAGAATGACTAAAACGAGCATATAATCAACATATAAGAGAATTGGAATTTAATATTGGAGACCTTGTACTTAAATAAAATCAACATGTCACTAGTATGGAATGAAGTAAAAAGGGTAAATTTGATCCTAATTGGCTTGAGCCATACATCATAACCCATAACTATGGATTTGGAGCATATCATTTGGCCTATCTTAATGGTAAACCAGAATGAGAACCTCTTAATGCATTGCATCTATGCCCTTTCTATAGTTAATAGATCTTGGCTCATTTTGGATAGTTTATCTCAAATACTATCATATCCCTTTATCCCAAAATACCAAATAATGATATGAGAGTTATGTGGTTATTTGGTAGTCATTATAAACTCAACCTTGAATATGTATACCTTGGATCTATACATAAAATTATCTCATGGATAAGTTTCACCCATGATGGGAAAAACCCCAGATCATTATTTACCTTATTTATTAAATAAATTTAATGTCCCATATTTCTAAAAAACCATTAATTTCCCAAGGTAACACAATCATCTCATGTCTTGAATTTATGGAAACTATTCTAAGATATCTTTTTATGTCAAACCTTGCATTATTGGGATCCAAAATCAAGTAAGTAGTGAAAATAAGAAGTGTCAAAATAGGCTAAATTAATATACTATTTCTCAAAGTAAAATTGTAATAAAATATAATGACAAATAAAAAATTGATCCCTTGAAGGATAGCTACACAAAAATGTCAAAATGTAGACCACTCCCTTGAAGGATGGCTACCAAGCAAAAAAATTCCCACATTAATTAGTTTTTAAAATTATGCCACTTAAAGCCCTAAAAAAAGTAACAAAATCAATAAAATAAATTGTCAAAAGTAATATCCCATGAAAGCTTCTCATATTGATCAACTTTCTATTTATAAGCTTCCTATATTGATGAGTCTACCTATTGGCATAAAAGTGATTTCTAAAAGATAAATCCTGATTTTAAAATATGAGGTGAAGAAAGTTATCTCTAATAAATCCATCCCCTATCCTACCAAAATCATATGATCCTTGCCTAGGGTTAAAGCTCTAACTAACCAAGGTTGAGTCAATATCTTTTATCACTTAGCTAAGAATGCATAGGCCATGCATATGAGAGGTTCTCTTTTGGTTATGGTCCAAGTTAATAATGTGCAAGTACATAATCTATAAATACTAAAACCCATAAATCCATAACAATAAAACATTAAAATCTATCTATAATCCATAATCATCTTTAATCATAAATCCAAAATCCATAATTTATTTACATTTAATCATCTAAAAACCATAAACATCTAAAAAGGTTAATAATAATCTATATCAAAAACTAGCATAACTATAATCATAATCCATTAGTGAAAACTCATCTCATGATATAACATTTCAAATCTATAATCCATCCATAACATACATGATAACAATGATCAAAATTAAAAACATATCATTTAATTTATAATCCATCACCTCACATCATCAAGAAAAGCATAACATATCCATAACCATCAGTAAATCCATAACAACACACACAATCCATCCATAAACATACAAATAAATTTTTGTGTATATATATCAAATGTCTATACAAATGTCATAATATTAATAAAATTGGGCTCTTAGCCCATACAATATAGTCTACTCAATAAAATCAATCCTACTGAGGTGAATGCTATCACATCCCTCATCATCTCCTCCTTGACTCATTACACTCCCTTTACTAGAAGATCCCTCAATAATTCTCCATGATCTATTGTGGCTAGCCACATATGAAGCAAACTAAGCCAAATCTGGTATCCATCTATATATTATTCTCTCATAATATGACATCTTAGGAAGTAAATCCCTATATCTTTGGATTGGCACCATATTTGGAGGTACAACACTAGATCCTATAATATCTAGAGCTAGTCTCTCTACCAAAGTAGACCTCATATACTCTAGCTCTGCTTAGTACTTATCTCACTCCTATATGGCCTAGTCATGCTAACCTCTCATATTATCTAGATCACCTTGTAATATGGTTATCTAATCCTATAATGTATTATGGGCTATTTGTACCTCATGTAGCTCATCCCTTAGTGTTTCCCTCTCTATAATAACTATAGATATATCTATATGCTCATGGTTGGGGGCATCTTGTAGTGGTACACCCTCCATATGTACATCAAGGGCCTCCTAATCCTTCATATGTTCATTTGGGTCATCCTCCTAGCATCCCTCACCTCCTCAATAACCACCTCATACCATGGTCTCACTGTTCTCTCCTATCTCCTCACTATCTCAGATGCAAACCAAACTACATAATCATTAATGCACCTAGTGTCATCTAAATTAATAGCCATGAGCTCTTCTTGTGGCCCCATCAAAATAACCAAAGTTTTAGGTGTAGACCAATCAATATCTATATCACCCTACTTGTATGAGCATGGGGCTAATGGAATATCTTGTAATAAACTAAACTATCGACAAACCCTATCAAAATAGAATATTTCATGATGCTCTGATCATCTTCCATATACCCATAACTCTCAAGTGGCATCCTCTATCTCCATAATTAAACTAGGCCACACTAGGAAATGTACATGTGACCTCTAGATAATGTCCCCTATTTGTAAGTCACTAAAAACCTATCTATAGTATGCTATATTGTGTACTACCCTATCTATATATAAAATCACTATGTTTTCCTTCCATCGAAGGAATCCTACACTATAAACCATGTCTCCAAAACTAGTCCATTGGGTCCCTATGGGGTGGATCACACAAATGTGCTAATATGCCCAAAAATGTAATATAAACATGATGTCAAGTCCTGATTTGTGCCTAGTATGCTAGCTCCACAACTCCTTATATATCTACCCCAATAGTGTGGGAGCCCAAGAAAAAATAGTCTAGAACTCCACCATGTCTAGTACAATGATAGAAAAACTCCATGGTAGTCTCCCTCCTCTAGAATCAAGTAACACATAGCAAGTTAGTTCCAACATCATCATCATTGGCACTAGTATCTCCATAATATCTTGGTCATATAATGGTTGGAATGAGAACCCCTAGTAAATAATCTAATGTCTAGAACATCCTCACCATATAATTATACCAATGCCATCACTCACTCAACCTCATCCATAGTATAAATAGGATCTCCATAGATTGACACTCATAAAATCTAATGGATGTCCTCTATGTGATGGTCATCTAAGTGGTCTATAGCTAAAAAGTGTTGGTGGTATAATCCCACCACTCTAGCAATGCCACTATCATATCGATAACCTAAAGGAAACGGTAATAATGGAAAATCCCTCCAAACCTAAATACCTCTAAATGAGCCCAGTCCTCATCATTCATAAATTCCCATAACTACCCCAGTAGTGGAAGGACCCTATCCCTCATTGTTATCAACTCTCATGCCTATCAAAAACATCTTTTTAGTTAATCAAAAGCCTAAGTTTTGTGCTTTATATTAATCCTGACTGATGTTGATTTGACCCAATTGATAATGATCCTTATGGATCATAGTCAATCCATTTGAATTGTGTCAATCCTAATCAATCGAAATCAATTCCCTCAACCAAAAAAACATCCCCCCTAGGTCATACATTCCTAAAATATAAAAATATACCTATCTACCCCACTTTTCCCCCACAAATTTCCTAAAAAACTAGATTTCTTATGCAAAACTAAAAAATAAATAAAAATAAAGTAATAACTTTAGCTAAAAATACATAAATGCCTACCTCATAAAGCAGTCATCATCATCATCCACTCTCACTTTCCTCCATTATCTCTCACATCTACTTGCAAGGATGATACACATCAAATTTTTATCTTAAATTCTTATTCATGTCGATAGCTAAATGAGCCTTATGTCATGTTGAATACCTATATATAACCTTTCTCATGATCAATGTCATTTACTTTAATTGATTTCAATCCCCTAAATTGAGCTTGATACCTTGTTGATCGATGTTGATTGTCTTTGCTTGTTGAAATTTTTTCACTTATAGACCATTTCACATGCTCCCAGTTTTACTCCCAAGCCCCATCTTATTCCCTTTGCCATAACTATCCCATTTTTATGTCATATTACTCTTTAGATTTAAGTATTTTGACCCTTTGTCAGTTCCCTAGTCCCCTTAAGGTGTACTCCTCTTGTTAGTATCTTCTTATTGTAAGATTATTAGGGTATATTTTGTCTCAAGAACATTCATCCATAAGTAATTCATACACCATACACACACTAGATGCTATGGTCCACCAGTCTTATCTTTTGTTCTCTTGATAGCCTTTACTTAAGCCCACCTATTTTAGCTATGGAATTTTGTTACTAAATTAGGTCTTTGGGGAATTTACTACTTGAATTGATTTTTATCCCATTAAGTACAACCTTGGAGCTTCCTTGAGCTATCGATATTTCTAATTTTCCTTTGATATCATCTACTTGTTTGTTTCCACTCACCCCATTATGTTTTTAACTTCCATATTTTTCAAACCCATCATCCATTCCATCTCACTTCTTAGTGCTTGATTTGAGGGGGAATAACTTCTCACAATAAACTTTGGGCATTAGACACCTTATAGTTTTTGTCTCATGGCCTATTATTGCATAGCACTCCACAAAAAGGGGCAAATGTAGATGCTAGTTTTATACACCCTTGTGTATGAACATGGTGTGTCATCACATTATTATTTTATTTCTAATATAATGGCCCCCATTCATAATTATTTAAAATAATTATATTGACCCCACCCATTTACCTTTACCACATAGGTTAATTAAACTTAATTACTATAGTTAGATAGTAATTAACCCCTTTTTACCATTTCTAACCATAAAATCATAAAAGCAAATAAAAAAAAAACCTATTCAATCTCACAACAACCCTTCCAAAAACTTACCCTCATCAAAAACCCATGCAAATAATTTAATGTTACATTCACTTAGTTTAGGATGTGGTTCAAAATAACCCAAGCCAACTTTTGACCAAATTGGGTTAATCAACATTGATCCTCTATGATCGATGCTGATTCTCTTAGATCAACATCGATCCATATATACACAGTAAACCTCCATGTCTTGGGAAGGATGGTGATTGTGCTTTTTGACTTTGAAACTCTACCAAAATCTCATTGCAACCTACATATAAATGTTGTCAACATCTTGCTATCTTGTGGAACCTCTACTTGAGAGATTATCAAAGGATTTTTAAGGTTCTTTAACTCATCTTGTAAGGTTTTTTTTCAGCCATAAAGGTTATAATTACACTTTAATTTATTCACACTTCAAATTTATAGTCCACTATATCTGTTTATCACTATTTTAAATTCAATTTTAATTATTTTATTAATAATATAAGTCATTCTTATAGTCTATTTTTAAAGTTTAGCATTTTATATAGAATTGACATCGAACCATATAAATTGATGTCAATCCTATTGGATCATCATCTATCCCTTCTAAAATTTCAAAACATTCTTG
This sequence comes from Torreya grandis, assembly GCA_037957365.1. Classification (NCBI taxonomy): domain Eukaryota; kingdom Viridiplantae; phylum Streptophyta; class Pinopsida; order Cupressales; family Taxaceae; genus Torreya; species Torreya grandis. The sequence goes on from JARHVA010000758.1 coordinate 2,254,261, forward strand.
CAATCTATTTTCATAACATTCTTAGTCTTAAAAACTTGTCCAAACTTGCATTCTATTTTTTGAAAACCTATTTTTTACATGTAGATGACTCTACTTGGATTAACACATGATATTGTTAGCATATTTGATATTACCATTGTTTAACAACCATTTTTCATTGATAAAAGTGACATTGCATTCAAATTCAATCTTTGTACTATGGTTTTCACAACTAATCAAGAAAGCATTAATGAACAATAGGTTATAATTCAAGAAGATGTTGATATTGCTACTAAATTTTGGGACAATTAATTTGATCATATTAATCATGTTATATATTAGATATATTTGGCATTGTCTATATATATCCTATCCATATATATCTTTATAATTTCATGTTTATTTATAAACTTGAATTTTAAACATGGGTTGGCATCCATCTAATGAAGTGTATTACTTCTTGGGGCTTGTTTCTTACTAGGCAGCCCACTTATTTTTCTATTAATCCATTTTTTGTGAGTTAGTGTGATTTTTAGGTCATTCCTCCCCAACCAAAGATGATTTCCCATAAATATTGATCAATGGTGTGCAACCAATCTTCATCTCTAGGTAATCTTCAAAACCCTGCATTTACTTTGTTTTTAGTAGCTAATTAGTCCACATTGAAAAAGCAAAAAAAAATACTAAAACACCTTTCTTAAGAATGATTCTCTTCCCTTCATCTTGGAAGCAATATCAAGGGCCTAAATAGACTCTCATAAAGATATTATAAGGATAATTCTCTACCCTTTATCTTGGAAATAGGATGAAGGGATTATATTAATTCTCATTTGATGTTTTCAAATATCATCATCCACCTTTCATCTCGATTAAGATGAATGGCTCACATTAATAATCCATGTGCACTATTGAGGACTCTTTACAACCATTCATCTTAATTTTTAGGTGAAGGGTCCTCATTGATCATAGATCATTATATATAGACCTCATTACTTTAAAATTTATCATGCTCAAGATATAAATTAAAGTGATGACCATTTATGTAAACCCCTTATGCATCATCTTATAAAATTCATCACTAAATTTAACTAATCCATAGCTTCAATGGAGATGTCTCAACATAATTGGAATTGAAAAATGCCATTTGATGCTACATCTGAGCCATATCCTATTCAAGGACATTTACAATAGAGGTTTGCATTATTTTGATTTGAATCTTATGTATTATTAGCTAATATTTGTATGCTCATGAGGTCTTAGGCTCAGCCATGTTTCATTTATTTTGTGCTTTTAATTGATAAAAATTAACTTGGTAAAAATATATCTTGTAAATATTCCTAAAAACACATATGGTGTACTTGGTGGGACTAGAAACACATACCTTTATTTTGAGCCTATTCAAAAATATTTATTTGAAGAATTTTGATTATTTTGGCTATTTTTTGCTCATATTTTCTACCATTTTCTATTTTTTGCATTTTGACAAAAAATTTCATGAAAAATGGTGAAAATGTTCTATTTTCTCTACTAGTCTATAAAATCATCTAATAATTGATGAAATCATCACTATATTCTATTATCTATTGTTTGTTCCTATGTAGGTTTAAAAAATTGATGAAATCATTCAACTATAAATGAAATTGACACATTAATTAGTGAAATTGAAATTATTATTGGTGAAATCAACATTATTAGCGGTGAAATTATTTTGTTCATTATTTATTTTCTCAAGTATATCTGCAAGGATTTTTATTATCATTGAATTTGTTTAAAATATCAAAAAAATTGTTTAGGTAATTAACAAAATTATTCTAATATTTGTGAAATTGTCTAAAAATTTCACAATTATTTTTAATTATTTATTAGTGAAATGGTTTGATTATGAGTGAAATTATTTTGTTATTGATGAAATTGTTCTCACAAATCAATAAAATCATTCTTCTCTATATTTTAATATGTTTTGTTTTCTATTATTTGTATATTTTATATAGTCATTGATTTTTTTGCTCAATGATGAATTTGTGTATCAAAATATAAGAGTTGAAAAAACATAGAAAATCAATCTCCTTCACTTGAAAAAGATGCAAAAAGCAAAACTACTACTCATCTTATTTAATTTTAGGTTCCAAAAAAGGTGTGGTGATATATTCAAATAATCACATTTTATACTTAGTTTATTTTGATGCTTTAAAAATCAATTCATATTTTGTTTTGGGTTATAAGAAAACTTTCTTATTTTCCATGCTTTTTCATTATGTATAAACAAAGCAAAACTACTACTCATCTTATTTAATTTTAGGTTCCAAAAAGGGTGTGGTGATATATTCAAATAATCACATTTTATACTCAGTTCATTTTGATGCTTCAAAAATCAATTCATATTTTGTTTTGGGTTATAAGAAAACTTTCTTATTTTCCATGCTTTTTCATTATGTATAAGTTTCATTATTGTTTATTGTTGCTTGAGTGTTTTGTGAGGATATTTTCACATATGCTCTCCCATTTTGAGTGACTCAAAAATGTAAAATTATTATTTGTTTCAAATCTTGAATATTTTATTATTATGATATTTACTCAATATTAGTGGGATTCACATGAATAGAAATGATAATACCTTAATTTTTATTTTAGCTCTATGTTTGGGGTGTTATTACATTCTCGTGAGTCCTTAGGGTGTGGTGAATGAGATGAAATTACCTAGCATTATGCCAACCCCATTATCTACTAAGGTATATAAATTAGGGTTACATCAACATTATATTAACTAGTGATTCCTTAGATCTAGATTTTATTGGTAGCACTTAATTGAGACCCTTATGGATGGAGTGGTCATAAAGGGACTAAAATTTTTAGTGAATGATGACCCATAAAATCTTACATTCAATTGACATTTTTTTAATAAGTACCAACTTACTAAAAGGTATATCAGTAACATATAGAAATCCCATGAAAAATTTAGATTAAAACATTTTGTCCATAAAATGTTCATTGGCATAGGGTTTCAAAAGTAAATGCATCCGAAGTGATTTACCTTTTAGAGTTTTACATATGTAGTTCTTATGTTTGGTTAAAGGGTTGAGATGTCTAAATCAGTTAAATATATATGTAATAATTAAGTAATTTTTTTTATGATTTTGACCTTGTTTAACTTTATATAAATAGAAATAAATAAGGATAAATAGAGACTTATATGAAAATTAACTGTCATAAATGACTTTGGTTTTTAAACTTAAGATCTGGGTAATAGTTTGTGTCATCAATAAGATTCTGGTATTCATATATTCATTGGTCAGTAACACCCAGTTTGGATAATATTGCCATCCATGTGTAATGTCCTCAATGTGGCACTAATATTCCCTTTACAGGATAATTCTTATTTTTAGGGAGTACCTATGCTTGCGTTTGTATGTTGTGTTCCTGTATGATCAAAACTTGTAGATATATATTTTACTTAGAAAAATTGATTTGATATGAAAACCCTAATGTCCTTGAAAGTATGGCATAATCAATAATTTTATGTGTGTTGGTAGGATGAATTAGACATCCTCAACACCCTGCTATGTATAGATTTTCCTACATACCAATACTCTAAGGAGGGATCAAGTGTGATTTAGTTTACCCACCTAGTGCTTGTTGTATGTGCAAGTAAATGATAGAATGAGAGTGGCCTTGGATGCCTTGAATGTGTTTGAGATTTGAAATGCTTGAAAAATAGACTTAGTGTTATTGTAGATGGTAATATGTAGAAATTAGGGAGGAATAAGGATTAAATACCTTAATTTTGCATAAATTAGTCTTTGGTTTGAATAGCTTTTGCATTTATTTTCCATATAATGAGTAGAGGTGGATTATAATTATATTTGTAGGGTTATATTTCTTGTGGAGATAATAAAATGAGCTTAGGCTGACCTTAGGAGGGGCACACATTTTTAAATCTATCTATTGGGAAGATTTGGGCCTAAGGACATTAGCACCTAGTATGGGACACTAGTGCCATATGACTATAGTGTCCCAAATATGGTGCTAATGTCATTTTGGTAGAATAATGAGAAATTTGGATTGGGATTTGGGATAATAGTTCTAGGACTATGTCTTGACTGAATATAGGTGACTATCATCTGCTAAATGATTAAAAATGTAAGTCTAATGCTAAAGGATATGCCTATGGCTAGCCTAGGGATAGGTTAACTCAAGTGACACTCTTATCATCCAATTACCACTTTAAGGTGATTATATTTCCCCCCTTTATGTTAGTAATACAACAAAGAAAAATGATTAGTATAAAGGAAAAAGAAGTATACCTAGACTTACCTTGGAAGTGAAGCCTATGTAGCTGAGTTTGAGTATGTGAATCTAGGTATACATATGTGAAACATGATCTAAATTAATGTATTATAATGAGAAATGAACAATTTAGTCCTTACTTAAGAGATAATTAAAATCAAAAGACTATGCTAAAATGAAATAACTAAGTAAAGCTGAGTAAACATAGAGGAAAGGAATGAATACATCTATTTGGGTATGCAAACCAATGCACAAATCTAGTGATAACCTATGTGTGCGAATGTGCACAGTGATCATATCATTGAATATCTTGAACTGAGATAATGGCTTACTCAATCCTCATATGGGTGGATCAAGAGCTAAATCTAGTCTTGAATCCATCATTACCACCCCTTCTTAGTGGATCTTGATCTTTATGAATAGCTTGGATAAGACTATAAGTGTGTCTAACCCTCTCATGTAGGTGGATAAAGAACTCAATTAGGCCATGATTCCATCATTTCTCCCTGTGTGATTTAGATGCATCTATAACTATATTTTACAAAGTGATAAAAGTATTTAACTGAGTAATCTAACTATGTATTCAGCTCCATGGCCACTCAGGTATATTAGGTAGATCTAGGCCACTTGAGAATGCCAACCATTATAGATAGATTAAGGCATGAATTTGGTGACAAACTAGAATGTGATAACAAGTGTATATAGTGTATAGAGTGAAATGGATTTTTCCATTCCATTTGGTCAACTTATTTGAAATTGAGTATATAAAAACTATGTGTTGCATACATGCCCCCAATATAAGTATACTTGTTCTAAATTAAATTTGTAATACTTAAACCTATGTAACTAATCTAAATATTTGAGTGATCATACCACACATGATTCCCCCAAATCTTAGAAACTAGTATTAATCTGAATATAGAATCTGAAATCACTCAACAAGAATAAATGAATCATATATGTATGATAAAACTAACTATACTAAAATAGCTAAAAATAAGCAATATCTAGCAAGTGGTATAAATGTAAACCTATAAATGCATAGAATCTATAAAATTTTATATTTTTAAAATATTTTAATGTTTTCTCTTTTGACATGTTATATTATTTTTGTGTTTTTTGAGTATAATATATGTACAAGCAAATGAAAATAATTATATACAAGTAGAAAGGGAGAGAAGGAAGTATGTACAATGGTAGGAATCATACTAACTAATGAGCCTCATGGGACACTCACTATCACTATGGCTTGGGTTGAAAATAGGAATGGTAATATCTTATGGAATTTGATTGATATGTTATAGTTAAATGTTATTGTAGTAGGAATATGAGTATTGTTCATCATCTGAATCATAATATTTTTTAACACTAAAATCATGATAACCTAGAATGCTAGAGATAATTGCCTAATATTATGGATTTGACCTTTCTAAGTTGTGAGTAGGAAGATTGATTAAATGGGCCCCACTGAAGGTGTAACAACATCATTAATAAGATGGGTTTAAGAATGACCATTATTTTTCTTATTCTTGATTTATAATGTGGCCTATAAAATGTGTGCATGATCATGGGGTTGTTCCTAAATTCTATCTCTGAGGCCATGTAAAACCTCATCCTTGTTCACAATTATATCATTATCATTAAGTGGAGGTAGTCTATCTTGATCCTCAAAACGGACCTCATCTTGTTCTTGGTTATATTATTCATCCTTAGATGCATTTTCATTGCATTCCATATAATTAGGGTGTGAAGGATTAATATCTAGAGTTGTAATAGTTTCCTTGTCCTTGTTATAGGTTCAAATAGAAGGAATCTAAATATGCTCTATAGGATTACCACCTAGTCTATCACTTCTTCTTAGGGGAAGAGATAGATTTTTTATATGGCATATAGCAAATAAATAGAAATAGAGCTACTATAATAGAATATATGAGTTTTGAATAGTTAATAGTAGCTAATGAAAATAGAATAAAAAGGATACAAACCCTAAAATCATTTAGGTTAGGGTTTATTTTGTAATAATTTAAATTAGATGTAAAATAAATTAAAACCCTAATAGAAAATGGATTGTAATTAGCTAGGTTATCTAAATAAAATTAGAAAATTAGAAGTATTCAGTTGTAAATTTATTGCATAAAAATAAGAATTAATGCAATTTAGGGTTTTGGTGTAATATTTGAAGTAAGATGGGTTCAAAAAATGACTTAACCTTTTAGGGTTTTACACATGTAATTCCTATGTTTGGTTAAAGGGATGAGATGTCTAAATTAGTTAAATAAATATGTAATAATTAATAATAATTTGTTGTGATTTTGATCTTGTTTGAATTTATATAAATAACAAAAAATAGGGACAAATAGAGACTTATTTGTAAACTAACTATCACGGATGATCTAGGCTCTAAAACTTGAGATTTGGGTAGTATCCTATGTCATCAAGAGGATTCTAATATTCATCTTTTACTAGATAGTAGCACCTAGTTTAGATAGTAACACTATATATTTGAAGTGTCCTTAATGTGGCACTAATGTCACCTTTGTGGAATTGTTCTTATTTTCAAGGAGCACCTATATCTATGTCTATATGTTATATTATTGTATGACTGAAAATTGTAGCTCTATATTATACCTATAAAACTTGATTTGATGTGTAAACCCTAACCTCCTTATAAGTATGGAATAAAAAATAACTTTGTGTTTTTTATTAGGATGGATTGGACATCCTCAACACCCTATTATGTAGAGAGTTACCTACATATAAATACTTCAAGGAGGGATCAATTCTGATTTAGTTCTACCACCCAGTGTTTGATATATGTGCAATTAAATGCTAGAATGAGATTGGCCTTAGATGCCTTGAATGTGATTAATATTTGAAATTATTGAAAACTAGACTTAGGGATGTTGTAGATGGGAGTATGTAGAAATTATTTAAGAATAGGGATCAAATACCTTAATTTTACATAACTTTGTCTTTGGTTTAAATATATTTTTCACCTATTTTACATCTAGTGAATAAAGCTGGATTAGAATTTTATTTATAAGGTTTTGTTACTTATGCAGATAATAAAATGAGCTTAGGCTGACCTTAGAAGGGGCACACATTTCAAATACTATATGTTGGGAAGATTTGGGGCTAAATATAGTAGCACCCAATTAAGGACACTAACACCATGTGGTTTTAGTGTCCCAAATATGGCACTAATGTCTTTTTGGTAGACTACTAAGAAATTAAGATTAGGATCTGGGATGATAGTTCTAGGACTGTGTCTTGATTGCCTATAGGTGATTGTGGTCTAATAAATGACTAGAAATGTAAGTCTAATGCCCAAAGATAGGTTTATGGATAGCCTAAGGATAGGTTAACTCAAGTGACACTCTTAACATCCAATTACCAATTTTAGGTCATTACATGAAGATATATTTTATTTACAAACCTTTTGAGAGAAGGGTGGGATTAAAAAACCACCAATAAATTTAATAATTTCAATAAATAATCTTAAAATGTTATTCCTCTCTCAAGGAAAAATATATCAAAAGGCTCGATGGATGTGGAGTAATCTCATGTCAGTTGATTTAATAATTTTGGGAATATTGGGCTTTTATTCCTAATTTAGTTAAAGGGTCTAAGTATTAAAATCAGTCAATAATTATGCCATAATTAACTTACTAATTTGTTAATTATAATTATTTTTTAGACTTTCTAAAAATATAAAATAAATAGAGAGAAATCAAACTTAACTTTAAATTTTGTTGATTTGATTAAGACATAGGTTGATATTGACTATGAAAGACTAGGATACTATCATAAACTAAGATATGAAATTAATTTTCCAATTAGATAGGAGCACTAAAAGTGGTTAGGAGTGGCACTGGTGTTTTAGTCCTTCTCTGGTGCTATTGTCCTATGAGTCTAATATTTATGGGTTTTGTTCAATAGGTTTGTGTGGTACTATCTCTAAATTTTCAAAGCTGTACTATTAATATTGCTCCCTATATATATGATTTTATTAATTTTTAAGCCTTCAATGTACTTGAATAAAACTTTTGAAAATAGGGAAAAGGGGTTAGTATGTGTAAGATGCATTGGATGTGCTTCACACCCTATGTGTGGGCACGTTGTCTACATACCAATACTTTGAAGAGGGATCAAGCCATATGTAGTTCTCCCTCTTGATGTGCTTTATGCAATTGAGTGTATGAATATGTAAAGAATGCTAAATTGGATATGCTTAAGATGACTAGGAATTAGTGTAAGTATTTGAATAAGCTATAAATAGTATTGGATGGTTGCATGTAAAAGAATAGGGAAATGTGCTTGAGTAGTCTTGCTTGCTTTGTGATATTTGTAAACCCTTTCCAAATGATATTTGAATGGGATTTTATATGGACATATTATTCATGGATTAAATTTTATTGCATTAGGTTGATAAGGATAAGGATGGGGAACTAGAAGAAATTGACCATTGGGGCCACAAATGAACTTGGACAATAGTGTTGAAAGTAGACAATAATGACATTGACACTCTTGTCCTAGTTGGGCACTATTTTCCTAAGTAGAAAAAACTTAGGGGATGGATTGGTCATGAAAAGAGGGTCTTGTCTCAGCTAGGATCAGGTCTAGAAGGCTACAGATGATTAGGAATCAGTGAAAATAAGCCTATGAGGTTCATGAGAGCAAACAAGAGGGACCTATGGGTTGGATGTCATTAACCATGCTCAAGTTACCAATTTTCGCATTTTATATGACTACATTTTCCCCCATTTATTATAGTGATGTAACAAAGTAAAATACTAGGATAAAGGAAAAAAATGAAAGAATACCCAAACTTGCCTATAAGGGTGAAACTCATGAATCTTGTGTGATGTTGGGTGTGCATAGAGAGATCATGTTGTGAAGTATAAATCTACAAGAGAAAACAAATAGTAGATAAGTTCTTACTAAATATGCTATATCTAAAATAAGAATGTATAAAGTTGGGTAAAAGAGAGGAAAAGAAAGGAATAAATACACCTCATCAGGTACATAGACCAATAAAAAACCTATTGTGATGCTGAGTGATACTGAGTAATGCTAGATGTATGTTATATGAAGAGTAATATCATGAATAAAGATGAGTACTCAATTCCCTAAAAAGTGGCTTAAGAATATAAAGGTTGGCCCTTTGACTTCATTATCTCCCACTAAGTGAAGCTATGTGGTCATGCATGTGTTGATCAATGTTTGGACTATGTATCCAATCCCTCTAAATAGGTGGCTCAAGAATACAAAAGCTAGCTAGACCTTTGGCTCCATCATTGCCCCTAAAGTAAAGCTATAAACTAATATTGGTATGAAATGTATGTCATATGAGATGGATCCTAAAGCCCATGAATGTACTATGATCTGATAATGTTAGCATGGATAGCCTAATTTATGCTAGAAACTAAGCCAATCGTGGCCACTCCAAAAGATGGAGATTAGGCTTATATGAAAGCCACTATAAAATTGAGAATATAGCTTATGTGGAAGCCACTCAAGAACTCAAGAATGTGGAGGGTAGGCTTGTATGAAAGCCACTCAAAAATGATGCCAACCACCTACATATAGAATAAGGCATGAAATTATTAAGAATGTTTAGACAATGTTGAACTAAGAAATAAAAGAAATAAATGTGTCATGTACATTACCCCCAATCACTAATGTTTGGGACATGTATTATGATCTAAAAGTTATAATAACTATCATATATAAAACTAGAAGTGAGGGCCATCATGTTATTCATGATGCCTCTTATATCTAGATTCTTTGAGCAAAATATGTACTAAAACTACTAATTCTAAATTGGTTTAGCTATGTAAATCCATAGTTAAACCTACTTGTCTACTTGTTTTTGTCTATTTGGATAAGAGCACTGGAAATGGATAGTAACACCATCAATGTTGTAGTCCGGTCTTGATGTTATTGTTCTAGGCCAAATCTGATGATTGCTATAGATTATTAATTGTCTTCTTGGTCTATTTTAATTGGTTTGATGTCTAGTTGTTGTTTTGAATGCTCTAAAACTAGATTTTTTAGTTGATAGGAGCTTTAATCTCTATGATAAAACCCCTATTTTTTCCCTTTATTCTAAGGGTAAGAATGGAGACCCTATAATGACTATCCTTAAAAGAAAGAGCCTTTCAAGTATATTATGCTTCAAAATGTATGATATAGCAATGATAATTGATTAAATTTCTCAAGATATAGCATGGTTTGTATTGAGAAAATTTTAGATCAACAAGGTTGTGCCTAGATAGATATAACAATGTAAAATCATGTGTAATGTAATAAAATGGAAATGAAAGTCTGGTTACTTATTAGTTGTTAGTTGTTAGTTTTTAGTTGGAAGGATGGAACATGATGTCCATCATGGCATCTAAGAAAGAAAGATAATACATGATTTGGATCATGGCATTACAAATGATGAGAAGCAAACAAGCAATAAACACATAAGGTAATAATCAAGAAGCATACAAGGGTGTCCAAGGGTCCAAGCAAATAAGGGACATGGGCACATGTCTCTCAAACTAGAAAATAAGCATATAAAGCATGTTCAAATTACATATACACATACAGTTGAAACAAACAAGTTGGTATGAAAGATAGAATCACATGGAAAAGTATAGGCAAGGGACATTGGCAAATGTTCAAGCACACACATGAATAGAAACAAAGGACATTGGATAATGTCCTAAGGCATATACCAAAAATAAATAGGAAATGGGAATGTAATCACATCAAGCTATGCTAAGTAAGAAAATAAATCATGTAAGAAACTAGAATTACAAATTCATCTAACTAATCAAAGAAAGAAGTGAATGTATGCAAGACATGTTAGTACAAGACTAGGTATATGCAAAGAAATATACAAGTGCTAAATACTAGTGAGTGTTGATAGATTAATCTATGTAAGATAGTAAATAATGTACATCAACATGATAACTAGAGTGTGTGGTATAGAAATGACATAACCTAGATGGTGTAGTGATGTAAAAGATGCCCCCAAGGGGAAGATATATCAATGTGCATCTCACATGCAGGAGTAGAATGCCCCCTCAATGGGTAGAGTGAAGAATTCAAGGGTTTAGAAGTAATTGCACACACTCAAATAAGATCAAGTGAAGCATGGTAATTTAGATAAATTGATAAACAATAGCATATAACAACAAATGTAAGTCTAGCATAGGAGTAGAAATGTAAATCATGGAGGATACATACAATAAAGATGTTTTTATATTTGTGACATATTTGAATGTGTTTAGATTTTTGAATGTTGTATTGTTTTTGGTATTTTTAATATTTTAAGATATGTACAATCAATCAAAAAAGAAATTATATAAAATAAATTGAAAAAAAGATGTGTACAAGTAAGCTGGGAAGGGATGATACTAACCGATGAGTCTCATGGGAGACTCCCTATCATGGTGTCATATATCAAACAAAGGAATCATACATGATTTTGAAGCACAAGGGAATGAATATGAATATGAATTTAAATATTTTTATTCATTATTGGTATCTTGGAAATCATAATAACCTATATTGTTATACTCATCATTATCATCTTGATTATGAACCAATAGAATGCTAGTGTTGACTTTTGTTGTATCTAGATATTTTCCTTTGATAAATTATGTCTATGAATTATTTGACTTAAGATGTTCAATAAATTTGAAACCTTAGTGACAAACATTATCAACTGCTAGAATAGGAGTAGTAATGCCTTGAGCCTGCTTGCCCAACCCTTGACCTTGATAATCAAACTATTGTAGATATTTTTGACTAAACTCGTACTACTTTGAAAGTTTATACTCATTTTCGAGAGGTAGATTTTCATCTTTTTTGTGCTTGACCTATGATTATGGTACTATTTATTTCTCATATTTTGCTTTTTGATCCTTTTGTTGTTTTGAGTTATGCTTTGGTAACCACTTTTGTACTATTTTTGAATTTGACCGTTTATGAATGTGTTCCTATGTCATTGTGGATTAATTAAATTATTTAAATTATATAGGTATTCATTAGTAATTATTTGTTCTATATGTTGTTTTAATGCTAAACATGAATCTTTCTGATGCCCATGCATCTTATGATAGGCACAATAATATCTAGATATTCTCACTGGATGTAGAGGAGGTAGTTTGATCAACTTAGATTTAATCATTTCCATTAGTACCTCACCTAAACTCTTATTTTATATTTGAATTCTTTTTGAATTACTAGTTATAGATTTACTTTTTTGTGATTTCTTGTTTTGATATGTAACATTTCTTACAACTAATTGGCTAGGTGAAGGTGCATATATGTGATTGACACTAGGGTGCCTTTAAGGCTTTTGTATTATGATCTAATTTTCAAATGTTCTAATATTTTCATGTAATATTTGATTTTGCATTTGTAACTCTAAAATTAACTTGCTCATACTGGTGATTTGATCCCTTAGAGTCTCACAAGTAAAAACCTTAGTTGATTTTGATTGAACATGTAAGCACATATGTTGAAGATGGTTTGAAGAAGTTATAGGCTAAATGTATGCAATAAGAACAAAAATATAGGTTTCCTCACCTTTTGGAGGGGTGATAACATGGAACTAGTAGAGGAAAAGTAGATATCACCCTCTCGAGGGAGAGGAGGAAAAGAAAACTATTTCCTGTGCATAAGATATGACATTAAAATTTGAAAGGTGGTTGTTAGCTTATGAAATGGATAATTTAGGTAGAAACCATATATGTGGGATAAAATTCATGTTATTGGAGTTATAAGTTATATAAAAATATGTTTATAAATAACATTCCACATGAGAGATAGAAAACAAGGGATAAAGAGTATATAATTGTTCATTGATACATAAAGAACTTTGACATGTGTTATGATATGTCTAATATGTATAGAAACATAAACTTTAAATTTTTTCCATATGAGATATAGGAGGCATGCAAAAGGAATATTGAAATTTTGTGCATTTTTAGCTATAAATTTTGTAATATCATTTCTTATTATAAAAAGTAAGCATGAAATGCAAAGAATGAAGCTTTGTACTAGCATATCGTAAACTTCATAATTCATGTACATGATAGGACCAATGATGGTCTCTTTATTTTGTGCAAGAAATGCAATAAATAATTGTATAGAAGTGAAACCCATTTTTGAAATTTGATTTTAGAATGTAAGGTGATATCTCACAAGCAATAGAATTTAGTGTATGCAACTATGGCTTGAAATATTATAATTTGATAAATTACTATGGAATTTTGAAATTGAAAGTGAATTTTTGAGTAAGATATGCAAGTAAAAAATCAAAAATTTATGATTTAGAGAGACCTAGTATATGCAACTAGGGGTTTTTTTTTAAACAAAAAAATATTTTTGAAAATTAATATTAAAATTTGAATGAATTTTTTTATTTAAATATGCTATTAAAAATTCAAAAAATGATTGGAAAATTATTGGGACCTAGTGTGGGCAACTAGGGTTTGAAAGAAAAAAATTTAAAATTGTTACAAAATTTTAAAATTTAATGCTAATTTTTTATTTTATTATGCAGGTAAAAAATTAGAAAAATAGATGAAAAATTAGTAAGAAATTTACCCTAGGGTTTTTATGGGTTTTATGCACAAATAAAGTAAGTCATGTTCACCAAATGATTTAACAATTTTAGAAATATTGGGGTTTTATTCCTAATTTAGTTAAAGGGTTTGTGTAGTAAAATTAATCAATAATTATGCCAAAATTAACTTATTGATTTGTTAATTTTGATTGTTGTTTATAATTTCTAAAAATATCAATTAAATAGAGAGAAATCAAACTTATCTTGAAACTATGTTGATCTGACTGAGATAGAGGTTGATATTGACTATGTAGGATTAGGAGACTGTCACAAACTAAGACATGAACTTTAACCTATTATACTCATTTTTATAAGTTCTTAATTCTAAGGTCATTTCCAAAATTGAGACTTGTTAAAAAAAAATTAGTATTGATATCATTTCCTTGTGTTCAAATCAAATATGTTCAAATTCAAAATTTTATCTTGTCATTTTCCAAACATCATATTTTCCCATTCCCATCCAGATCTATTCCAAAATTCATGTACAATATACTTCATTAAACCTAAATTAGTATGGATTATAATGCCACATATGATGATGATTGGAATCAAGGTCAAACTAACCCATTCACATATTAACCCACTTTTCCCCATAATCAAGAAGATTAAATTAATCCATATGATATGGGAGTTAACTATCTAGTGTATGAAGACATTACACTGATGTATGATGCATCTAGAACCCAATTTGAGGAATAATCATTTAAATATAGAGATGAAATATTTTTATGTATATTATAGATGGGTGTCAAATATCCTCTTGATTTTACCCTAGAAAACTTACATCAAAGATCACTACCACAAATGATGTTAGATTTATTGAGTGAAATGATGATATACCCTCTTCTAGTCATGACCCTTTGATTTAAATGTTTTGGGAATATTGGAGTATTATTCCTAATTTATTTAAAGGTCTAAGTTTAATAAATTAGTAAATAAATTTTAAATAATTAGAGTATTGATCTGTATAATTTACTATTCCTTTTAAACTTTTCTAAAAATATCAATAATTGAGGAGAAATGTAACTTAGCTTAAAACTAGACTGAGGTGATTGAGAGACATTTTAAAACTAGCTATGTAGGATTGAGATAGTGTCATGAAACAACATCTAGCTTTCATTTGGTGAAAGGATAGGAGCACCAAAAATAGGACACTTTGGGGTTTGATGCTATAGTTTAGGTCTTTCCACTATTGTCTAAACTAGTCATAAAGATTTAAGTTTTTTGGGTTTTGTCTACCATTTTTGTGTGAGCTTGCTTATGAAATTTTAGATCCTAAATATTGATAGATCTCCTTATAGATCTATTTTAATATCCAACCCTATACCTTTGTAGTGCTTGAATAAAACTTGAGAAATAGGTGGAGGGTTAGTATGTGTAAGATGCACTAAACATGTATCCACACCCCTTGTGTGGGAACACTACCTACATACCAATACTCCTAAGAGGGATCAAGTCATATGTAGTTTTACCACTTGATGTGCTTTATGAAATAGTGTTATGTGGATGCAAAATTTCCAAACTGAGAGTGCTTGAGGTAGCTAGGGATTTGTGTGAGGGTTTAAATATGATGGTAGCTATATTGGATGGTTGTATATAGAGAATAGGTAAATTTGCCTTAGTGGCCTTACTTGTATTCTTGCTTGCCTTTATAAAATTTTCATGGGTTAAATGTATTTGTGCTAGGCTAAAACAATGAAGAAGAGGAATTGAAAGGAAACAATCATCTAGGCTCAAAATATGATTAGATAAGAACACTAAAAATGGGACATCCTAAGGTACAATGCTATAATCCAACCCCAACACTCCTATCCTACAATTTTAAGACCTAGGAGGATGGAATTAGCATGGAAAAAGTAGCTTGACTAAGCTATAACTAGGTCTCAAAAGTCTATAAATCATTGGGAATAAGGAAAAGGGTGTTTAGAAGGGTCATGAGATCATGCAGGAGGGACCTATGGGTTGGGTGTCACTAGCCACACTCAAGCTACCAATTTTGACATTTTATATGACTACATTCCCCCCCCTCCCCCCCACCTTTATTCTAGTGATGTAGCAAAATAAAATACTAAGATAAAGGAAAAGTAGAAAGTGTACTTAAACTTACCTACAAGGGTGAAGCCCATAAAGCTATGTGATGTTGGGTATGCATAAAGAGATCATATTGTGAAGTGTAAATCTGTAAGAGAAAATAAATATTAGATCAATTCTTAATATATATGCTATATCTAAAACAAGAATTTACAAAGATGGGTAAGAAAGAGAAGAAGAGAAAGGAATAAATACACCTCACCAAGTATGTATACCAATACAAAATATATTGTGATGTTGAGTGATGTTGGATGTGTGTTGGGTATGTGTTATACCAAGAGTAATATTATGAATGGAACTAAGTATTCAATTCCATAAGAGTGGCTCAATAATGAAAAATATTGCCCTTTGGCTCCATCATCGCCCACTAAGTCAAGCTATGTGATCATGCATGTGTTAATCAATGTTTGGACTATGTATCTAATCCCTCTAAGTAGGTGGATTAAGAATACAAAGGCTAGCTAGACCTTTGACTCCATTATTTCCCACCAAATGAAGCTACAAATTGATACCCATATGAATGTGTGTCATATTAGATGGCTCTTGAAGCCCATGAATGATCTTCAATTTGACAATGTGGCATGGATAGTCAAATGTGTACTAGAAACTAGGCCAATATTGGCCACTCTGGAAGGAGGATATTAGTTTTGTATGAAAGCTATTTCAAAATTATGCCAACCACTTATAGATGGAATAAGGCATGTAATTAATGATAATTCCTAAGTAATATATTGAACTCAAAAATATAAGAAGTCAAATGTGCCATGCACATTGCCCCTAATCATTGGTGTTTATAACATGGATTTTGATTTGAAAGTTATACCAATTGCTCAGTCTAAAACTATAAGCAAGAGCCATCATGCCATGAATGATTCCCCCTATATATGGATTTTCTAAGAAAAAATGTACTTAAACTATTGAATATGAATTGGTCTATATGTGATAAAACTATAGCTAAGCTAACATTTCTATCTATTTATATAAAACATAGGTTTTTTTTGTTTAGATAGGAGTACTAAAAATAGGACACCCTAGTGTCCAGTGCTATTGTCCATATCCAACACTATTGTCCTTTACTAAATCTTATGACTATTATATAATCGTCACTATTTTTTTGGCCTATTCGATTGTTATTCTGAGTGTTTTGAAAACTATTTTATTATTAGTAGGAGCTCTGATCTCTATGACAAAACCCCTATTTATTACCCCCTCTTTTTAGGGTAGGAATGAAGACCCTATAATGATTACCCTCAAAATAAAGATCCCTACATGTGTGTTATGTTGTGGAATACATGATATATCTATGATAATAAAAAATGTGTCTCAAGATATAGCATAGTTTGTATTGGAGATTATTAGATCAAGAGGGGTATGCCTAGATAAATATAATAATATAATATCATGTTCAATGTACTAAATTGAAACTATAAATTTTAGTTATTAGTTGTCAAGGAGGGATGGAGCATGATGTCCATCATGACATCTAAGAAAGCAAGATAATGCATGATGTAGATCATGGCTTTGCAAAAAATTGAGAGGCAAACAAGAAACAAACACATAAGTCAAGAAGTAAGAAACACATGAAAGTGGCCAAGGGGCCAAAAAAACAAGGGACATGGGCATATGTCACTCAAACTAGAAAGTAAGCAAACAAAACATGTTCAAATGCCACATATACACACAATTAGAAACAAGCAAGGTTGGCATGAGGGCCATAAGTATATAAAAGAGTAAAAGAAAATGACATTGGAAAATTTCCTAAGGAACACACAAGAATATAAGAAAAGGACATTGGAAAATGTACTAAGGCATATATAGGAGACAAAATAGGAACTGAGAAATATAATCACATCTAGCTACACAAAACAAAAAAGGAAGGCATTTAATATACTAGAAATATAATTACATCTAACTAATCAAAGAAAGAAGTGAAAATATGCAAGACATACAGTACAAGATTAAGTATATGCAAAAAATACACAAGTGCTATATACTAGTGAATGTTGATAGAGTGATCTATGTAAGCTAGTAAGTAATGTACATCATCATGATAAATAGAGTGTGTGGCCTAGGAATGACATAATATATATGGTTTAGTCATGTATAATATACCCCTAGGGGGTAGATATATCGATGCATGTCTCTAATGTATAAGTAGGATACCCCCTCAATAGGTAGAGTGAATAAATCAAAGATCTGGATGGTACTGCACACACTCAAAAAAGATTAAGTGAAGTATGGTAATAGAGATAAATTGACAAACAATCACATAGAACAACAAATGTAATTATAGCATGGCAGTAGAAATGTAAATCATAGATAATGTATACAATTTAAATGTTTTTCTGTTCTAATTTTTTTTTTTTTTTGGTATTTTGAATTTTTTGAATGTTTTTGGATTTTTGAAATATTTCTATGTAAGATCAATCATAAGAAAACTATGTACAAGTAATACTTAGAAGAAATGATACTAATCGATGAGTCTCATGAGAGACTCTCTATCATGGTGTCTTGTATCAAAGAGATGGATTGTGCATGATCATAAAGCATGATGAAAGGGCCAAGACTATGGATCTAAAAGCTATATATGTTATAAATGATCTAAAATATCTATAGAGTAAATCAACTATGGGTTACCCCTATAACTTTGAGAAGTGGATGCAATTTTAGGGCTCTTAGGGACCAATTTGGTAGTAGGAGAAGCTCTCTAAACATGTGATATATGTGTAGAGGCATGAGACCTCAATGATATTACCTTGGGTGTGAACACTATAGCTGAAAACTATTTAGAGTCTTAAAACTATGGATTCTCTAAAAGAGGCCTCTATGGACATGTATAAACTCTTTGTCCTAACAAGGAAGGCCTTAATTATGTCTGAATCTAAACTATAGGAGGAATTATAATTGGTGGAGAAGATGAAACTAGTTACTATAAAGTAGAAAATGGCTCTAAAGTGGGGAGTGGTAACTCATATAGAACTCCACCAACTATAACAACATGATTAACATGAATGAATTTCATACATCTATGAACTATAGAAGGTACTATTTGAAGTTTTTGAATCCATGGTCAACCAAGTAACATATAAAAAAATCTTACACTAGGATCAATAGTAAATGGTGTGGCTACATGCATTGGACCAACCTATAGAAGAAGTATAATCTCACCCAATAAACTCTATATGTGACCATTGAATCCGTTTATAATTATGTCTATCATGGTAATATCCTACTCTAAAAATCCCAAATGTTGTAGTAATGTCATAGTGCACATGTTCAGACTAGATATATTATCTATGAGGACATTATGAATTAGATGATGATTAATATAAGTTATGATAAAGAGTGCATAGTAATCTGAATCATCCTCAACTATCTCCTACTTTGAGAAAGAGAAGGAAGGTCTAGTTGGAACTTTGGAATTATACACACCAATCATGATGCTCAAAGAGTGTAACTCAATTGAAGGTGCTTGGTATGTAGTTGGTGGAGGATGTGTATGATATGTATGGTAAACACCTAATGTATCCCCTATCTATAGTTTAAAATGTTGTGGGAAAGGATCTAAGAATTTTTTTAGAGTTTTATCTTGTGTTTTCTTTGCCTGAGGAGGCTCAACTAAATTTACAAGATCAATAATATTGCAATCTATCAAGTCTTGTATCTTGTGTTTAAAACTGATATATATATTTATTGTGTGTCTTAGTGCCCTATGAAAATTTCAAATTGCATTTTGATTATATACCTATATAAGAGGATTTTTTGGATCAACTGCTTGAATGGGAGGGAGAGATATGATAGTACATTCCAAAATATATTGTAAAACTTTGGCTAGAGATACTGGTAGATTGGAAAAAGTTTGTCAAGGAGGTGTAGATAAAACCACTCACTAATGGGTCTCTAAAGTCACATTAGCTTTAGGTTGATTTTGACTTTTGCTATTATGGACCTTTACTTTATATGGGACTTTGTTGTTACTCTTGTTTGTTGTTTTAGATATGCTTGTGTACTTAAGTTTGCTCATTTAAATTAGTTTGACTTCCCTTTCTTTTAGTGTATGACATAACTTAGTGAAAGAAGAGAATATTTTGTACATTATTAATTCATACAAAGCTGGTACAAGGTTTTGTTTGAAGAGATATTGTAACACATGATCAGTTATGGGACTAGCCATCTTAGCCAAGATAACATTATATAAAAGAATATAATCTATGAGATGCTCATTTGACATTTGTTTTTATTGTACAACTTGGGCATATGAAACCATATCACCAATGTTAATGCTAAAATGAGCTAGGAAGATGTCAACTAAAGGATTGAATGCATTGATTAACTAATTTAGTATACTATAAAACCATTGTAAAGCATAATCCTTTAGACTCCATGTAAATAGATTAGTTAGTAGATAGTAATTTGGTACATAGTCTAAGCATACTGCATGAAAATCTCTCAAGTGTGTCTCTGGATCACCCTTGCCATCATATAAAGTGAGCTTGGGTTGAACAAAAATTGGTGGTAAGGGTGTAGAATCAATATGACATGCCAATGGTGTATGAAGTAGAGAAAAATAATCCAAATCTTGTGTTGGTCTATAAGTACCTTGCTTAAGATGTATCACCTTGGATTGAAGAGATTTTATCTCTTTCATAAGGGTAGCCACGTTAGGAGACAAAGATGTACTAGTTATAACTGGTGGTTCCTCATAGGAAGGTTGGGCTGCTATAGGGGGTTGTTTAGACATAGTTGCCCCCATAGAGTCATTTATAACTAGTTACTCTGAAGGAATGGAAGACTCAACTTGTTTATCCTTTTTAATTTCCATGATAGATTATAAAATAAGAGTATGATCTTGGGATTGTTCCTTGAGTCTTTCTCTAAAACTTTGTAGAATCAAGTTTTTGTTGAGGACAACATCATTATCAATAATAGGTGGAATTGGATCAAGAAATTGATGTGCTGGGTCATGAACATTGGTTTTTATATCATCATTATTATTCTCATACTACTCATTATCAAAATTATCCTCATAAAAATTGGTGTAATCTAGATGTCTAGGATCTATAGTAGGAAGTTGAGTTGGTTGTTTATCCATGGTATATGGTTAAGTTAAAGGAATCTAGGTGAATTCAAGAGGGTTAACAAAAAGTCTTGCACTTCATATCAAAGGAAGAGGTGAAGGAGCTTTGGTGGCATAAGGAAAACAACTTGAATAATGAAATAAAATATTAAATAAATATAATATAAACAATGAACTAAAATATTCATGAAAAGGATAAAATCCTCATAAATGTGTAAGGTGATAACTCAAAAGCATAGGACCTAGTATATGCAACTAGGATTTGAAAGAAAATGATTTTCAAAATTACTATGGTAAATTTTAAAAATTAAATGGGAAAAATTGATTTTATGTGTAAGGTGGTACCTCAAAAGCAATAGGTCTTAGTATAGTGCAACTAGGATTTGACTAAACTTAATTTTAAAAATTAGTAAGGTAAATTTAAAAATATGTGAATTTTTTATTTAAAAATGTTGGAAAAATAAAAAAAAATTGGAAAAATACTAGGACCTAGTATAGGCAACTAGGGTTTGAATGAAATTATTTTAAAAATTACTAAGGTAAAATTAAAAAAATTAAATGTCATTTTTTTATTTATATATGCAAGAAAAATAATTTTTTTTTAATAAAATTAGAAAAGAATTTCCCATAGGGTTTTTAGGTTTTTTGTGCACAAACAAAGTAAGTTGGGTTCACCAAATGATTTAACTAATTTTGGAATATTGGAGTATTATTCCTAATTTAGTTAAAGGTCTGAGTTGACTAAATCAATAAATAATGTTGCAATAATTAGAGTAATGATTTGTATAATTTACTATGCCTTTTAAACCTTTCTAAAAATAACAATAAATGAGGAGAAATACAAATTAGCTTAAAACTAGATTGAGATGGTTGAGATAGAGGCTAAAAATGGCTATGTAAGACTGGGATAGTGTCATGAACTAGGATCTAGATTTCATTCGATGAAAGGATAGGAGTGATAAAAATATGACACTTTGAGGTTTGGTGATATATTATAGGTCTTGTGGCTATTATCCAAATTGGTCACATATATCTAAGTTTTTTGGGTTTCATCCATTGTCCTTGTGTGAACTTGCCTATGAAATTTTAGATCCTGAATATTGATATAGCTCTTTATAGACCTAGTTTTAATATTCAACCCTAAACATTCATAGTGCTTGAATAAAACTTGATAAAGAGAAGGGGTTAGTGTGTGTAATATTCACTAAATGTGTATCCACACCACTTATGTGGGAATGCTACCTACATACCAATACTCTGAAGAGAGATCAAGCCATATGTAGTTCTCCCACTTGATGTGCTTTGTGTAATAGTGTTGTGTGAATACAAAAATTCCAAACTAAGAGTACTTGAGGTGGCTAAGGATTGGTTTGAGGGTTTGAAAATGATAGTAGCTATATTAGATGGTTGTATATAGAGAATAAGGTAATTTACCTTAGTGATCTTACTTGTATTCTTGCTTACTCTTATAACATTTTCCAACCCCTTCTAAATGAACTTTGAATAAACTTTTATAGAGATATATTGGTCATGGGTTAAATGTATTCATGCTAGACTGACACAATGAAGAAGAGGAATAAGAAGGAAATGGTCATCTGGGCTCAAAATGTGATTGGATAACAATGTTGGAAATGGAACACCCTAAGGTCTAGTGCTATAGTCCAACCCTAGCGCTCCTATCCTATAGGTTTAGGACCTAGGGGAATGGAATTAGCATGGGAAAAGAAACCTAATTGAGCTAGAATCATGTCTTGAAAGTCTACAAATGATTGGAAATAATAAAAAAGGTGTCTAGAAGGGTCACGCGAGCATGCAAGAGGGACCTATGAGTTGGGTGTCACAAGCCACACTTAAGCTACTAATTTTAACATTTTATATGACTACACCCTCTAATCGTTCAAATTCTCACAATTATAAAAACATCTAGGAAAGGGAAGGGGTTATTTGTAGATTCCCCTAAAGTTTCACCTAGTATGGAAACACAACTATAATAAAATGGTAAAGTGATTAGTGAATTTTCCACCTTGTTACTTAATCTAGTCATTGATCCTCCACTTGAACATCAAAGATAAGATTTATTAGTTGATCCATTACCTAATGTTGAGACAAATTATTGATCCTGAATAACATACACCTAAAGATTTTTTACAAAGTTAGTTATAGAAAATCTCCAACAAATGTTTCCTAATCCTCACCAAGTTTCTATCAATCCTACATGTCAAATTCCATCTAGCCAAATTCCCTCTAAATAATTATAGAGTTCAATTTATTTCCAAAAAATCCTAATAAGATAGAACATTCCTTATAATTCCCATGTTCCCCAATGTAATTATTTTAATGTTACTTCTAATACACAACAAAGAGTAACTTAAATCCAATAGGTTATTTCTACTCATAAACAATCCCCATCACTCAACAATAATTTCTTAGTTAAAAGCAACAAATTATTCCTATACAAAAATGTATTTCCACTCCATCATCCAATTGTAATCAATACCAATTTATTCCTCCTACAAAACAATGTGTATTTTTTCCCTCTTCCAATTATAACCAATACCAAGTTCCACCTAACCAATCAAATCCTTTTAATATAAATAATAATTCTAGGGTAAAAGGTTCCACAAATCCAACAAACACTCGATTCTATTTGCATTCAAATGATCCCCCACCTTATTTCCAAACTACCTTCTTTTCTAAAGAATTTCAATCCATCAAAGAGGTAATATCAATCTTACAAACTAGGATTCAATCAAAAATACAAGTTGGATCATATATGTTCATAGTCATTTGATTAAAGTATTTTTAGATACCATTTCCATATCATTTTGAGATTCTAAAATTTGACAAATATTATGGAAAATGTGACCCAAGAGAGAACCTAAGCCTATTATTTATTTGTTATCAATAGGTCAACTATAAATCCAATCTCCTACTTTGATTATTCTCATTAATTTTATTTACCCTTGCTTTAGACTAGTTTACACATCTCCAAAAAGGCTCTATTATAAATTTTTATGACTTGTTAGATAAGTTTAGTAAACACTTTTATTATAACATTGAGCATGAGTTAACCATGGTTGACATATGTGCTATCAAACAAAGAGGAGGTGAGATATTTGTTTTATATCTTCAAATATGGTGAGCACTTGAGATTAGACTTCCACATGCACTTCCTAAAATTGAGTTGGTTAATATATTCCTGACAACTTTAAATTCAAACCTAATACTTAATCTCATATTACAATGTCTTGACAATTTTGATGATGTTATTACTAAGGTTGTTTAAATAGAGAAATATCTTATTGAAAAAGGATAGATTAAAATCTATTCTCTAAATTAATCTCAAAGTCAGTCTTCTAAACAAAACTGAAATTATAAGCAAATATTATACTCCAAATCTAGTAAATGTAGTAGATAAGACCAAGCCTTTTAATTGTAATAATAACATGGTGGGAAATGGAGTAATATAATCTATAAATGTTAAAACAATAAATTCACCACTAGTACAAAAGGCTTCTCAACCACAAACACTTTATTTATAAAGGCAAACTCCTCCCAAGAATCAATCTACTTGAAGTCCATTTGCTAATTTGAGAGAGTCCATTGAGAATGTATTTCAAAAGCTACTTGCTACAAATATGACTGGTTGGAAAAACACAAAATCCTTTGATGAAATTCAACCAAAACTAGAGTGGTGTAGGGATAATTAATATTGTTAGTATCATTAGGTTAAAGGACATGCAATCCATAAATGTGTGGAACTATGACATCTCATTCAAGACATGTTGGAGAAAGGAGAAATTGAGTTACATAATTCTTCATCCTTTAATTATGTTTAGGATATGGGGATCTATAAAAAACCTTTCCCTCAAGATAATAACAATCAACATGAACAAAAATAACATCAACATAACAAAAATTGTAATTAGAATTAATATCCCCAAACTAACAATGTTGATTACCATGCTACCCCCTATGATTACAATGTAGTGGGGTGTATCATGGAACATCATGTATCCATGATCATGATCAATCCACATTCCTATAATTCCCAACAATAATATCCATCTATTCTAGGATCAAGTCCATATATCATGGAAGTTCATCTTTCTCATGATCCTTATTATTGATTTATTATTCTAAATCCTATTTATTCTACTTCGAATTCCCATATCTCTATTCCTACTCAATATTGTGTTGTTATAACTTGACGTGGTAAAATCACCCTTCAAGGTCCTTTATATTCATCTATTGATCCTAATATAACTTATGATTCTTTTTCTAGATCAATATAAAGTTAAGTGTGCACCTATAAAAAATCCATATGATATTGTGGATCAATTAAATAAAAGACCAACACATATTTCCATTGGATATGTTGTGTACTTCTCAGCTTTACAAGGATGTCTTATATGAGATTTTAAGTCAATCTCAAGTGCCAAACAATATTGTACTACACAAATTTCAAGCATTAGTCAGACACTTGTCTCCTGACCCAAAATTGATATTTGATCAAAGTGATATCTCATCTCTTGGATCTTCCCACATACATTCCTTGTATATTGAAGTCAAAATTACATGCCAAAAATTTAATAAGGTACTTGTAAACAATGGTTTTGTCCTTAATATTATTCCAATGAAGTTAGTCCAACATCTAGGATATACTTCAGGAGATCTTAAGAATGATACTATGATTATTAAGAGGTATGATAATACCAAGTGATAATCAACATGTATAATTTCATTTGCCCATTTAGGTTGGGTTGGTCATCTATTGTACCTTATGTCATGTCATTTATCTAGACTTACCATAAAATTTCCTTCTTGGTTTTCCATGTATTCATGAGATACATGTAATTCCCTCTACACACCATTAATGTATCAATTTTCCTCATTCTAGAATGGAGTTTAGTATTCCTAGATATTTTTAACCATATCAATACTGGGAACATCCTAAATTATAAGGTCATTAATATACCTATTTCCATAGTGCTACATGTACACTCAAAAATTACAAGCAAATAATATCTGAGATGCCTCAATCCAAGTATTTATATCCCAATGCCATTGTTTCTTCTTCTTAAACACTCTTTCCCTCATTAAATTTCTCCTATTTCAATATTCATGATAAAGGCCCTATAACTTATAGTATATAAGATGCCTTTCATGTTGCCAAATTTATTAGATCATCTAAATCCCATGGCTGACCCAAAATGAAATGGCACAAGAAGAAGGCAACATCTTCTAGTATGAAACCTCTTTTATTCATTACAGGAAAAGCATTCAGTCAAGAAGATTTGAAACAATAAAATGATTCATTAATGTACAATGAGTATTTAGATCCTTGTTTTTATAGTAAAAAAATGCCTTATCCCAAATAAAATTATGTCCCATACTACTTATAAAGGCAAGGAATTGGGGGAAAAAGAGCAAGGTTGATTAGACCATATTATTCCTCAAAAACATTTAAAGGAATAAGGTCTAGGATACAAATCACCTAAGGTAGTTCCCAAACATCATGAAAGTGGTTCAACCTTTATATTAAATGATGATATTTCTATTAGTGACATAGATTCCTATTATGATATCTATGATGATTTTTCTAACACTAATTTATTTAATTTATTCTCTATTCTTACCATTTTTGTTATTCTCACCATTCCCTGTACCCATCAATATATTGACCTTATTAATTATGACCAACAAAATAATAATATTATTATTGATGAGTTATCTAATCAAGAATCAATTTTAGAGTTCATGGGCCTAAGATATGGTTTAATGATAGGTGACCATAAATAATGATTTATATACACTTTAGAACATACAACTTACTTTGGGGAGCAGGTGAACTTCCTTGGTCAAAATAAAAATGAAACATCAAGATCATTAAGTAAAAATATATCTAAAGTGATTCTAGATTAGAGAAAAAGTAAATATAAAGATGATTCCCTTGGTGAAAACTTGTTTCATGTGTCATTATATGAGGAAAATTGTTCTTCTTCACAAAAAGTAGGAGTCCACAAGTCCACACCTATCATATAGTGCTAAAATCAAGCTTGAAGATCATGAATAATTTGAGAGTATGGTTATGGAGAATCCATACTTGGTATCTTATTGGCCATTATATATAGGTAATAATTTTGATTCTCACACATGGTTCAATCTAAGAGTCCACATTTCAAGTTCAATGATCAATTAGCTTCTTTTCTTATGATTTTGGATGATGGTTCCACCCTTGTTGTGGAAGAGATGATGTAAGTTAATATTGGTATGTATGATGATTCTAAGATAATAAATCTTGGTGCATCCCACAATTAGAAGTGTGAATGTATTATTTCCCTTCTCTAAGAATTCATTGATATATTTGATTAGGCTTATTCAAATATGCTCAGTCTTGATCCTTTAATAGTTGCTCAACATTTGGTTAGACATCCATATTCCAAGTTGATTAAGCAAACCTTAAGAAAGATGAATCCACAAATTTCTCTCCTAGTCAAAGTAGAGCTTGAAAAATTGATTGTATTAGGTTTTACCAAACATATTCCCTATGAAGATTGGATTTATAACAATGTTCTAGCTAGTAAGAAACTAATCGATATTTGAATCTGTACATATTTTAAAGATATCAATAAATATTGTCCCAAAGATTATTTTACATTACTAAATATAGATATGATTATGGAATCTACAACTTGATACAAGATGTTAGCTCTTATGGATGGTTTCTTTGGCTATAATCATATTAATATCACTCTAGAAGATCAAGAGAATATAACATTTATAACCCATTGGGGCACATTATGTTATCAAGTCATGCCATTTGGCTTGAAAAATGCAGGAGCCACTTATCAATGAAAAATGATTATTATATTTTATGATCTCATGAATTATATTATTAAAGACTATGTTGATGATATTCTAGGGAAATAAAAAACTTGTATAGAGCATCCAACAATGTTTTGAAGAATATTTGAATAGCTTCATGAGTATAAAATACATCTGAACACTAAAAGGTGTGTTTTTTGGGTTATGTTTGGTAAATTTTTAGGATTCATCTCTCATAGGGGAATTTAAGTTGATCCTAAGAATGTTCAAATTATTACTTAGATGCCACATCCTTCTAGTTTGAATCAACTTTGCAGTCTATAGGGTAACATCCAGGCTATTAGATGCTTCATTTCTAAACTTAATGATCATTACCATATAGTTACACATATTTTAAAGAAGGGAGTTACATTTCAGTGAAATGTTTAATGCCAAGAAACTTTTGATAAACTTTATCAATAATTATTAAATCCTCCAATAATTGTTCTACCAATGCTAGGGAAGCCTTTGTTAATGTACATATTTACTATTGCAAGTGCCTTGGGGGCACTCCTAGCCCAACATGATGATAAAGGAAAATAAATATCTATTTATTATTTGATCCATACATTATTATCTTATGAAAAAAATTATACTCCAATAGAAAAATCATGTCTTGCATTAGTTTTCACTTCCCAAAAGCTTAGAATTACATGTTGAACAATAAGACATTGTTAATTGCCAAAATAGATCCCTTGAAATTTCTATTGGCCAAAGCAGCTCTAACTGGTCAAATAGCTAAATGGGTCATGTTTCTTAGTGAGTTTGATATTGAGTACATGCATAAAAAAATTAAAGGATAAGTCTTTGTTGATAAACTGGCCAAAGCCCATTTCCAATATTTTACTCCTATTATAGTGAACTTTACTAATGAGACTATTATGAGTCTAGGTGAAGATAAAGAATGGAAGATCTATTTTGATTTTCATTTCACATCACATGATTCAGGAGTAGGAATCTTATTAATCATTTCACATGGAAATATCATTTTAAAAAACATTTGCATTGGATTACCATGCATGAATAATATAGCTAAATATGAAGCTTTGCTTGTTGGACTTTATCTCGCCATGTAATGGAATATTTAACATTTGTAAGTATATGGTGATTTGAAAATCACTTTCAATCAAGTCACGATTAAAAAAAAATAAAGTATGAAAAGTATTTACCTTATAAATCTATGGTGGATACTCTCAAACTCAAATTTGAAGTCATTCAGTTTGAACAAATTCCTAGAGCCAACAATAAGTTAATTGATGTTATAGATACCATTGGTTCAATGATTGTACTTTCTTATTTTTTTTAAAGATTATTAGTTTCTCATTGAAAATTTTCTCATTATATCATATAGTTATTCACATTCAAAGATGATATGTGTAATTACTGGTCCCAATTCCCCTTAGTACACCAACATCATTTCCTCTCTTCATGATCACATCCTTCCATGTAATTTATCTCAAAACCAAATGGAATACTTTATCTAAAAATATTCATGTTACATCATAATTGACAACATGCTCTATCATAGAGGATATGATGGAAATTTTATCACTATTTAGATATAGAATAATATGAACTAGTGCTTAAGGAAGTCCAAAAAGGGATTTTTGGGGCACACATTAGCAGTATGGTCCTAGATAAAAAGCTCATTCATATTGGTTAATATTGGCCTATCATTGAATAAGATGCATGTGATTATGTTAAGAAATGTCTAGCATGTCAACAACATGGTGATATAATTCATGCTTTAGCATAGGATCTAAAACCAATCACAACTCCTTGGGCATTCTCAATATGGGGGTTTAATCTCATAGGAAAGATTAAAACCACTTATTCACATGGTCACAAAAATATCCTTACTACTATTGAATATTTTACTAAATAGGTAGAGGAAATCCATCTCAATTACATAACTAGTAAGTATATTTCAAAGTTCATCCTAAATCACATCAATTATTGTTATGGCATCCCTTTCACCATTGTCTTAGATAATGGTATGTCATCTAAAAATAAGGATGTCATCAACCTCTGTTATGAATTACATATTAATCATAAGTTTTTCGCCCCTTATTACCCTTAAGGTAATGGCCATGATGAATCATCTAATAAAACACTTCTCAAAATACTAAAAATTACTATAAATATATTTGACTATGATTGTCATCTACAAATATGCCCATCCTTGTGGGTATACTAGACCAATGTTTACACTCCTAATGGGGCAAATCTTTATTCCTTAGTTTGTAGCTCTAAAGCCATTCTTCCTATGGAGATTGATTTTCACTCCCTATGCATTATGATATAGGATGTCCTTGATGAAGAAGACTACAAAGTGGACAAATTAGCAAAGTTGGAGCTTCTATTTGAGAAAAGGATATACACCGTAAATCACCTCAAGTCCTATTAGAATCAGCTACATCAAGGATATAACAAATCAATTATCTCTTAAGAGTTTGATATTGGTTATATTGCGATAAAAAAATCAAATTAAATGGTAAAAGAGAAGTAGGTTTGAACCTAGTTAGTTAATATTCTTTGTTGTTATAGCTACTTATGGGTCTAGTGCATATAGATTGGCTACTTTAAAAGGTGATGAATTAGATGAACCGATGAATATTATGCATCTTAAGTGATTTCATGCTTAAGTTTATCACACTCTTGTCTATAAATGTTCTTACTTGGGGTCATCTTTATTCCATTATATCTTCCCTATCTTTTTATTCCTTACTTGGGGTATCCTTTCACTATTTCTTGTTCCCTTTCTTATTACCACCCTGATTTGATTATGATTATCCATGTATAATAGGTGAATTAGAGAAACACATAGAAAGAGAAGAATAAAATTACAAAATAGTTTTGTGTTATACTCTCTTTGTATAAGAAATGTCACAATATGGAACATCATGATTATCTAGTTTGTATGAATTTTATTATTCCTTTGGGTTCTTATAAATTCCTAAACACATGCCCTCATTCACTCCCATTTCATCTCAATTTGTTGTTTCAAAATAGGAAGTTGTATCCTATTCCATTTTTTTATTGAGTGGTATTCCTTGAATATCTTGTGTATGAACAACCCTTAACATTCCCTATTAATTATTGAGTTCACACACACACAATCCTCCTTTCTTTTAATAGTTGTTTCTAGAGTTATGTGCTCTCATTTGCAGTACATTCTATAGTCAAAATACTCTTGTTATTCCCTATCCCAAAAATCCCTAAATAGTTTAAATATTCTAAATATCCCTATATAGTTCAAATATTCCAAAAATCCCTAAATAGTTTAAATATTCCAAAAATCCATAAAAATACAAATATTTCATTATATAGAAAACCTTAAACAATTGTATGAATTAATTTCCTAATCTATACCCATCTCTAATATCATGAAATTGACTAGTTATCATCCTGTTACTTGACTTGAATTTATAGTTTCTTATCATTAAATGACACATATTGAAGTACCTAAAAGCTTATTTTCATCTCCTTATGAGTAAGACATCTTAAAAAGAGGTACTCAATTCTCATGCTCTCAACATTTTATGAGTCCATATTTCACACTCACCATTTTATGTGAATTCACTTTCCCACACTCTCACTATTTTGTGAATAAGCTTCTCATGTTCTCATTATTTTACAAGTTTAACCATTCAATCTCACATTGTTTGTTTTTTTAATCTCTAATCATACTTATCATTTTTTGTGCCTAATTTGTGGTCAAACTACAATGTCTTAAGGTCTAATTGGACTATATAGGTAACACTCAATTTTTTGAGGTTAGCTCGGCCATCCCTTATCCCATTATCTCAATGTTTTGTGAGCATGTCTATTATTATTTTATCAAGCCTATAATTTATACACTATCACCATTTTAAAAGTCCCTATTCCTATTTTTCCTCTAACATCTATCTTCTTAACTTGTCATCAATTTTATTTAATCCCAAATCCTTGAGAGAGCTATATTTGGCCTAAACTCCATAGGACTATGTAGGTAGCATCCACTTACATGGGGCATTTGGATTCATCTCGACACCCCTTATTATTCCTTTCCTCCTTCCTTGGTCATGATTGTTCTATCATACCCTTGGTATCAAATATTAACACCATATTGTCACACACTTATTTATGGATTGAATGTTTATTTACTTTGCACTTGTGTGTTTATGTGTTGATTGTTTGTTTGCTTATCGGTATATTATTTTCTTACTCGGTTGCCTTAATTTAGTACATTATGCTTTTCATTTAAGTCTTGGTAATTCATATTATAATTTTAAGTTGTAAACATTTGTATCTTGAATCAGAATTTATTTAAACATGTTATCCTTTAGATTTAAATCTTGATTTTCCATATCATGTTTTAAGTTGTATACATTTGCATTTTGAATCCAAATTTTATGCATTTTGAAAAATGAATGTTATCATGATTTTTTAAATATTATGATGTATATTGTCATGTGAAATATAAAAAATCAAGTCTCAGATAGATTTCACATGTCAATACCATAAATAAAATACATCTCTATCTCTCTATCCAATCATAAGACTAACAAACATCATGATTTTTTACATCAAAGTCATTAAATCTATTGTTCCCAAAATTAGATACACTCATTTTTAGAACAACCCCTACGAAACTTGTCTGTTTCATGTTTTTCTCTCTAAGTTCATTTTTTGAGACAAGTTTTTCTTGTTCTCGTGTTTTCTCAACTAGCATCATTAAAATTTTGTAACATTACTTTATTATGTTTTCCCCAAAATGCAACAATTGTTACAACCTCGATGCGACTAGGGGACAAAATTTTTGTTTCCCAGAGTTAGTCTTTTGTTGGATTTTCATGCAAGGATAGCAAAAAATGCTGCCAATGCATCTTTTGTTTCGTTTCCATGCAAAGGTGGATTTTTTTGCCACCCTTACATCCGACATGCAAGAGCAATAATTTTTGCCACCTTCACATGTGTTTCTTCTCTCACATGCAGGAGTGGAAAAATTTGCCACCCCTACATATCTTTCAATTTCCAATGCAGGAGTGGTGTTCACCACCCCTGCACTACCTCAATTTTCATGTGTGACATTTATGGCTGCATTCATCGAGTGGTTAGGGGTGTTTTTTTCCCCATTTAATCTCTTTTTGATCCATTTATACCTCACTTCTTCCATTCTTCCTCCTACCCTATGCCTTTGGATGATTGAGCAAGCAGGAAGAAGTGTGTTTTTGTTGGATTCAAGCCCTCGTCACACGTTATTTTCTAGGTAGGTCTTTGTTTTTGTGTTTTGTTTTGTTTTTCTTTCCTCTTTCTCTTTCCTTGGTTAGTTTATTTTTTTTCCTTTTATTTCTCATTGAGGCATTTTCTCTCTCAACCCTCATCTTCCCTTCCTTCCCATTCGACCTTTTCTTTTTTCTCTTTTTTCTTTTACCCCCGTGTTAGGGTGGTGATTTTTGCCACCCTCTCTTTTCCTTCTTGATTTTATTAACCCGTGTAAGGGTAGAAATTTTTTCCACCCTAACACATTGCTTTTAAAAGATATGCATCGATGGTAATTTTTGCCACCGATGCGACCTGATCTAATTTAGGTGTAAGGGTGGCAAAAATCACTACCGTTACACTCGAGTTTCTTAATAGGTGTAAGGGTGGAGATTTTTTATGCCCTTACACATTCCTCCCCTCCAACATGCATTAGTGGTGGAAATTACCACTGATGCATTTTCTTTTCACCTTGGCATGCAGGGGTGGCAATTTTTGCCACCTATGCACGCATACCTGTTCCACATGCAAGGGTGGAATTTTTTGCCACCCCTGCATCCTTTTTCTCCATTTTTATCTAACTCTAGGGAATTTTTGTTTCTTCCATTTTTCATGACAAATCCCTTTTTCCTCTCATTTTCCAATCTACTTGCACCTCGACCCTTTTAAGCACACTTCCCTGGTCATGATCACCTGATGTGCAAGTTCTCCAGATTGCCAATTTTTTTCTTAATTACATGATCATGACTCTTATCATAGTTCCTCCCAGTGATCCTCCTTCATCAATGTATTCTCAACCAAGGCTCGTCCCAATGACTAAAGCTTCTCTAAATAAGTTGAAGGCAATGAAGTATCATTATCAAGGTGTTTTCTCAATCACCTCGGTCACTTCCAATGTCGATGACATTAGAGACACAAAGATCAAACATGTGGATATGGATGAGTTCATGGAGAGAACCAAGGCAAAAAACTCAAGCTTAGAGATGAAGAGAATAATTGAAAGCAACATCCGCCTAGTCTCCTCTTTCCCTGTGGTGGTGCATCACACCGAGTTCATCCTCTAGTGTGCCCAATTCTATAACAAAGAGACCAGAGCAGTGTTAGATTCTAGTGGCAATGTAATAATTCAACTCGACCATGAATTTATTGATGAATTTTTCATGTGCCCTCTTACTATCGATGTATTGAGGATTGACTTCATTGAGGCTCAGAAGGAATATGACAAAGATCCTGAGAAGGTGAAGAAGGTTATCAACAATAGATGGCTCAAGACTCCCAGAGCCAACTTGTCCAAATGGCCATGAAATTTTCCAAGGAGTGATTTTATAGAGGAAGTTGGTGACTTAATTAATCTTCTTAGTAGATTACGAGGTCTACCATCTTCTTCTCTATTCCATGAATGGATGTATCCATTTATCAAGATAATTCTCCAAGGAAAACAAGTCATCTTCTCGGGTGAGCCGATCAATAATGATTTTCATGAGCAATTGACCAAAGTATCTACTACTTCAAAGTTATATATGACTTCATACTTAGTATACATTACAGGTTCCATGAGAACCTTTCCATGTTTGACGACATAAGGAGATAGAAGAACCACCCTTATTTATCAATATTACCCCCAAATAACACTAAAAGGATCAATCCATCACTTTAAGAGGGTAAATGACACCTTTTTCTTGGTATTTTTATGTCTTTTTGATCCTTAGTTGGAACAAAAGAGAGTATCAGATGAAGTCTGGACTATCGTCAATGATTTTGACTGCATGTTTTTACAGTTCACTACATTTTGTTATCTATGGGTTGGCTTTTTCCAAGGCTATCCCTATATGCTCCCTAGATTCCCTTCTAACAAATTGGTTCTAATAAATTTATGTAGATAGATTATTGTCATACACAATAAACAAATAGAACTTAAGAAACCAGGATTCAGGTTCCTAATAGAAATTGGTAGATACTTGATTTTGACTGCCACCAAAGCAAGGGTAATGGAGATAGAAATGCAACTTGTCACCATGAAGTAGTTCAAAAGAAGGTCTAATTTTGACTACAGGGGTGTTAAGGGCATGATCAAAAGGAAGACTCAGTTTCATGAGCCCATAATTGAAGACATCTAGATATATTTGAGAACACTAGAAGATATCAAAAAAATAGATTACAACAGACTATCTCTGAAGCAAATTGAATATCTAGGGCTTACTGATATTCCTCCAAATCTGGTAGATGACAAAAATCTAATTAATAACAAATACTTGGCTAAAAAAGTTGCTAACTCTCCTCTTCCTCCAATCCAATGGTCCCAAAAAGAGTTAACCTCTTTAAGGATGAGATTCAAACCAATATTGACTAACACCAATGATTGGCTAGCGACCAAAGGAATCACATTAAAGGAATTAATCATAGTATCTAAGGCTAAATTCCAAGAGGAGATAAGGAAGAGAGCATAAAATAGAACCAAGAATAAAAGTGATGTTTATTCTCCTTCTAGGCCTCACAAGCCTAAGATCATCTTTATGTTGAAGAAATCAAAGGTTGTCGAGAAAGAGCTAGAATAAATAGATATGGGGGTTGGGGAAAAAAGCACCCAAGAACAAGTGGTAGAATAGATGGAAATAGATGACAGACCTACAGAACAATAAGGGATAGAAACTTTATCTCCACATGAGGGGACACAACCAGTTGTAGGAGTTTTTTCTTCTCCACCCCAATCCCCTATGGCAGCTCTTTCGCCCATTTCTCCCATCAGCATTCCTTCCTCTGGAGCTACCTCTCCTTCTAGATTTATTTTTGGTGACCCTCAAGGTGCTTTTAGAGATTTTATTTGATCATTTGGATCTATCCCTAGTCTTTCATCTCCTTCTTTCAACATCAGAGATAGTTCCACCATCGACCAGTCAGCTACTAATACAATTTTGCTTGATACTACGCCTGCTACACCCACTACACTTGTTGTTCTCACTAGTAGTGCAGATGTTACCCCAATGACACCAACTATAGGGACTATTGTTACAGTAAGTGCTTCTACTCTTCCACCTTGGTTATCAACTTTCACACCTAAAAATAAAAAGTAAGCCATCTCTATAGATGACTTTGATTTTGGCAAAATAGTACCAGTGGAAGCTAAAACCCCCAAGAAGCCAAGAATCCTTTCGAAAATAGCTGAAGATAAGGGGAAATTTTTTCTAAAGATAGCCAAACCTCTATAAGATGCAACCCTAGATAATTTTGACATGAGTAGCTACTCCATTTCTCACATTGAGTTGGGGAAAATAACTCATGAGGGTGCAAAGAGTGATCTATAATCTGCAATAGATATCATGGTCCAAAAATTTGATAGGGAGAGAGAGAGATGAAAGATTATTACAAGGAAAAGGTAGAAAAATTAACCATGATAGTTAGGAGATTCACTTTTGCCCCAGAGGTGGCAACTCTAGAAGCCTTTTCCATAGATGATCATGTTATCCAGAAAGTAGAGAAGACCTACATGAAAGGGAAAGTACAAAAGATGCATACACAAGGAATTTCCTTGCTTATAGAGGTTGTTGAGAAGATAGATAAAATAAAGAAAATGAGGACAGAGTTAGAAGACCTCATCTCTCTTATTTCTCAAGATATTGACAGCACAAATAAATATCTTAGCAAGTGGGTAGAAATGAAAGCTCTAAAGAAATGCACCTTAGTATCGATTGGCATCATTGCCAACAAAGATTCTTATGTTGAAATCAAAGAATCACTAATATACAGAATCCAGGTACTTAATGAGCTGATAGATGACCTCAAATCTTCCAAGGATGCTAGTGAAAAAAGTGACACCAACTTGTTGAATAGATTGGAGGAATTGCCTTCCAAACTCACCTCTCGAGACAATCAATTTCTTTTAGCAGAGGAAATGATTCAAGAATTCAAAGGTATAATCCAAATGGAATTCAAAGAGAAGGTGTTTTCAATGACTTCTGTGGATAATATTTTAGATAATCAGTTAACTCTGGATAATCTAAGAACCAGGTTAACTAGTCATACAAAAGCAAATATGTTATAATCAGAGCTAAAGTAATCTTCAAGAATACCATTGCACTAGATAATATAGTAATACAGGCATCTATTGCCATGTATGATGCTCATCTGAAGAAGTTCGGTGGAAAGAGTTGAATTATTCTTTCATTCTCTCTTCTTCATTATTCTCATGTAGTTTGTAATTGACTTGGGACATTTGCACATGTACTTTTGTCATGTGTAAATACATGCACTTTTGTAATATGTAATTACATGTAAAAATCTAAAAAATGTCCCAAAGTCAATGCTGACTCATCTTTGACTAGGTTTTCAATATTTTAATCTTTTTCCCATTTTGAAGGTTTTTCCCTATATAGAGAGGGAACCTCTTTTGTAAAAGGATCTCTAGATAATTGAGAGCAAAAAATCTACCAAAATTGAGATACTTATTAAGACTTTGTGCTCAGTTTATAAATCATATTTTATTGAATGAATGAGAAACAAGTTAATTTCAGACTTTGTGTTGAAATAATTTGTGTTACTTAGGAAATAATTCTTACATTCTCTCTCCTCATAATCTCTCATCTATTCGATTTAATAAGCAAAGTGTGTGTATTGAAATTATCTAAAGACATTCTTAAGGGTATTAGAAAGACTTTGAGATAATTTTATCCTTGTGATCTTTTTATCTATTGTAGTTTTAGGTGAAGACTTTGACCTTTACTTCAATCTATGGTTACATACACTTCAAATTAGTGAAAGAGGCAACAAAAGACTTTGTGCTTTCATGGGTTTTCTTGTGAACCTAGTTACTACTCCAGGAGATTTTATGCTAATTACTGAATACCATTTCTAAAAGAAGAGGAATGCTTTTAGTCATCAACCAGGATCTCTCTCTCTCTCTTTTGTAAGCATCATCTCTGAAAAAAGAGAGATGGATGGTGTTATCCTACCCCGAGTCTTATTTTTTGCTTATTTATATATACATATAGCATATAAGTTATTTATAGGGAACCTCCCCTTGATGAGAGGAGAGATTTATCTCATTAAGATGTGGTAAACCCACATTTTTTGTCGTATAAATCTCCTTATACTATAGTTGATATACCTATTTTGTCATCAATTAGTTGATGACAAAATATTCACCTAATAACTTTTGGTGACTCCACTGGGGATTATGAACATGCATTTTGAAGCCTCAAGCTTCAACTTGAAGCATCTCCAGTTCTTTTTCATTTTACACTCTAGCAGATCCATCATACATGTGAGGCCAAATAGCTCAAGGTATTATTAATCTTGTATGTGAGTTGGTGTGACAAACTAATTTTGAAATTTCTCCTCCACCATCTCACCTTCAGTGAACCAAGAGTTTTCCTCCTACTAACGCCAGATCTCCCATACCTGGTGAAGCTTCTAGTCTTAGTATTGGTAAGGTTTTGTCTATATTGATCCCAACAAGATTTTTATCCTGCCCTTTAATCATCCTATCATAATGGCCCAAGGTCCTTGGGGCAACTCCTTTGGTCCTCTCAATCTTACCCCACCTTCACATGAACTACCTCATAGTTTGAAAAATAATTTTCCTAAATTCTATGGTGATGGGAAGGTTCATCTTGATGAGCATATTGTTTCCTTCTCTATAACATGCGGTGTAATAGGTGTGGAATATGAAGATGTGGCAGTGAGAATTTTTGTAGAAACTTTGCAAGGCACCACCGTAGATTGGTTTTACCACCTTCAAGCTCAAACTATAATTGACTGGAATACAATCCAATCCAAGTTTGAGGCTAGATTCAAACCCACTGAAGATGCACATGCCTTGTTGGCTCAACTTATGCAAATGAAGAAGGAACCCCATGAGCCCATGAGGGATTTCATATCAAAATTCAATAAGTTGAGGAACCAAATTCCTATGATCACACAGCCAACACCAGAGAATCTCAAGTGCTTTTTCATCAACTCGTAACTTCCTGAAGTAAGTTTTCTATTGAGGTGGGCTAGCCCTGTGGATCTCACTGTGGCTAAAAATTTGGCTACTGAGATTGAGGATGATCTTATCTTGGTAGGTAAGATCAAAAAAGACTCTAGTAAAAATAAAATTTCTTCATCTGCTGAAAGTTATTCTACAAGCACCACAGATCCTATGATGCAAAAATTGACGAATGAACTGCTAGCTTTGAAAAGACAAATGGACCAAGGTATGTTTGCCCCTACCTATTAGGATGTACCAAGGAGAACATTTCAGAACTAGTCATATCAAGGTAATGCTTCTAAAAACCAAGGGAAACCAAATCACCTGCCTCCCCCACATGGAAAGCTTGCCATTGAAGTAGCACCTACTAATTCAGTAGTTGGTTACCTTGAGGCTAAATAAGATTTCTCATTCCAACCTGAGTTGGACCAACCAAATGATGCTAATTTATTTGAGGAACAAGAAGAAGAATTAGTTGGTGACTCCAATATTGGTTTCCTAGATTACTAAGATGAAGCTAGAAGTAAGGGAGATGTGTTTGATGGATCCTATGCTATTTTTACCAGATCTCAAAACTAGTTATCTCAACAAGCTAACAAAGAGAAAGTAGGAGAAGAACCTCAGCTGGTAGTTTCTATCACTAAATGAGGGACTTCA
The DNA here is from genome assembly GCA_037957365.1 of Torreya grandis. Lineage (NCBI taxonomy): Eukaryota > Viridiplantae > Streptophyta > Pinopsida > Cupressales > Taxaceae > Torreya > Torreya grandis. The sequence continues at coordinate 2,294,053 of JARHVA010000758.1, forward strand.
TTGCCTTTCCAACCAAAGGATTAGGTAACTAAAAAAATAGTAAGTACCTCAAACCATCCCATACCTTCTACTTTTATTTATCAGACCAATGCCACACCCACTAAAGATCAAGATGATGGGCCCCTTCCTCTATATATAATTCATTTCAATTATTTGATATAATTGATCATGCTAAAAAGACTAAGATTTAAATGACTGAGATTGAGTATTTATGAGCCAATCCTGAATAGTTTGATAGGTTGGTAGAATATGTAAAAAATAAAGTTGTTCCCATGGGACAAGATTCTTCAAAGGCAATTCATGATTCCTTTAAGAATAAATCTACCCAAAATAATCTTGTCATGACTATTCCTATTGCTCTCGAGAAAATAGAACCTTTTTATGTTTCTCTGTTGATAAATGGTTATAAATTGAGTAATTGTATAATAGACTCTGGAGCTTCTGATAATGTTATGCCTGCCAAGGTGGCAGAATCTCTTGGTCTAACTTTGATTAAGACTTTTGGAAGGTGTTTTTATATGAAAAATAAGTAAGTTCCACTCCTTGGCCAAATAAAAGATGCCCAATTTACATTCACAGCTTTTCTAGAAAAGAGGATAAAAATGACGATTCTGGTGGCTGATGTTCCAGCCTCTTATGGCATCCTTCTTGAGTGGATTTTTTGCAAGGATGTCAGTGGTGAGCTAAGCATGGACTTGTCTAAGGTGAGGATCCCAGTCAAAGGTGTTATGAAGAGATTGCTTCTTGAAAAAGAAGTAAAATATGTGGTCACCCAATCATCAGCACTTGAAGCTCAATTTTTTTTTGAGTTTTCAGGCATGGGTAACTACTTTCTATTTACAGACAAAGTTTATGAGGCATCTGATGAATCTGCTATAGGTAACAACTTAGAAATATATTTAGCTGGAACAACAAGAGAATTGGAGTGTAGTATCGATGTGGAAGGATTTATACCTCTAAATGAATAAGGATCCAAAGAAGAATCAATATCAAATGGGGTATGGATTCTAAAATTTGATGGCAGCTACTCTTATACTAGCTCAGGAGCTAGGTATGTGTTGGTATCTCCTCAAGGAGATATTTTTCTTTCATCCTACAAGTTGTAGATTGGCAACACTAACAACATAGCTGAGTATGAATCCCTATTGCTTGGATTGTAGGCTGCTAGAGAAAAAGGCATCAAACTCCTTCATGCTAAAGGAGACGTTGAATTGGTGGTTTGTCAGGTAAGAAACCTTTATCAAACCAAGAATGAAATATTACACTACTATCACAATTTAGTTTGGGATCAAATTGAAAGTTTTGATGCTTTCAACATCTCAATTGTACCTAGAGAATTTAATGACCAGGCTAATGCATTGGTTGTTTCAACTACTCTCTTGGTCCCCCACCTATACTTTAAAGGAAACAAATACACTATTTAATTGGTCTTTTGACCAAGTGTACCTGATAATGCTAGTCATTAGCAAGTATTCAACAATGGCAATCAAATCATTGCCTTCTTGGAGCAAAAGGATAGCTTTAAATAGCTGCATTTTGAAGGTAGTGAACCTCAAAAGTGTGAACCAGTTTCTAAATCAATACAAATGCAAGTGAGGAGTTCCTACAACTTAAAGGGAATAAGATTCCCAAAGGCCTGGTTTCTCTAGAGAAACTATTTGATAACCATGACAGATTCATCAAACAACAAAAAAAAGATTCAAGCTCCTCATAGGAGTTTGATCAAGTGAATTTAGATACCAAGGAAAATCCCAAAGTAGTGAATATTGGGAAATGTTGCACTCAAGAAAAATTCAAGTTCACTGCTTTGCTCTGCTAGTATATAGACATCTTATCATATTCCTATGATGACCTAAAGTCACTCAGGCCTGATGAAATCTGCCATGACATTCCTCTTAAAGCTAACTCAGTGCCTTACAAGCAAAAGTATAGGTAATATAATCCAAAAATATTAGGTACCATTTTATCTGAGATACAAAAAAGTTAAATGCCAGGATAATCTTTCTAATCCATCACTCCACATGGATTGCTAATATAGTGCCTATAAGAAAGAAGAACAACAAAATTTGCATCTGTGTGGATTTCAAAAACTTGAATTAGTCATCTTTGAAAGATAACTATCCTCTCCCTATCATGGATTAAGTTCTGTAGATGGTGACAGGTTTAGAGATGTTATTGATACTGGATGGTTTCTCGGGGTACAATCAGGTTAAAGTTGGAAAAGCAGACCAACATAAGACTACTTTCACCACACCTTGGGGCACCTTCACTTATTGAAGAATGCCTTTTGGTTTGATAAATGTAGGCACCACATTTTAAAGATTAATGGACCTTGCTTTCAAGGATGAGATGGGTAAGTTCATTGTAGTATACCTAGATGATTTAACAGTCTTTTCCAAGCATCATTCTAATCATGTACATCATTTAAAACAAGTGCTAGAATGTTGTCATCAGAGTGGTATTTCTCTAAATCCCAAAAAAATTGTTTTTGGGGTGACGAAAGGGAAAATTCTCAGGCACATGGTGTCATGAGAAGGTATAAAAATTGACTTCGAAAGGGTCAAATCCATCCAAGAGCTTACTCTGCCTACTAGTAAGACTGTGGTTCACTCTTTCTTTAGAAAAGTGAATTTTTAACAAAGGTTCATCCCTGAGTTCACTAAGAAAACTCACCACATTATCAATATGATGAAGGGCAAAGCCACCTTCAGGTGGACTGCAAAGGGCAAATTAGCATTCAAAGATATCAAAGAATTAATCACTCACACACCAATTCTCGTTTGTCCAGACTACACCAAAGACTTCAAAATATACAGTTATGCTTCTGAACATACACTTTTAGCGATTTTGGTTCAACAAAACCAAGAAGGTGTGGAGTCTCTTATTTCCTTCATGATCTACCCTCTTAAAGCTCATGAGCTGAAATATTCAAACATGGAGAAGCATGCTTATGCAGTGGTCAAAGCAGTTAAGCATTTCAGGTTTTATATCCTAAATTCATATACTGTGGTTTTGATGCCTGATGCAATGGTGAAGTCCATTCTGACTCAATAGGAGTTTGGTATAAAGAGGGGTAATTAGATTGCCAAGATTTAGGAGTTTTATCTCAACATCAAACCTACCAAAATTGTGTGGGGAAAAGGCCTTTGCCAGTTGATTGCTGACAATATCCCTAAGGAAGTAGAAAATGAAGAAATGGAGATCAGAGACATTCTTACGATCCTCTTCATTACCACTATTGATGAGTGGTATTTTGACATTGCCCATTTTATAACCTATGGTGAGTGTCCTATTCATCTCTCCTACAAAGAAAAATGGAATGTTAAACTAAAGGCTGCTAGTTATATTTTGTGGGATAATGGTTTGTATAAAAGAAGCTTTGATGGAGTATTTATTCATTGCGTCGATAAAGTGCAACAAGATAAACTTTTTGAGTCTTTCCACAATTTATCCTATGGAGGACATTTTTATACACCAATAATAGCCCATAAAATCCTATGAGCATGGTATTATTGGCCTACGCTCTTCCAAAATGCTTATAAATAGGTGCGTAGATGTGATTTGTATCAGTAGTTCATCAAAAAGCCTAAACTGGCTGCATTACCCCTCAAGCCAGTAGTAATCGAAGAGCATTTTCAACAATGGGGTATTGACTTCATTGGTGTAGTTAACCCATCTTCAAGTGCTAGACATGATTATGTCCTCATGGCAAGTGACTACTTTACCAATGAGTGGAAGCCATCCCAACTAAGCATGCTACTTTAGAAGTTGTGTGTAATTTTTTAAAGGAAAATATTATCTCCCAGCTTGGGGTTCCACTTAAAATTGTAATAGATAATGTAGCCTATTTCACTTCACATGAGATTACTCAGTTATACTTCTATTATGGAATTACCCTATCCCATACGTCTAATTATTTTTCACAAGGGAATGGCCAAGTAGAATCGAGCAATAAGAACCTAGTTACTATTATCAAGAAATTGGTAGATGATAATCAGTGAACTTGGCACAAAGCATTGATTGATGCTTTATGGGTAGATAGGATTACACCCAAGAGGGCCATAGGCATGTCATCATTCCAAATTCTGTATGGCTTGAATGTGGAGATGCCCATCACTCTAGAACTACTAGCACTCAAGTTAACCAAGACAATCGAAGATTCAACCTTCAAAAATTCAATTGACAAAAGGATCATGTGTCTAACCGAATTGAATGAGCAGCAAACCATGGTGGTGGACCAGATTACTATGCATCAGAATTAGGTGAAGAAACTTTTTGAAAAAAAGGCCAAGGTTCATGATTTTCAAATTGGAGATCAAGTCTTGTTGTGGGACAAGAGGAGGGAACCAAAGGAAATGCATGACAAATTTGATTCTTTGTGGAGAGGTCCATTTACCATTCGTCAAGTCTGTGGTGAGAATAGCTTCTTGATGGAGTATCAAGATGGAGCATTATTTTCACTACCCCACAGTAGTCAGCATCTGAAGCATTTCAATCCTTAAAGTTTTGGATGAATTCACTTGTACATTTGTATAGTTTTTATGTTTTGTTTGTTTTCTTTTATGTCTTTTCCTTTTTAGCTTGACTCCATAGCCCAATGGCTTGGATGAAGGCACTTAGAGATTGGTTTCTACTCTCGTCAATTATCTCAATCAATGGAAGTTCCCCAATAGGAGTTAGCTATTGTTCCTAAAATCAACTATGCTCATTTTTGGAACAACCCCTACAAAACTTGTCCATTTCATATTTTTCTCTCTAAGTTCATTTTTTGAGACAAGTTTTTCTTGTTCTTGGATTTGCTCAACTATCATCATTCAAATTTCATAACATTCCTTTATTATATTTTCCCCAAAATGTGAAAATCATTACAACCTCGATGCGACCAAGGGACAAATTTTTTGTTTCCCAGAGTTAGTCTTTTGTTGGATTTTCATGTAAGGGCGATAAAAAATGCTACCAATGCATCTTTTATTTCATTTCCATGTAAAGGTGGAATTTTTCACTGCCCTTGCATCTGACATGCAAGAGTGGCAATTTTTTCTGCCTTCACATGTGTTTCTTCTCTCCCATGCAGGAGCGGCAAAATTCACTGCCCTTGCATATCTTTCAATTTCCAATGCAAGAGCGGTGATTTTTGCTGCCCCTACACTACCTCAATTTTTGCACATGGCATTTATGGCCACACGCATTGAGTGGTTGGAGGTGATTTTCACCCCATTTAATCTCTTTTTGATCCATTTCTACCTCATTTCTTCCATTCCTCCTCCTACCCTCTGCCTCTGGATGATCGAGTAAGCGAGAAGAAGCGTGTTTTTTCTAGATTCAAGCCCTCATTGCACATTATTTTTTAGGTATATTTGTTTTTTCATTTTATTTTATTTTTCTTTCCTCTTTCCCTTTCCTTGATTAGTTTTCTTTTTATTTTTCCTTTTCTTGCCTGTTGAGGCATTTTTCTCCCTCAACCCTCCTCTTCCCGTCCTTCCCGTTTAGCCTTTTATTTTTTCTCTTTTTTCTTTTTCCCCCATGTTAGGGTGGTGATTTTTAGTGCCCTCTCTTTTTCTTTATGAGTTTCTTAACCCATGTAAGGGTGGTGATTTTCACTGCCCTAACACATTGCTTTTAAGAGATGTGAACTGGTGGCAATTTTTGCCACCGATGTGACTTGATCTAATTTAGGTGTAAGGGCAGCAAAAATTGCCACTGTTACACCTGAGTTTCTTAACAGGTGTAAGGGTGGCAATTTTTTCCACCCTTACACGTTCCTCCCATCCAACATGCATCAATAGTGGAAATTACCACTGATGCATTTCCTTTTCACCTTGGCATGCAGGGGTGGTAATTTTTGCTGCCTATGCATGCAGACACATTCCACATGCAAGGGTGGCATTTTTTGTTGCCCCTGCATCCATTTTCTCTATTTTTGTCTAACTCTAAGGAATTTTCATTTCTTCCATTTTCATGCTCGCTCCCTCTTTCCTCTCATTTTCCAACTTACTTGCACTTTGGCCCTTTCAAGCACACTTTCCTAGTCATGATCACATGATGTGCAAGTTCTCTAAATTGCCAATTTTTCCTTAATTACACAATCATGACTCTTATCACAGTTCCTCCTAGAGATCCTCCTTCATCAACATATTTTCAACCAAGGCTCGTCCTAATGACTAAAGCTTCTCTGAAGAAGTTAAAGGTAATGAAGTATCAGTATCAAGGTGTTTTCCCAATCACCTTAGTCACTTCTAATGTTGATGACATTAGAGACACAGAGATCGGCCATGTGGATATGGCCAAGTTCATGGAAAGAACCAAGGAAAAAAATTTGAGCTCAAAGATGAAGAGAATAATTGAAATAAACATCCACCTAGTCTCATCTTTCCCTGTGGTGGTGTATCACACCGAGTTTGTCCTCCAGTGTGCCCAATTCTATAACAAAGAGACCAGGGTAGTGTCAGATGCTAGTGGCAATGTAATAGTTTGATTGGACCCCAAATTTATTGATAAAGTTTTCATGTGCCCTCCTGATATTTCCATATTGAGGATCGACTTTATTGAGGCTCAAAAGGAATATGAAAAAGATCCTAAGAAAGTGAAGAAGGTTATCAACAACAGATGGCTCAAGACTCCTAGAGCCAATTTGTCTAGATGGCCAAGGAATTTTTTGAGGAGCGATTTCATAGAGGAAGTTGGTGACTTAATTACTCATCTCAGTAGAGTACAAGGTCTACCATCTTCTTCTCTATTCCATGAATGGATGTATCCCTTTATCAAGATAATTCTCTAAGGGAAACAAGTCATCTTCTAGGGTGAGCAAATCAGTAATGTTATTCATGAGAAATTGACCAAAGAGTCTACTACTTCAAAGTTCTATATGACTTCATACTTAGTATACATTACAGCTTCCATGAGAACCTTTCCAGGTTTGATGACAGAAGGAGATAGAAGAACCACCCCTATTTATCAATATTACCCTCAGCTAACACTAAAAGGATCAATCCATCACTTTAGGAGGGTAAATGATGCCTTTTTCCCAGTATTTTTGTGTTTTTTCAATCCTTAGTTGGAACAAAAGAGAGTATCAGATGAAGCCTAGACTGTTGTCAATGATTTTAGCTACATGTTTTTATGATTCCCTACCTTTTGTTATCTACGAGTTGGTTTTTTCCAATGCTATCCCTATATGCTTCCCAAATTCCCTTCTTAAAAATTAGTTCTAATGGAGCTGTGTAGATAGATTATTATCATACACAATAAATAAATAGAACTTAAAAAACTAGGATTCAGGTTTCCAATAGAAATTGGCAGATACTCAATTTTGACTGCCACCAAAGCAAGGGTAATGGAGAGAGAAATGCAACTTGTCACCATGAAGTAGTTCAAAAGAAGGTCTAGTTTTGACTACAAGGGTACTAAGAAAATGATCAGAAGGAAGACTTAGTTTCATGAGCCCATGATTGAATACATATGGATAGATTTGAGAACAATAGAAGATATCAAAAAAATGGATTACAATAGACTGTCTCTAGAGCAAATTGAATATCTAGGGCTCTTTGATATTCCCCCAAATTTGGTAGATGATAAAAATATAATAATAGTAGATACCTAGCTAAAAAAGTTGCTAACTCTCCTCTTCCTCCAATCCAATGGTCCCAAAAAGAGTTGACCTCTTTAAGGATGAGATTCAAACCAATATTAGCTAACACCAATGTTTGGTTAGTGACTAAAGGAATCATATTGAGGGAATTCATCACAAGATAAGAGGCTAGATTCTAAGAGGAGAAAAGGAAGAGAGTATAAAATAGAACTAAGAATAAAAGTGACGTTCTTTCTCCTTCTAGGCCTCACAAGCCTAGGATCATCTTTGTGTCGAAGAAATCAAAGGTTGCCAAGAAAGAGCCAAAATCAATGGATATAGGGGTTGGGGAACAAAGTACCCAAAAATAGGTGGTAGAATAGATGGAAATAGATGATAGACCTATAGAACAAGGGATAAAAACTCTATCTCCACATGAGGGGACACAACAAGTTGCAGGAGTTTCTTCTTCTCCACCCCAATCCCCTATGATAGCTCCTTCACCCATTTCTCCCATCATCATTCCTTCCTCTAGATCTACCTCTCCTTTTAGATTTATTTTTGTTGACCTTCAAGGCACTTCTAGAGATGTTATTCAATCATTTAGATCTATCCCTAGTCTTTCATCTCATTCTTTCAACATTAGAGACAGTTCCACCATCGACCAGTCAGTGGCCGATATAGTTTTCCCTGATACTATGCCTGCTACACCCACTACACCTATTATTCTCACTAGTAGTGCAGATGTTACCCCAATGGCACCAGCTATAGGGACTGTTGCTATAGTAAGTGCTTCTACTCTTCCACCTTGGTTATCAACTTTCACACCTAAAAGGAAAAAGCAAGCCATCTCTATAGATGACTTTGATTTTGGCAAAATAGTACCAGTGAAAGCTAAAACCCCCAAGAAGCCAAGAATCCTTGCAAAAATGGTTGAAGATAAGGGGCACAAATTTTTGGAGATAGCCAAACCTCCATAGGATGTAACCCTAGAGAATTTTGACATGAGCAGCTACTCCATTTCTCATGTTGAGTTGGGGAAAATAATTATGAGGATGCAAAGAGTGATCTACAATCTACAATAGATATCATGGTCCAAAAATTTGATAGGGAGAGAGAGAGAGATGAAATATTATTACAAGGCAAAGGTAGAAAAATTGACCATGATAGTCAGGAGATTCACTTTTGTCCCAGAGGTGGCAACTCCAGAAGCCTTTTCCATAGATGATCTTATTATCCAGAAAGCAGAGAAGACCTACATGAAAGGGAAAGTACTTGAAGATTACATAGAAAAGATGCATACATATAATTTTCTTGCTTATAGAGGTTCCTGAGAAGATATAAAATGAAGAAATTGAGGACAGAGTTAGAAGACCTCATCTCTCTTATTTCTCAAGATATTGATAGCACAAACAAATATCTTAGCAAGTGGGTAGAGATGAAAGATCTAAAAGAATGCACCTTAGTATTGATTGGAATCATTGCCCACAAAGATTCTTATGTTGAAATTAAAGAATCACTAATATACAGAATCTAGGTACTTAAGGAGCTGATAGATGACCTCAAATCTTCTAAGGATGTCAATGAAAAAAGTGACACTGGCCTGTTGAACAGATTAGAGGAATTGCCTTGGAAACTCACCTCTCTAGATAATCAATTTCTTTCAATAGAGGAAATGATTCAGGAATTAAAAGGTATGATCTAAAGGGAATTTGAAGAGAAGGCATTTTCAATGACTTCTGTGGATAACATTTTAGATAATAATTTAACTCTGGATAATCTAAGAACTAGGTTAACTAGTCATGCAAAAGCAATCATAGGATTGAAAGACGCTACAATTAGAGCTAAAGTAATCTTCAAGAATACCATTACACTAGATAGTATAGCAATATAGGAATCTATCACCATGTATGATGCTCATCTGAAGAAGTCAGGCGGCAAGAGTTGAATTGTTCCTTCATTCTCTCTTCTTCATTCTTCTCATGTACTTTGTAATTGACTTGGGACATTCTCACATGTACTTTTGTCATGTGTAAATACATGCACTTTTGTAATATGTAATTACATATAAAATTCTAGAAAATGTCCCAAAGTTAATGCTGACTCATCTTTGACTAGGTTTTCAATATTTTAATCTTTTTCCCATTTTAAAGGTTTTTCCCTATATATAGAGGGAACCTCTTTTGTAAAAGGATCTCTGGATAATTGAGAGCAAAAAGTTTGCTGAAATTGAGATACTTCTTGAGACTTTGTGCTCATCTTGTAAATCATATTTTGTTAAATGAATGAGAAATAGGTTAATTTTAGACTTTGTGTTGAAATAATTCATGTTACTTAGGAAATAGTTCTTATGTTCTCTTTCATGATAATATCTCATTTGTTCAATTTAATAAGTAAGGTGTGTGTATTGAAATTATTTAAAGACATTCTTAAGGGTATTAGAAAGACTTTGAGCTAATTTTATCCTTGTGATCTTTTTATCTATTGTAGTTTTAGGTGAAGACTTTGAGCTTTACTTCAATCTATAGTTACGTACACTTCAGATCAGTGAAGGAGGCAACAAAAGAATTTATGCTTTCGTGGGTTTTCTTGTGAACCTAGTTACTACTCCAGGAGATTTTTTGCTAATTAATGAATACCATTTCTGAAAGAAGAGGAATGCTTTTAGTCATCAGCCAATATCTCTCTCTCTTTTGTTCTGTAAGAATCATCTCTGAAAAATGAGATATGCATGGTGTTATCCTACCCTGAGTCTTATTTTTTGCTTATTAATATATACATATAACATATAAGTGATTGATAGGGAACCTCCCCTTGATGAGAGGAGAGATTTATCTCATTAGGATGTGGTAAACCCACACTTTTTGTCATATAAATCTCCTTGTACTATGGTTGATATACCTATTTTGTCATCAGTTAGTTGACGACAAAATATTCACCCAACAAAATCAACTGAGCATAACATAAATATCATCAAATACTAATAGTAAGAGAATTTATAAATAAAAATCATATCAATCATGTCTAATATAAGTAAAAGAGACATAAGAAAATAAAATAAGAATCACATGAGATAACAATCAAATTCATATATCTCTTTATAATCATTTCTTCCTTTCATGGGTCCACTTATCTAAAATTTTACCAACTCTCCCTCGAGGGGGCATCCAAGGATCATCAATAATTGCTTTGGGATACATTTGAACCCATTTTCTAATCCTTTTAGAGTTTTTTTCAAAACTAGCATCCATTAATTTTTATTCTATGATCATTTTAATGACTTTTTAATTATTTGAAATGTTTTTAATTTGTATAAATCTTGCAATGCCTTCTCAAATAGTGGAAAATGTAGACATTCCATTTTTATCACTTTTGTATCAAAATTTCAAAATGGAATGACTTCATGCTATTACATACAATCTGATCAATTTTTTTCAATTCATCTAATATACATGTTCAAAATCACCTTGAAGAATCTCTAGGTGGGATAATTCACCATATTATATTTATTCAATTATCACTCTAGTTAATTTATCTATTTTAATTATCATTCTAGTCAATTTATCTATTCAATTATCATTTTTTTCAATTACATTTGGTCAATTTCTAGGGATAATTATGTTATTCTAGTCAATCCAATAATTCCCCTTTGTTGATAAATTAATGTAATTAATTCTCTCTTCTCCAAATATTTTTTTTAAATTATATTTTTATTAAAAATAGGATTATAATTTATTTTCATTTAATCAATTCTTATTTTCCTCCAAAGGGGTATATTTATTAAATAAAGGATCTTGAGATTTTTTAGAATATGCTTTTGTGAGATAAATCAATTTAATAAAGTTAATTAATAGACAAGATTATTCTCCACCCTTCATATTGGAAACAAAATAAAGGGCCCTTAATGAGTCTTGTGGGATATTTTAGGAGCATTCTCAACCCTTCATCTTAGAAATAAGATGAATGACCCATATTGGTGATCCATGTGCCTTTATTAGGAATGATTATCTACCCTTAATCTTGGAAATAATACAAAGGGATAATATTAATTCTCATTTGATATTTTAAAGTATCATCCTCCACTCTAAATCTTGATTGAGACGTAGGGCTCACATTGGTGATATATGTGCACTATTGAGGACCCTTTTACAACCATTCATATTGATTTCAAGATTAAGGGTCCTCATTGATCCTAGATCATTATAAATAGATGTCATTACATTGTAATTATCATGATCAAGATATAAAATGAAGTGCTTACCATTTATTGAATCCCCTTGTTCATTAACTTATCGAATTCATCACCAAATTAAACTAATCCATAACTTTAATGGAGATGTATCAACACAACTGACATTTATAAACATCATTTGATACTACATATTAGCCACATACTATATAAAGATGTTTCTAATGGAGGTTTGCATGATTTTAATTTTAATCTTATACATTATTAGCCAATCCTTATATGCTCATGAGGTCTTAGGCTCAAGCATGTTTCATTTGTTTTGTGTTTTTAATTGACTAAAACTAACTTAGTAAAAATATAGCTTGTGAAGATCCTGAACTAAAATGGATTGAGGTTAAATTGGACTATGTAAACAATAATCAATTTTTTGGGCTCATTCATCCCTTATCCCATTTTCTCAATGTTTTATGAGCATATCTTTTATCATTTTGTTAACATATTCCTTATATGCTCTCACCATTTTGTGAGTCCATGTTATATTCTTAACTTGTCATCAATTTTATTCAATCCCAAATCCTTAGTAGAATTACATTTGACCTAATTCCATAGGACTATGTAGGCAACATCTACTTACATGGGAAATTTGGAGTCAACTCAGCCACCCATTCATTATTCTTCTATTCCCACTTCCCTACTCATAATTTTTATATCATACCCTTGGTGTCAAAGAGTAACACCTTATTATCACACACACTCCTTTCTAAATTGAATGTTCATTTAATTTTGCTTGAGTGTTTGTGTGTTGATTGTTTGTTTTCTTATTGATATGTTTTTTATTACTTGGGTACCTTAATCGAGTACATTATGATTTACACTTAAGTCTTGATTATTCATATCATGATTTTGAGTTGTGAAAATATGTATCTGAATTATAATTAATTAATGTGAATTATGTTTTACATTTAAAGCTTGATTTTATACATCTTATTTTAAATTATATACATCTTCATTTTGAATTCAAACTAATGTATTTTTTGACAAATGAATGTTATCATAATTCTTCCTAGATTATGATGCATATGGTAATTTCTAATATAAAAAATCAAGTTTCAAAATGGTTTCCATGTCAATGCCATAAATAAATACATGTTTATCTATTTGATTTAATCATCAAATCTAACAAACATTTGTTGATCTCATCAATAATAATAGATAGAGCATCTATAAATCAAAGTCATATCCATCATTTATAATCTAAGTAAAAGAGACATTAATAAGTGAAATAGGCATCAAATGTCATAACACTAAATATCATAAATGTCATATATCAAAATGTTAAGAGTTAACATACATTAAAAAAATGGGGCATATACATCAAAAGAGAGTATAAGTACATCTTAGATCATCTGAGTAAATCATGCAAATTAGTACATCTCATGTTTCAAAATGTGAAGATCTAAAAAATCAACTCTAACTTTGAATATATCAGTAGATCTATCCTAAGGATACACATATAGAGAACTCTCACCTTTCCTATCCTATGGTGGGGTTGGCTATGTAAGAAGACCCATAGCTGAGGATTGAGGTGATGGCTAAGCTATTAATCTCACTAATGTTAAAGTCTTATGTGATTTAATTGATATAAAAGTTTACCTCTATGCATTATACTAAAAAATGTAGGCCTCTTAGCTACTACTAAGACTAATGGATCATATAAGATCCTATAATAGCTCACCTCATCCTTAGCTTGAAGGTTATTCTCATAAATTGATAAAAAACCTCTCTTTGTAACAATCACTTGGGTCTCATATAACTCTATCTAGAGTCTAGCCATACTTACATATGTTTTATCTCTCTCTAATTGTATTACATCTTGATTTGATATCATAGGGTCTCTCTGAGTAACAATCTATGCCTATCCCTATACTGAAACATTACACTTAGATCTAAAAAAATCCCTCTGTAAGGTAAGTTGTAACTATATCTCACACATCTAGCTCAATTCTACTATCAATATATATATTTTTATTTGATTTTCACTAATTTTAATGTGAGATATAGATAGATGCTAGGATTGATGACCTAGTTTGGTTTGTAAACATATGAGTTCAATCTCTCTAAAAATAATATCATATCTCAATTTATCAATAAGTTCCTAAGTCTCATAAGATACTATGAATCTCAATGGACCAATACATCTAACTTATCCTATCACTTATGCATCTTAATCATCCCCTATCAAATCTACCTCTACCCTCTCCTTATTTATGTTTATCTCCACCTCCTCCTCCACATACTCTATTTCTATATCATTTCCCTCCTCTACCTCATAAATCTCCTCTCCCTCATTTCACTCTCCCTCTTCCTTTAATTTGATATCCATTTCTTGTATTATAGGAATAAGTCATACAACACATACTAAAACCTATCTCCACTAAGATCCTTGATCCTATCCTTCATCTATACCTAATGGAATAGTTAATCTCAAAGGTAAATGTTGAACCCACCATGCTGCATATGCCTTTGTCACCTCTAAATTAGATGCCCCACTTTGACATACCTAGGATACCTATGGTATCAACCCAAAACACACTCCATCCTTAGCCTCATTAAGATTTAGTCGTCAATATCATCTCTCTCTCAAAATAAGAGAAAACTAGTGTGGTCCTATTAGTACATCCTGATATAAACCAAATTGGTGTTGTACTATATCTAGCCTATAGTGATCAATGATATACTCTTACTGACCCATAATGTAAAATATATTAGTTATATAAAACATATACTAAGTATCCTCTGGCCACTAAAACTGAATATCTAAGTAGAACCTCCACGTCAAATTAGCATTAGTCATCTCATATATGGATCATCTATAATATATGAGATCCTCTCTATGCATTTTATGACCCAAACCCACCTAATACCATCCATATTCCATAGGCTCATATATCCCCCTCTATTGACATCTACCCATAAATTACTTGATAGATATGTGCTCCCATGCCCAAACCTAGAGTAGTGTCACTGGGCTAATGTTGTATCTTCCTCAATGAACCACACAATGAATATCATAGTATAAATGAGCCAAAATAGCTAGTCCCTAGGTAAAAACAACTATATTTTCAACATGCATCCAGAACCCATGTGAAAAAATTGACCACTCTTATTAGGAAAAAAAATGCCATTAATAATAGCCATAAAACTATCACTACTATATTAAACACAATAAATACAATAAAATCTACCTCCATAGACATATCTCATGATATGTCAATCAAAAGTATAATCTCATTAATGTTGGCATATCCACCCCAAAGCATCTTGATGTCGAAAGGTCTTATTGAATCCTCCAAAGTAGCATGTCTAACCCTCAAGGCAAGCTAATATAGTAGATGACCTCTAATCAATACTCATAATATACACCAAACATCCTCCAAGGTAATAATCACTTCTCTAGTTGGTATCTATAAGGTAGAGGTATCTTATATCCATCACTATGTAAGGACACTAAGCAATGTTAGATCCATTCTAATAGCAAGCATCCTCGCTACATGAAAAAGGCTAATTATATCAAATTAGCCATGCATGTCATCTATCCACATCGTTATCTACCAAATAATGTGTGAACATCACTCACAAGCTATCAACACATCCACTCACTCCTATAATTTATTCAAAGTCACTATGAGCAATCATTCGTTACTAATTAAATAAAATTTTCACTTCCTAATCACATATTTTTCTAACAGAATCATGTCATCTAGTCCTATTCAACTTAGATGATTACTTTTCTCTATCTCTCTACTTAATTTATATTCTATTATGGATAACATTATTATTAGAATTATTATTTGTATGTAAGATTTGGTTATTAAACCAACTCACTATTATAGGTAGATTTGTTAGAGCTACCTCATTATTTGTAGGAGACCATATTATTATAAATATGGGAGCTCTATATTGTAATATTTATTTTGAATGAATCCATAGTGTTTTCTAAGATTTTATTATTCATGTGTTCTCTATGATGACTTTTTTATATAGTGCATGAGGTGATTCATGTTTTAATCTACACCAAAAACATCATCTTGTATCTAAGCAGTTTAAGATCAAGCATATTTATGAGAATATGGGGTAGCCTTGTGTTGTATTCTATAGTTGATGATTGAAAATTAAATTTATTTTCATATGTCATAGTTCTATAATTATATGGTTAAACACTGATATTGCTAATCTTATATGAAGATATACTCTTTTATTCAAATGCGTTGGAGTTAATTGAGACTAGTTTCTTCTTACAGCCAACTTTGGTGTCTTTATATCATCATAAAAACATCATAAATAGACCAAGAATTTGGAGACTTTGAGAGTATCTTGCTATATTTATGCCAGTAATGTTTTTCTCATTTCATACCTAATAATATCTAGATCTATTTTTTAATGCATAAAGAAAAAAAAATTGAATAATTTATTATATTGATCTAGATATGTGTGGGTCTGCTCTTTCAAAATTCATGTATCGATTGAAGATCCATCAATTTATCTACCTTCAGTCACTCACCTATAGATGAATTTTCCTAATGACAATTTATGTTAGAGATTTGTAAATTGGTTTGTATCTTGAAATTCTTAATCTCTCTCAAGTAAGAGTCTAAAGATCTAAATTTTGGTTTGTGGATTATCATTATCAACATCTATGCATACTTTTCTAAGACGAGCTACCAAATATTTAATATTTGTTTGAATTTTTTTGACCTAATTATGTCAGTATATCTGGTATTCCTAGTGCCTAAAACTAATCCATAAATGCTTGAAGTAATTAGTGACAGAGATGACACACAGACATTGACATTCAATTCATCCTTCGTAATGACCTTCACAAAAGTATTTTGCATACTTTTGTTACAATGTTTAAGGAAAATGCATCGGATAGCTTAGGTGAGTCAAATAGTTTGATTCATTTTTTATCTTATCTTTTGTCATCTAAATCATAAGGTGTCACATTAAATACAGTCAATGTTTTTAGTGTGTCAATCCCTTCATTTACAAATTTTGTATTAGCAAGATTTATATGGTTTAAATTTTTAGTCAAGTCTTTAGATTTAGTTTTATATTGATCCATTTTTTGATCAATTTAAGTAGTAAGTTTTTATTTAAGTGCCTTATTAATACTCATTGGTTAGTGAGTTACTACTTATTTATTATTTGTCAATACTCAAAAGTCATTTGGATTACGAGTATTGTTTTAGTCTTGATAGTTCTTATATGTTGTGAGTCATTTTAAGTATTTAGAATAGTAGAGTCAAAATTGTTGAAAACTTCCAAAGAGTCTAAGTCCTTTGTTGTTAAAATTAAAAATTGAGTGCTATTGTAAGGGTGAATTTTTAACTAGAATCAACACCCATAATGGATATTCCATTAGACAAATTCACTAGTTCAAATTTTCACACATGAAAAGTGAAAATACAAATTCAATTAATGAACAAGAATCTCTAGGGGATTGTGAGTGGAAAAGAAACTGAACCAATAGATGCTGCTAAATTACTAGAATGGAAAACTATGGATGACAAAGCAAAATTCATTATTGGACTTAATTTATCAGACACTAAATTACATTATGTTGACTTGGAAAAGAAGTCTAAAGATATCTGGGGACTACTAAGCAAAACATTTGGTGCTAAGGCTATGAATGCTAAATTCACACTAAAATTGTAGTTGTTTAAATTAAGAATTAATGAGGTTGTAACAATGTCAAGTCACATTAATGAATTAAGATCTATCCTAAGACAAATTATAGAAGAAAAATATCCATTGGAAGATGAAGATGCAAAAGATATCTTATTGAATAGTCTACCTCCTAAATATAGTAATGTAGTTTTTACTCTTGGTCAAATGCCTTCCTAGTCACTAGATGATATGATTTCTGCGCTCTTAGCTAAAGAGAAAAGATCAAAAGAATAAATTGAGGATTAACCTACTCTTTATGTAAAAAATAAGCATGCTAATTCCTCCAAGAATAAAGAGGAAGTAGAAAGATTTCATTGTAATAAAAAGGAACATAATTTTCCATTTTTAAAAGTCAGAGCAAATGATATCATAATTGGTAAACTTAAAATGGATGAAGATAATGCAATTTTTGAATAAGAAGGGTTAGAGAATGAATAAGAAGAACAAAAGAAATAGGGTATTATTCAGATGATTACCTATACTAAGAAACTTCATCAATTGGAGGATGGAGGCATAGGAGGATGGAGGCCATTCAAGCCTCTCACAAGCCACTAATGAAGAGGCCACTTTTGATTTAGTGGCATTTTTTACAGTTGTGTGGATTTCAATGTGGTGTGATAGTTTATATTTTATCATGTGTACTTGAGTAAGAAAAAAAGTGCAATTCCTATTCAAATAGTCCATTTTGCTATTTCCTTTTATAATCCTTCTAAGTTAGAAAATGATGGAAATCAAATTTATACTTGCATGTATGACATGGTTCATGGAAAACCAACAAAACCACTTGGTTGGTGGTTATCCATGGGATAAAACATCATTGGTTGTTGGTAAGACATGGGAAAAACCATCATTGGTTTTTGGTTAGCCACGGGAAAACCATTTTTTAGGTTTGTGATCCTTGGAAAAATCACAGTCATAATTTAGATGTAGCACAGGATGATATTCTCCCTAGGTTTAGATTAAGGGGGTGTGACTAATGGATAATAATGTTAAGGGGGTAAATGTTATGAAGAACATTATTATTTATACATGAGATTTGGTTATTAAACCAACTCACTATTATAGGTAGATTTGTTAGAGCTACCTCCTTATTTGTAGGATACCATATTCTTATAAATATGGGAGCTCTATATTGTAATATTTATTCTAAATGAATCCATAGCATTTTCTTAGATTTTATATTCATGTGTTCTCTGTGATGACTTTTTTATATAATGCATGAGGTGGTTCGTGCTTAGATCTACACTAGAAACATCATATTCCTAAATACAATTAGGATTTTTTCACTATGTCTAGGTAAATTTATCATTTATCATGCTAATTTCATCATTTAAATGATGAATTCAGTGTTAAATAGGTTCTAGACTATTTTGATGATTTTATGATTATTTCACTTATACTTTAAACCATTTAACTTTTCTATGTTCAATTTTTCCATTTCCATGACATTCAAATTCTTTTGACATTTTTGCCATTTTAATGACAAATTCATCATTCAGATGGACCAATTCATCTTTTTTGTAGACCAATTCACCATTTTAACAAAATAACTCTATGCCATTTCATTATTTTGTGATTTCACCATTTTTTAGGTCTAAATCATTGATATGACTGACCAATTCTCTAATTTATAGACCAATTCACCATTTTTGATGATGAATTCACCATTTGCATGGTTAAATCCATCATTTTAAAAATAGAAATTTTGTCAGTTATTTACTTATACATGTAATAAAAGTTATTGAATGCAAAATTCATAAATAAAAAAGAGTACTAACTAGTGGTCCTACACCTCATGGTCATCTATTCTCTCACACATGGTTTGGAAATGCTCTCAGTTGTGGTTTACAAGCCATTCCCCCAGGTCACTCTAGCATGAAATATTAGAGGTAAATTTTGAAATGAGAGGGTGAAAATGAACCAAATTTCAAACCTAGGGTGAATCTATAGCCTTTTATTTCATTTTTTCCTCGATGCATTGTAATTTTTCTCTAAAAGTTCAATTTTCAGTCATAGTATTTGTTTTTCTTCCAATTTTCACCTATCTTTTTTAGTTTTTCTCCCCTTATATCAAATCTATGTTATTTTGTCATCATTTTAAGGGTTCACTTAGAAATGTTTTTATTGACTCTCCCTTTGAGGGGGAATACATGGATTACAAACCATTTCTTTGGGATAAATTTGAACCCATTTTCTAGTACTTTTAACAAATTCATCAAAACTAACATAGGTTAATTTTTATTTTACTATAATTTTTAACAACTCTTTTATTCTTTGAAAATCCATTACTTTGTCTACATCTCACAATGCCTTCTAAAATAGTGTTAACTATAGACATTCTAATTTTATCACTTCCATGTTAAAATTACAAAATGGAATAACTTCTCATAATTACATAAAATCTAATCTAAATTTGTTATGTTCATCTAATATACATGTTTGAATTCACCTTGGGGCATATATGGTTGGGATAATTAATCATAATAGATATGTTAAATTATCACTCTAATCAATTAGTTATTCAATTATCATTTTGGTCAATTTATCTAAATTTGTTATGTTCATCTAATATACATGTTTGAATTCACCTTGGGGCATATATGGTTGGGATAATTAATCATAATAGATATGTTAAATTATCACTCTAGTCAATTATTTATTCAATTATCATTTTGGTCAATTTATCTATGTTCAATTACCATTTTGGTCAATTTATCTAGTTGATTATGCTATTCTGGTCAATTCACGAATTCCCCTTCATTGATAAATTAATACAATTAATTCCAACTTCTCTAAATCATTATTATAAATTATATTTCTATTGAAAATAAAATTATAATTTTCTTTCATTTAATTAATTATAATTTTCCTCTAAAGGGGCATATTCATTAAAGAAAAGATCTTGACATTCTTTGGAATATGTTTTTGTGAGATAAATCAATTTGATAAAGTGAATTAATATATAAGATTATTCTCCACCCTTCATCTTGGAGATAAGATGAAGGGCCTTTAATGAGTATGGTGGGATATTTTATGAGCTTTCTCAACCCTTCATATTGGAAATAACATAAAGGGATAACATTAGTGATCCATGTACATTTCTTGGGAATGATTCTCCTCCTTTCATATTGGAAACAAGATGAAGGGCATAAATGGACTCTCACAAAGATCTTAGAAGGAGAATTCTCCACCCTTCATCTTGGAAACAAGATTAAGGGCTTATATTAATTATCATTTGATATTTTCAAAGATTATCCTCCAACCTTAATCCTAATTAAGATGAAGGGTTGACATTAGGGACCCATGTGTTGTTCCATGTGCACTATTGAGGACTCTTTTATAACCATTCATCTTGATTTCAAGATGAAGGGTCCTCATTGATCCTAGATAATTATAAATAAACCTCATCATATTATAATTTATCATTCTTAAGATACAAAATTAAGTGTTTACCATTTATCAAATCCCCTTGTGCATCACCTTCTCAAATTCATCACCAAATTCAACTAATCCATAGATTTAAAGGACATGGCTCAACAAATTGGCATTGACATAAATAATTATTTGTTACATCTGAGCCACATCCTATACAAATATGTTTCTAATGGAGGTTTTCAAGGTTTTGATTTAAGTCTTATGCATTATTATCCAATTTTTGTATGCTCATGAGGTCTTAAGCTCTAGAATGTTTCATTTGTTTTGTGTTTTTAATCGACTAAAACTAATGTGGTGAAAATATATCTTGTGAAGATTCCTAATGACATAATGACAAGTATAGTTTTGTTAAGATTATCTTTAGAGTATCCAAATGGAGGTAACATTAATTCCAAAACCTTTATCCACCAAGACTTTATTATTAGGGTATCATTGATCCTAATATTAATAAAGAGGGGTGGATCATTGGCTCAAAAAATATTTTCATCATTAATAATATCTTAGAAATTCAATGGAAGGTTTCATAGATGAATAATATTGAGGAATGGTTTTGATATAATGGACTTTCATAGGTGTGGGGCCTTTGGAGGTTGAGATAATCATTTAAGACTCACTATTTTGGGGATATTCTATGTCTTTCAATTGTTGCATGAGAAATTTATGATGATAATGAGGATTTATTACTAATTATATTAAAGTAAATTTTCAAGGAATAAAGTTAAGCTCATTTAAAAAGTTCTATTATGATTTGGAGTTAGATCCAAAGTGAGGCTTAGGTTTTTTAATAATCACTTGTTATTTGATCCAAAAATGAGGTAGGATTGGTTGTAATATAATTAATAATTTTATATTTCAAATATGACTTACTAGGTTTGGTAATAAGATCCTTGTGAGTGGGATTACAATGGTAGTTGACCTTTAATGCATTTAAATATTGGGAATTATTATAATATTGGTCATAGTTGGCATCAATATCACAAAAAAATTCATTAGAGTGTTGTGTATTATAATTAGAATATTGAGACATTTTATGAAGATTTTGATTGGAATATTTTGAATGGTAGGTTTGATTTCGAGAAACATGAAGACATTAATTATGGTGATCCTTAATTATGGAAACATGATCAAAAATTTCTCCAAACATGAGTGAGACCATGATATTTTTAAGGTTATGCCATTATTGTAAAAGTAACCAATGTCAACATGGAACTAATAAATATTATTAGGGTCATACCATGGTGGATGAGTAGTGTTAGTATAAACAAATAGTTTAAATGGACATAAAAAATTCTTCATTTTTGACACATTAAAGGGAGGTCGGGAAGGAAATTGATTATTTGAAAGGGTTGCTCTTGATTTGGGTTGAGGAGGATTATATTGAGGATTATTTTTAATTATTGGTAAAGGGGATTTTTTCTAAAAGGGACTTTACCCTTGTACAAAGAAATAAAATATGAGGCCTAAAAACCTAGATAAAACTTTATGGTCTATAAACAAAACTAGCTAATGAGATTAATAAACACTTCATGACAAATACAAAAAAAGGAATGGAAAGTCAATATCCAATAGACAATTATAAACATATAATATAATAAACAAATATAAATGGGGAAAATAATAGGTTCTAACCCTATAGATGCTTCCCAAGTAACTAGCTAACTCTTCAAATCTTTTTTGATGTGTTTCATACTCTAAAGACTAGAGGCTCCATATTTTTCCTTCACTATACTTCTATATTGCTTTCCCAAATTGATTATTACTTCATTTCCATGCCTTACCTTGGCATTTTAAATAATATTGATCATGATAGATAATTTTTCAATGTCATTTTGCTAAAGCCCATTAAAGTCTCATATTTATGAATAATGATTTGGTTCTCCTACTCCAAGTATCCCACCATTTATTCCAACCTTATGATATGAAGAAAAACCTCTTTAAGATCTTTTTTTCCACTAATTACATCTATCTCCCAATTTTTGTTATTTATTTAATCCTTTAAAAGCTTGTGGTATTTTAGGAGCCATCAGAAGAAATCCCTATGAAAATCAAGTTATTCATCTAAATCTTTAAATATACTCTGACCCTTAAGTTATGAATTAATCTCATCAAAGACCCCTCTCACCTTCCTTTTTTATTTATATTTGGCATTGTGTATTGTATTCTCAGAGGTCATGACACATTATGTTTTTTATAGTTTCAACCCATCACCACTTCTTGTAATTTGACACCAAATGAGTCTAAAATATCTTTAATAATGCCTCAAACATTGATATTATCCTTCACATATTTATTATAACCATTATAGGCATCCCTAATATTTTGTTTTGGATTTAAAAATATTATAAGTCTCATTTATAATATTTAGTTTGGGTCTTCTCCCCACTAGAAATATAACTTGGCCCCCTCTTATTAGTTTTAGAAAACTTGTCAATCAAGAAGATATATAATTGGTGTAGAGGAAACCATTGTTTAACCTTTTTAACCTATAATATCAAGATTTCCAAGGAACTCAAAATGTAAAAATTAATTGTGAAACACAAAATGAAAAGAGAGAAAAAATTTATACCTACCCTCTAACATTATGAACTTCATGATTTATTTGGAAAATTTGTTATAGGAATGGGTAAGATAGTCCCTTAGGTATCTACCTTAAAAATCAATTAGATATTCATTATCCACTAAGAAATTATCAATTTATTCATTATTCAAACCTTTGATTTTCAAATATGTAACATGAGAAATAAGATCCTTTGTAACGTCAATGTAACTCCTTTCAACTTAACCACTCTCTCATTCTAATTATTATCAAAATAATTAGAAACATGTATAATAACCTTCAAAATTCATAATAAATTTGGTTAATATTCCCTCAAAAATACTCCAAATCTCTACATTCTTGACCAAGACACTATTGAGGAGGGATCCATCCTACACAGATCACCCCCCTATTTCTACTAGGAAAATTTTCCCAATGCTTGATATTATTACCTAAATTAAAACATAATCTTTCCTTAATAGAATATGTAATCTTAAAATCATTCTCATGATATAAATAATGAATGATATCCCATGTTAGCTTAACAATCATGAGAAATATGTGACCATAAAGATTATTCTCATGGGAAGAGCTATGACCTTCCTCATAATAATTGTAACAAAAAATATCCCCCAAACATAGTTAATTAAAAGTATAATGCCCAAATACAACATTGAAAATGATTTAGTAACAAATTGTACCCTTGTTTGGCCTTTAAACTTACTACTAATAAATAAGATTAGGATCTTCCCTAATAATCTTCTATAAGATGAGATCCCATAGATTATTCCTATTAAACCACTTATTGAGACTACTATAGAACACACCTAGATTAGTAAACCAATATGCTATTTGGTTTCATTCTTTATAAACATGTTGAATACAAATCATATGAAAGGAGCTAATGATTTCATATGACTTTTTTATTATATAATGGATACTCCAATTACCTACATGTTTATTATAAAGACAATGAGTAATAATAAGAAAATCACCTTATAAGATTAGATAATTCACTCCACCTCTATTTTTATAAAGGATGTCTCCCCCTCATAATAACCATATATTTAATTAATACTCCCCATAAAACATTAGTTTTACCCCATATATCCACTAGTATATTCTTAAACTTAACTCTAGGGTCGACAAAACACTGACCATCTGAATCTAGATGTGATTTCTAAACAATTTGAATTTACTCAAAACTAAAAGTTTCCTTTTTGTTGGGTTTTCTACTTCTAAAGTTTTCCAACAATTTATTTTTTTATTTTTTTTTAAAATATAAATTTTGATAGAAACCCTATTATAATAACACTTATTATCTCTAAAAATGTTGTCATTTATTTATTTCCAAATGCCCCAAATAATATGGGGGAGTGCCCAAGACCACAAATTATTCCACTCATTATTATTGAAAGGAAATTTCCAATAATTCCAAAGATATAGTAAAGAATAAGGATGAGCCCAATAAGTTTGAAAACTTTCTAAAATGATACCCTAAACATCAAAGTAAAATGAGCAATCTATCACTAAATTCCCAACGGTCTACTCCTCTACTTCACACAAGGGACATCTATTAATGAGAAACATACCTCTCTTCTTAAGATTGTCTAATGTAAGAATTTTGTTTTGAAAACTTAGCTAAAGTAAAATATTCACCCTGGGTATCAATTCTTTAAACCATAAAATCTCCTAAAGGAAACCATAAATATTAACCTAAATCCATAAAATATACCTATATTTTAAATTATATTGATGATAAAAGGATTGATTCCACACCAACTCATATTATTGATGGAAATTGGTCACATGACTCCATTTAATAATAATATTTAGGTCATTAAGAATAAATTAATATCACCCATCCAAATCTTCCATATTTATCTTCTTCCACTCTCTACCTCTTTCAAGGTTGTAAATATAGTCAACCACCTTTAAACCATACTTGTTTTGAATAGGAATAACAATTTCATGCCATGGTTCTAGATCCATAAAATGGTACTTTAAAATCCATTGGTCTTTAAAAAATTTCACCCTCTCACCATTTCCAATCTTCCATTTACTACCTTTCAGCATAAGATATCTACTTCTAATAATAAAATTCTAAGAGATGGAACTTCTAACAAACTAAATCTCCACAAGTAAAACAATGGATTCTCTAGAGTCTAAATATTTAGCTTTTAGTATACCAAACCATTGAGTTATCTCCTTGATGAATCTCCAACCTAACTTAGGCAAAATAACTTTGTTCATAACCTTCATTTTTATAATCCCTAATTCTCCAACATTCCTTGGAAGGTAAACCTTGTCCAAAGCAACCAAATGGAATCTAATTTTATATTTAGAACCTGACCACAAAAATATTTTTTAAAATTTCTCAAATTTTTTTACTATAGACATGGATAACATATACACTATTAATCTATATAATGTGATTTTGATGAGCATCAATTTACCTAATTGAGGGAGGACCACACATTTACAACAAATAACTTTAGTTGAAACCTATCTAAAAAATACTTCCAATGTTGAGTTATGGAAACACTAAAGAGTGGCATACCTAAATAGGTATCATGTAACTCTTTGATTTGACAACCTAAAATTCTTGCTATTTTATGTTGTTTTACATACAAGGTATTGAATAAAAATAAATAAATTTTTATCAAAGTTAATATTCTATTTCAAAGCCTCTTCATAGTCATTGAGAATCTATTTAATCTCTTTGGATTCTCTCATAGAGTCAATAACCAAGATAATTATATAATCAAAAAATTGTTAATGCTAAGTTGGTTTCACACCACCCACATGCCTGAATCCCTTAACTCTATTCTATCTAATAGCTATTGTGAGTGTCATACTAAGGGTTTATTCCATAATAATAAAAAAATGGGAAAATGTTGTTGGGACCCTATTTTGATAAGTATGGGATTCATGCCAACATGACAAAGACATCAACATGAGGTAATTAATTGTTATGATAATTTTTATTTTGGAAATTTGGCTCTAATTAGAGGAGTCAATGCACACCTTACACCAGCTAATAGGTGGCTAACCCATTTCCAAGATTTCTAGGGCATCTTCTATGTTGGGTGATACATGGTGATTCAAGTATTAAGGGCACAAGGTAATGGAGTTGGTGTAATGATTACTTAGGCTCCATCTTAGCATCTAACATGTGCTCTCAACCCTAGCATCTATTATTCATATAGGATATAAAATGATATCAAACTAGCTAATGCAAAAAAACATGAATTAATGCAGTGAAGCTTTGGAGAATTGGTTCTACATGAATTTAGATGGCCTCGATTAGTCTTAGATATAACTCAGATGCCATGAAGGTTCTATTTGTATATGCCCAAGATCACTTGTGAGCCTTTAGGTCATTAGATAGCTTGAATAAGGCATTTCTCTTTTACAAATTGCATGTACTATATTTTATTTGGAATTTGTTTAATGAAGATGAATGTTGTATCAAATTGAGTTTGATCTAGTTTGTGTGCCTTTGGTAATGTTATATCAATGTGAATGTAATGTTGTAAGTTCACTTCAGTTATCTTAAGTAATGTGTATTTAATATTATTATTTATGTCATCAATGGAGTCCATATATTAAATGATGATGTCAAAATATCTTATAAAAATATCCTAAGTGTAGAGATATCTTGCACCAATTGTTCTTGTCTTTGCTAAGAAGCATGAGCATAGTATGAGAAATTAAATCAAAAGTATATTCTTAACCCATCTATCACCTATATAATGCTAAGATTAAAGTAATAAAGGATTGTGCCCTTATGAATCTATGACAAATTCCCGAAATGGGCTTGAACCTATAGATCACCAAGCCTAGTCCATGAAAGACTTATGTCAAAGGATCTACTTATACCTTCTTTTGAATTAACCAAGTCCTATTAATAATGTATTATGCCATGGCATAACTAACCCAATGTAGGTCCTAGTTCATTCTCTATTGTGTTTCAGGTGAATGCATAAGGTTTGTGCCTTATTAGAATTGATACTAGAATAATAGAGTGTAAAATGTTGAGTGTTATAGGAATATCCCATATTTGTGCCACTTGACAAGGAATTTTATACAACATTTTGGTTCTATTATTGAGACCCATGCTGAGTTTTGTTACTATAATGGTATGATATAAAAATTCTCCAAATCTCCCTCAAAATCATTGAGTGATAGTTGTAATAGTTGGAAGATAGATTTGTACTAAAACATCTAACCTATAGAGGACAAAAACTAAGAAAGTGGGTTCAAAATAATCTATATGATGCTTTGTATGAGGTCTTTTCTACAAACTACCTAAGCATGTATACCAAGTTTGGCTACATATGTACCCCATAGAAGTCAAATCTATGGAAAACACTATGAGTGGAAGGAGTGCCTATAGAGGATTGAGACTTTGAATGCCACCTAGACTAGATTAGTAGATAAATGGTGGTAAGGAGGACTAAATAGTTACATGCTTGAGTTCATAATTTCAACATAATTATGCCCTAAGAAAGTAGAGCACCATTTTTTACATGAATTGAGAGGCACATTTGTAAAGGAATTTGATGTAGAGATCAAAAATCTAATGGTGGATTAAAACTTTGAAAGTTTAGGAATGGAAGGCTAAAGTCCTTTTGTGTATGAGCAGTGCAAAGGGGGAAAAGGGGATGTGTAAGAGAAGTGAAATGGAAGGGGATGAGAATATTGACACCCAAGAAATTATAAGATATACCTATAATAAGAGATAACATAGGCTAATGAAAGATCTAGAATATATAAGTGCCAAGAGAACCTATAGTGAGTAGGAAGGGCATGGGAAAGGATCTCTTGAAATATAGTAGCATGAGTAGGAGATATATGATGAAGTGATGGATTAAACTCAAGAGTTAATGGCTGTAGAATATACTAGGTTCCTACAAGACTTGGTGACTAAAGATATTCTTGATGCACCGACCCCCTTTTAACCTATGGCACATGCTCATGCACTAGATCCCCCACTTGAAGAAAGCATAAGAGTGATAGTTGACCTTATTATTATTGACATAGATTTTAGATAATTTATATACTTGGAGTGTAATTTTGTGATTTAAAAAACTATTCCTTATAAAGAGGTGAGCAAAACTAGCTCTAGTCTAATAGGTGCTAGCTTCTAACCATAAAATTTGAGTGCAAGCTTACCAACTCAACCAATGTCAACATAAAAAGTGGGAAATAACCCATAAGAAGTGGTTTAGTGACACAATTCAATAGTATAGTTCCATCATCGTCTATGACACCAGTAGTAACTATGGGACCAGTGCCTAACCTAATGGCTAGAGGCATTAAAGGACCTCCACATAGATAAATGCCAAGGGGACAAGTACCCTAAATGCTAGTTTCCCTACACAACAAATCTAATATGATATGGTCATGTACTTGTTATAATATCATGTCATGGAGAATGCCATAGAGGATGTGATGGAATGTGAACTACAATGGTGCATGTAGGGTATAAACAAATTAGAATGTAAGGTAACCTAGTTCATGATAACTTTAATTAATCATACCCATATTTGGTACATAAATTTTGACCCTAAATAGGTTATGGTTGACTATGATAACCTGAAGGAGGCATTTGTAAAAGAGTTTGACATACCAGAGTTTGAATAGAAGAGCATCATTTCACTCAAAGAGATCACCCAAGGAATCTCAAAAAGCTTGTACTTGTATGATACAAGGTTCAAGACTCTCCTATCAAAGCTTTTATAAGATATACACCCCTCTCAACATGTGCAATGATTTATTAGAGGGTTTTTAGTGCCATTTAGAAGAGTACTTTCCATGAAGACATTTATAGACCCTCATAAATCACTTGAAGATGAACTCAAATCTAAGGTAGTTGAAAATGTTGATACCAAGATTATCCCATTCATGGAGGTGAAAATTACATACATGGCCTCCTAACTCCAAAAATCTTACCATTAATTCATCACATAATGCTCAAAGTGGATTATGGTGTACCGATTGTGAAGTAGAAGGCCATAATAGGAATAATTATCCTTAAAATATAGTATGCACATTGATTCTAAGTTGTGAATTCTATTGAGAGATTCATGATGTTTACAACTACCCTTTATTGCAATGTGCTAGTCATGTTAAAACAACCATCTATTATCGATTGTGTAATGCCTACACTCATACCACACTAATTATTGAGTGATTGACAAGATACATAAGAATATCGAGAGAGGCATAAGGCAAGCCATTGAAGTAGTAGAAGGGTGACTAACTAAGGAAATTAAGGCTATGGTTAGAAAAACATAGGTTTCATAATGTAATGAGGCACAAAAGGGAGAGGTGAATGATGTGGTGGTAGAAGGTTCCCACCCCACTCATGTTACAAGTGTGGCTTGATGGAGCACTATCAACATAACTACCCTACACATCTCATGTGTGGGTATTGTTGAGGGACCCATAAGGTCAAGGAATTTGATGAATTGTACAAAAAGTTAACCCAAGGTAGTCCTTGCATAGACAAGGGAAAATGAATGATTAGTCATGAGCCAAAAATGGATAAGTGGACTCTAAAAGTGTAACCAACCCATAAAGAGATAGTTAAGGTGTAGGTAAGTACTCATAGTGGATTGACAACCCAGTTGCCAATTACACCAATACCTAAGTTACATTTAGAATATGGGGATAAGAGTCAAATGGAGCACATAATGTGGCTTGAACCCAAAGTTGTGCATTACCTAGACCCATCATGCTAAAAAGATGTATTGTAGTAAGACATGAGTGTAATTCAAAACTTGCATGGAGAGATCTAATTGGTGTAAGATATAGAAACATAGGCTAATACATTCCAAAAGAAGAATGATAGCTAAGAGGTTGATATGCACTAATTAATGGAGATCCTACACCTCCTAAAAATATAAGGAATGTTTCCCCTATTGAATAAATTAATCTTGGAGAATGTGGGGAAAAATCTAGTTGAATTTGTTGAGCCACACATGGAGTAGGCAAAAGGATTTTGTCATACACAGAATGTGAAGTACAAGTAAGAACTCATTGTGAATGCCACCATTGATGGATGGTATATATGTGAGCTCCTCATTAACATAAACATTGAGTTCAATGCCTTGACTAAGAATGCATGGGAGAAGATGGGTAGGCCATACTTAAGGCCTTCCCCTCATGTACTTTTCATGGATAACAAGACCCAGACATAGCCCATCAAAATTATAAAGAACATAGTTGTAGACATCATGGGTACTAAATTTTGCATTGACTTTGAAGTACAATTTGGTAGAACAAGATAGTTAACTGACACTTTTTGGAAGGCTTTTTTGTTATGAAAACAATGTAGACATGTGCTTTAAGAGATTCTACATGAATTTTGAGAATGGAAAGGAGAGGGGTTTTATCACCCTTTCAAGTGACCAAGGACCACCCTATGTATAGGGTGGGGAACTTGAGGATGAGATCAACCACATATACAACATCATGGTACAAATAACCAAGAATATCAACCTTAATGAACAAGGAGTGTTTTTTTGAGAATATGGACAATCAATCTCAAACACCACTGATATTTCTTTTGACTTATGGGTTGAGGAAACATATGAGATCACTAGTTGAAGGTACCTTTTGATGTACATAAAAGCACCAAAAATAATAAAGATAGGTTGGGTCTAGATTGATCACACTTTGAAAAGATAGGTCTCTTACACTAAGAAAAAGGGAGAGAGAGTGATTCACCTACATTAAGATAAACTTGTAGTGATCCTAAGATATGAGAGGATAAATCAACAGAAGAGTATGTCTGTGACCTCAAATCATGCATCCCAAAAGAGGTAGATAGAATGGGTGCACTAGTATATACATTAAGGATCACTACCACTCATTGGTGGGAAGTATAAAGGCCTAGCCTACCAATTTGGAAAGATGTGAAAGCATCCATCTAAACTATATTTGGTAAGAGTAATGAGGACCTAGACATCTATATGTACTCTATAAAATCTGAACCTATAGCTCATGCACACTTATGCAAAGAAACATGAAATATCTACAGTGAGAATGCCCTAGGGAATCTATGGGTGCATGAATTCTATAAGACATTAAAGACATGAGAGTGAGCTTGGTATTTTTTCAACAAGATGTGCCATGAGATAGCCAATTGGGATGCACTTAAGGAGCAATTTATTCACACCTTCTCTTTTTCTTCATAAAATATTTAGCTGATCGAGGCACTATAGATAGTTTAGAGGTCAGTGTTTGAGGATACTAAAATATTGGAGGTGTAGCTAAAATACATGTTAAATGAAAATGGATTGATTCCCCAAAAATTCTTTGAAGAGCAAACCCTCAATAGTGATTTTAGTGATGAGTATGATGAAACATAAAAGACACATAATTGGACAAACTTGACAACAAAAAGGAAGATAATGTGCCAAGTTGAGGATAATGATTTAGAGGAAGAAGACCCTACCCACCTTTACATAGAAACAACTAAGGATAGTACATAAGTTGAGGATTCACATAAAGAGAAGAATGATCCCTACTATGTACCACTAAAGATGACAAAGGTAGATATCAACTCAAAAGGGGAACCAAATATTGCTACTTTGGGTACCTATTGGTTTGATGTGGAGTTGGCATATATTATGGACCTCCTAAATGAATTCCAAGACTTATTCCCTAAGAAATATAGAGACATGAAATGCACACACCCATCCATTCAAAAAATTAACATCAAACTAGTTGACAACATGAGACTTGTTAAGAAATGACCTTACAGGATGAACCCCAATCTTTGTGTCAAGGTTAAAGTAGAGATTGATGGTATGATAATCATAGGCATCATCTACCCTATTCAATAATTTGAATGGGTTATCCCCATAGTTATTAGTATCGATAAGGATGGGTGCATATATATTTTCATCAACTATAGATTATTGAATGATGCCTACATAACCAACCCCTTTCCAACTAAATTCACTAATGTAGTCTTAGATGGCATCACAAGATGTGAGATATACACTTTCATTGATGGGTTTTCAAGATACCATCAAGTCTAAATTAAGGAAGAGGATAAGCCCAAACATACCTTTATGATATAATGGGGTTTTTTCACATATAATATGATGCCCTTTGGACTCAATAATGCTCTAGCCATATTCTATCAAGTGGTGATCACTACTTTCAAGGACTTAATTCATAAGTTCCTCCAAGTGTATTTAGATGATTAGACTATGTATGGAATGGAAAGAGACCATTATGACAATTTACACCTAATGTTTGAGAGGTTTCAATAGCTATATATTTATTTGAACCTTAAAATGTGTGTCTTCACAATGCCATTTAGAACTTTGCTTAGGCACATCATTTGCAAATATGGTCTGCTTATTGATCCCATGAAGATTACAATCATCCTTTAGCTCTAGACCCCATCAAAATAGAAATACATTCACACCTTTCTTGGACACTATGGTTACTATAGGAAGTTCATCAAGAACTATGTAAATATTTTGGTGCCATTAGAATATCTCTTGTATAAAGGTGGCCCATTCTATTGGGGTGCAATGTAATAAAATGCATTTGAGACACTAAAGCTCAAACTAGTAAGTGCATTGATACTAAAATTTATTGACTAGATGAATCCATTCCACATCCATGTTGATGCATCTAGCTCTGTGATTGGCACCATTTTGGCACAACCAAACAAAGGAAAAATTAATCATCCCATTTCTTTTGTAAGTATAAAACTGACCAAGGTGGAGTAGAACTACACTACAACTAAGTGCGGGGAACTTACCATGGTTTATGCCTTGAATAAGTTTAGTTAATAATTTTTGGTAACCCCATTCATCTTCTTCACTGATCATGAGGAACTTAATCACCTGGTAAATATTCCCATCCTCAATAGGTGCATTTGTTGATGGATAATTATGTTTTAAGAATTCTAGTTCTTGATTATAGTGAAGCCTAGAAATTAGAACTTAAGACCAGACCATTTATCCTATATCAACTCTATTGATGTGATAGTGCTTATTGAGGATGACATGCCTGATACACAAATTTATAGGGTCTAGCACATCCTTAAATACCTAATGTAAATTACTATATTATTGATATCTAGGTCTGTACCCTAGACTATGATAACCAAGGAAAAGATAGATTGAAATTTACACTACCTCCTTTTATCTCATTGGTGGGGAACTATACAAGTTGAGCCAAGATGAGGTACTATGTTAGTGTGTCCTAGATAATGAATGGGAATCAATATTTGAAGAGGTGCATGAGGGGATTAAAAGAGTCTATTGCATTGGAAATTTTACAGTACACAAGGTGCTAAAATTAGGCTTATGGTGGCCAAGTCTATTCCAAAATGTGAAAGAGTGTGCTAGGGCATGTGATATTTTCCAACATAATAAAACCAAATCATAAGGATGAAATGCCACTCATTCCTATTCTTTCCCAATACCATTTGAAAAATGGGCCATTGACTTTGTTGGGCCAATTACCCCCACTATAAGGCACACAAGTGCATGATACATTTGGTAGCCATACATTACTTCACCAAGTGGGTTGAGGTAGTGTCAACCAAAGATTGCATAGTTTCCACCACAACAAGGTTCATCTGGGAGAACATCATTAGTTGTTATGGGTTCCCTCTTAGACTAAATAATAATCATTATGCACTTTATTAATGAAATCATACACATCCTACTAATAAATTACATAGTGGTATACCATAAGACAATACCTTATCATCCCCAAGCAAATGACATAGTTGAGGCATTCAATAAGATATTGAAGACATGGCTAATAAAGATATGCAATGTTGGTTGCAAAAAATTGGATGATCATGTGTTCATAGTATTGTGGGGCTATTGTATGATGTATAAGTGCCTAAATAAGGCTACACCATTCCAATTGGTGTTTGGTGCAAAGGTTATTTTACTGATGGAGTTTCTAGTGCCCTCAATATATATTATATGTATTGGTAAGTTGGATGACCAAGAGTCTTTGAGTACACAAATAGAATACTTGGAGTGCTTTGATGAGACACACACCCAAGAAAGATGGAGCTAACAAGTAGAGATAGTGTGCAAGAAGCTATAACATTACAAATAAATCAAGTATAAAGCACTTATTAAAGGAACATTGGTCTTTCTATATGACTTCAAGTACCTTAAACACTAAGTAAGATACAGATTAGATGGATGGGTCCTTATGTCATCCATAACATATTGGATATTGGTACATGCAAAATTTTCATGTTAATGGGTGAAATGCTCCCTAGGCATTTCAATGATAATAGATTGAATACCTATAGTTAATATAATGGTGCTTGTGCCATCAGAGACTGACTTCATGGTCACAAGTTAGTTGTGTTGTGCTGACTAGAATAAAACTTGGTGTAATCCAAATATTTTAGTATGTTTTGTTTTGTTTGTGTTAGGTGAATAAGTGTGGCACTTTTAGGCCCATATAACAACTCTTTTTTCACTTACATGCATAACTCCAGTCAAGTGAGTTGATCATGGTTGCTTTTGAAGAACCTAAGGATAAAATCCTAAGTATATAGGTGCATAAATTTTTCCAGATATAGAAATATATGAGAACCAAGTTGACAAAAGGGATGCACACAAGATGCTAGTGCACAAGAAACTTAGGGAATGAAGTGTTGGAGGACCAATGCAAGAATTTGTATGGGGTAGGTTAGGCCAAAGCAAGAGATAAAAGCATATAGAAATTAACCAAGAAATGTAAATTCACTTGAAATGAAACACAATTGGAAGAGGATATGGAATTAAGGAGGATAAATCATTCATAAGTGAAACACTATACCTAGTTTTCCATAAGAAGGGTGAAGGTTGTGCCAAGGTGAATGAAGCATAGGAGGAACATCATTAAGAAAATTGTCATCCACCTAATAGTAGGAAATAAGTGACCATTTAAATCATTGGTCTCTTCACCAAATACACCATTAAGAAAAGTTAAGGTGGTGATGGTGAAGGTATAAAGAACTAAAATAAATATGTTTTATTATTTTTGGGAAATGAGGGTCTAGTTCCTAAATAATAAAGGGTCTGGAGTAGGGGAAAAATACAATCAAATATAGTAAAATATAGGTTTTGGACATTTTAATAAAATTAATTGCATAGGGAGAGAGATAAAATTATCTACAAAAATAGACTAAAATGAATTATTCAAGTGCTAGAAATTGTGGTGTAGGACTAAGACACTACCACAAATAAAGAACTAGTCTTTATTATTTGATTAGAAAAGAGCACCAAAACTAGACACTAGTGAAATCAAAATTACAATCCACTCTTACCACTATTATCTATGAGACCTGGGCTTTCTAGGTTTTGTTCATTGTGTTTGTGTGACCTTTCTTGTGAAGTTTTAGAGGCTGGAAGTTAACAGAGCTCATTGTAGATCCATTTCAATCTCAAAACCTTGTATCTATTTACACACATGAAAAAAACAAATGCATCAAAAGAAAAAGGGGGAAAAATTGGGTTAAGGGGAATAATAATCACATGATTTAGAACCCATGATATACTAATCACTACCTATATTAACCCTCAAGCTAGGTCTCAGATCAAATGTAGTTCTCCCTAAGGGAATGTGCATAATCAATGCACACAGTAGATGTAAGAATGGACTTTCACTTAGGCCCTTCCTTGATCAATTATGCAAGTCTATGTGTGATTTAGAATGATGAGTTATACTATTAACTAATATTTAATTATGTAATATGCCAAAGTAGTAAGTACTAGATATAAAATGCATTGTGTAATCCTTTATATAAGAGACTCTTTATTTCAAATTTAGGAGCTTTAATCGCATTTTCCTGAAATTAAAAAACTTAAGGATGAAGATAATAAAGGTGTTTAGACTTATTAAGTGAAGGAAAATGATTTTTAGGGCTCAAAATGACCTTGGATAGGAGCACCAAAAGTAAGCACTAGTGGCACCGATGCTATAGTCCAAGTTGGGTTGTATTGTCCTAAGTTGACAAGGCCTTGGGGGATGGATTTGTCATGGAAAGAGAAGTCTGGCTAAGATGGGATCAGGTATAGAAGGCTACAAATGACTAGGAATCAATAAAAAGGTGACTCAAGCATGAAATAAGATCAAGATGAGTAAAACTAAATACATGGCTAAATGTAAACAAAGCTCATATTCTCCAGTCAGAGTCTCTTGTGAAAGGACTATGAAAATAAAAGATATGTGTGGTTGCTTGAACAATTTAGGGTGTATACATTTTACCCCCATTTAATATAATGGTTTAATGAAATTAAGTACTAGAGTAAAATAAATAATAGAAAATGCATACCTAAACCTACCTACGTAGAAATGAATGTGTTGCAAAGGGTCTAACTCACTTTTTGGCCATGGAAGTGGAAGGGGAGATGAATAGTTATAGGAGTAAGAAAGAATCCTTGAAATGGATGCCCCCTGTACTAAACCTTGGAAGAGAAATTGTATAACATGGTAGGAGGGTAATACTTTTCCCCTATCCTAAATTTTATTAGAATGAGAAATGCTCAAAGGCCCAAAACCAATGTCTGACCTTTGTCCCACATAAACTCATGTAATTTGGAATGTGTGTAAACAATATATATATATATATATATATATATATATATATATATATAGTGAAGAGAAAAATCTATCATGCCCTCACTCTAAATAATCTAAACTAGAACTGAGA
Source organism: Torreya grandis (assembly GCA_037957365.1). NCBI lineage: Eukaryota > Viridiplantae > Streptophyta > Pinopsida > Cupressales > Taxaceae > Torreya > Torreya grandis. The sequence goes on from JARHVA010000758.1 coordinate 2,331,215, forward strand.
AGTGCTCAAAAGACCAAAATCAATGTCTTCCCTCTATCCTATATAAACTCATATAGTCTTGGGCTGGGTAATGTTATGGACCAACCATTGTAGATGACCATATGGTCTAACCTAGAAAAAACCTAGGTACAACTGGGTATAGTTTAAAACTTTGGTAAATGTGCAAGAAGAGAATGGTATGTCTTACCATTCCAATCTATATAATCTTAGATGATGAAGAACATGAACATCTATGTCATTCCTCAAAATTTGGTATATGAGTGATGCATAGGTATAGTCTATAAATATGTATAACCACATGTGATATGACCTATCATTCCATTCCCCATGTGTAAAAACTAGAGATTAAAACACTATGCTCTACACTATGCCTATAATCTGTTATCTGGTCCTATAATTATGTCATGTTATATGAAGTTGTATGTGTGAGACATGTAGTAATATACATTCCCTCAAATATGGTATTTGAGTCTAAATTTGTATCAAAGTAACTATGAATCCATATAATTTAAATCACTATATTTGACTAGTCTGTATATCTTTAAACTAAAATCATTGTGGATCCATATGATTTAAACCATGGTATCTGACTAATTTTTGTATCTATAAACTAAAGGTATATCCCCATGAATGTCCTAAGTAATGTTGATCGAACCATGTAATCTGAATCACTTGTATATTTTGATTTATTTGAGCTAAATTTGATAGTCTACATACTAGAGGTGTAAGAAACATGGTGTATCCACTTATGAGAGTGGATGGGTATGCTAGGTAAGTGTAAGAATAGGAATAATAGGAATGATGTCCCCATTTTGGGGATAGGGATGAGATCTCATGATAGAGGAGTTTGATCCAAAAGTGATGACTAGTGACATAATGATAGAAACAAGTTTGGTATAGTTTACATTGATTCAAAATTTATTTGATTGATTAAACTAAGTTATTGAAATTAGAACAAGTTTTGATTGGTTAGGACCAAGTTGTATGTCTAGATATAAAAGAGGTATAGATATGCTTGTGCCATAATAAATAGATGATGTAGTAAGAGAGTGAGGCTTACCTATTGTCAAAGGTATCATTATTATGATTTTGTGGATCAAAATGGTTTGTAAAATGAAGCTATAGGGTTTAAGTTATAGGCAAAATAGTATTGTGCTTTAGATGAAAAAGTTGTTTGATAAAGGAAAATTGGATTGATTTTTGATTCATTTGCACATTGAAAAGGTTGAGATTTGGAGCTTTGGAGTGAGAGATATGTCAAGGAGACAAGAATCTATCATGACTCAATTTGAGCAGTTGGCAGCCTGAGTGGAGGCTGGTGGTGATGTTACCCTAGTAAGTCATTGAAACGCTTAATTTTTGCCTATTTGGAAGCCTATTTTAAATGTTTTTGAGCTATTTTAAGAGTCTTAGGAAAATTTTGACTAGTTTTAGTGATCCTATGTATGAGTCAGTGATCCTATCCAAGGTTTAATGTTGTTGTCTAGGTTTCAGCACTGATGTCCTTTCTATAGTGTTACTATCCAATGGGGCTAGATTTTTTAGTTTTTGATTTGTTGTTTGTTGTTGTGTATCTTGGGTATTTTCATTTTCATGGTTGACTAATAAATATGATATTTGTTAGTGTTTTTTTATGATGATGTATAGATGAGGGAGTTTCATAAAGGCTAGTTGATGGAGACACTAAGATTGTTACCTTTGTCAACTGATTAGAGAGCTATGATGGATAGGGTAGGGTTGGGTCATGTGTGTGACCTAAGTACTATGCAGTGGGATAGGTATTTGATTATCACCTTATGTGAGAGGTAGAATGTAGACACATGTAATTTTTGGCTTCCTATGGGAGAGATTACGATTACTTTATAGGATGTATACCATATTTTGAATTTTCCAATTAGTGGATGGCATGTGAATTTGCCAGATGACATGGGTGCTAATGTTATTGATCATGCATCCTCTTATTTTTCTAGTGTGACCTTAGGCATACATCTAAGAGGTAGTGATACTGATGTATTATTGTTAGTTATTATGTAGTTGAGCATTCCATGCTTATGTAAGTGGTTGGATATGTTGTTATCTTCATTTATTTCTATGGATGGGATTGGGGTGTCGATTGCATATATGATACATAAGATCATGCATAATATATAGGTGTATGGTACTATGTTTTCATGGGGTAGAACTATGATTTCCCACTTATATAGGGATATTTATAGGTTTACTCATTAGGCATTTAGTGGTGGTGTGAGTAAAACTATTGTATTGCATTATTGGGAATATGAGCACATTATGGTTATGCGGTCGATAGGATTATCAAGGGAGAGGTGGGAACCTCCACAACCATTTAGAGAATGGTAGACAAGTACATTGGCTATCTGATATCTTGGGATAGATTACTATAGATGATTTTTACATAGATTGGTGGATCAAGATATCATATGGAGTCCCTATAAAGGATTCCCTAGGTGACTTGAGGATGGAGTGTATTTCCAGTATATGAGGGTCAATTGTTGGTTACATGACCACTAGGATAGAGTGTATGAGTGATTTTAGTATGAGCATGTGACTAGATAGTTTGGGGTACTATAGGATGTTCCCCTAATAACATGGGTGTGGGTGAAGAGTACATGAGCACTAGTGAGGGCAAGAGCTCATGGGAGGCCTAAAAAGGTTGAGTTAGCACCATTACCTTTAAATGCATGGGATGTGGCTATATATATTCTTAATGTAGATGATGTTAGATGAATAGAGGCATATACCACATAGTAGGCTAGGCATCAGTAGAATATAGTATATTCTATTGATAGAGGTGATGCCTCTGAGTATTAGGATCTTGCTTTGATCTAGATGATGGGAGGTAAGCATTGATTATATATGAATTGTGTACAAGTTTATTCTTGTTTTAAAAATTTATATCTATTGTAGTGTTATAATTTTATATGCATGTCAAGTGGGAGGTGTTCAAGATGAAGCACCTACTGTGGGAGGAGGTAGAGATGATGGGTTTTGGGAGACCATCATTGATTTGACAATCTAAGAGCTCATGTAGCATGTTCTTGATGATGCAGTGTAGGAAGGTTTGATAGAGTGAGCAATAATTACAATTGGTGTTTATGCTCATTTTTATGATAGAGCTATTATAGTGACAACTACATATGTTAGAGTAGTAAGAGAGAGAGATGAGCTAAGGGCTGAGCTAGATAGGCATAAGATGCCTCCACTTGATTATGGATCGATGAGGATGTGGATTATGGATGAGTAATAAAATATTTAGAGGTGGTATGTGGACCTGTGTAAGGAGCATGGGTGGTTACTAGAGTGAGAGAGCCAATGTAAGAGGCATTCAAGAGCTCAAGGAGGTGTGGGGTCATTGAGTGATAAGCTAGATTATGGGATTAGTACTGAAGGAGAGAGTGAGACTGAGAGTGAGGGCATGGTGCCCATTCATGATTGATTGTATCTTGATATGATGTATATGGTTTGAAAATTTTGTTATATATATATATGGAAACTAAGTTTATTTTGATTTAGGCATATTATGTTATGGATTATGGAATATATTGGTATTACAATTTATTGATTTAAAAATAGTTGATCTTATATTGATGTTGAAGGTTGTAATGTTTGGTAAAATGGTACTTGGGATATGTGATTTGATTGTTTATCGATAAGTGTGATTTTATATTTTGATTTGTGATCATATATAAGAAAAAATTTGTTGGTTTTATAATTGGTAAATTGGTTGGATAAACTAAGTTGGTTTAATTTTGATAAAAATATGATTTGGTAAGATCTATATTTTGATAGGCTAGTTTTTACTATGGAAAGTTATTAGGAATTAGGAATGTTAGTTATTAGTATATGGGAATGTAAGATAACACATTGTGTGTATTACTTCCCTAAGAGTGGCTCAAGAATACAAAGCCTAGCTAGACCTTTGGTTCCATCATTGCCTTGCTAAGTGAAGCTAGGAACTAATGCTGGTATGAATATGTGTCATATCACTCTATGTTGTATCACTATCTAAAATCTAATGGCCAGCTCAAAAAGTACCCATACAACTCATGATGTGTAGGAATATGCTCTATATCTGATACTATCAGCTATGTTCTAACTATAGCTATACATGGAGATTCTATAAAATGTAACTTTATTAGATGTACCTTGGAAACTATGTGCTATGAATAAGGCTCATCTATCTATAATCGTATACCCTATGGCCTCTATTTTGATGTGTATGACCAAGCAATATATTAAGATAGAGCTAAAAATTGTGATGGTAGCTCATATAATCTCAATCATAACAAGTTACTACATGAAATAGGTCCCTAAAAATCTAGTAAAAGTGAATATCTCTCTAGATCAATACTTTGTGATGTGGGTTCATTTAATCTTAACTATATAAAATTACTACATGAGATAGGACCCATAAAATCTAGTCATAGTGAATATTTCTCTTGAGTAGTATTCTGATGTGATGCCTATGACTCTATTGGATATGTATATGGAACTACACTATGTACTCCTTGAACTATATTATTATAAATAGTATTCTCTCACTATACTAGTTTCCAAACCTTCTAAATGGGTGGAATAGGAGATCTCTTATGAGGCTCTATCTTAAAACCTGCATTACTCTCATGATGAGTGACCGATGAGTCATGTAAAGGAATGTCCTAGGATGACTCAGTCATGGATCAATGAGGTCTATGACTCTATGATGGAGAAGATCTCAGTGACTCCTATGTGAATGATATGATGCCATTATCAATAAATCTATTAATGCAATCTCTGAGTCTATAATAGTCATTATCTCTATGTCCATGAATATGATGATAGTTACAAAAGGGTTGATGTGGTTGTTTCTATAGGAGATGTGGATCTTGTTGATGAGTAGAAGGATTTTTTATAAAAATCCTATCTAATAGTATTTATAATATGACATATGGGTTATCCTAATTTTACTCAAAATATAGTGGTGCCTTTCTATTATTCTCTATAGTGCATATTATAGGTTGTACTCTAGAAACTAGCTCTCTATTCTTAACTAGTTACTTTTCTGGTTGTGGCCTCCTATCTTTTTTAGGACATGGTAGATGTTGTGTGTTAGTAGATGTTGATGTAAGTACTTATATAAAATATAGAGTAATCTAATCATCTGAATCTATCTCAATCAATCCTAATTCTTTTTCTAAAGCTATAACTATATAACATAAGTGCCTAAAAGAGGACTCTATTTAATATAATAGATGCTCGAGGAGAGGTTGATGAAGACCCTTAATAAAGATATCCTAAATATCTAATATTTTTTGTTTATATATCAATCTTAGCATGTGATTATTGAATCATAATATATACTCACTAATTATCTCTAAAGTATTTTGATGTAATGTGGCAAGTTTCTCATATGTAACATGAGAACCCATGTTACATATGAGATATCTGAGAAATGACTCCTCTAAGTGATCATATGTGTGTAAAGAGCCAATATGGAGTATATGAAATAACCAATTCTATGTTTCCCCCACTAATGTATGCTGAAATAACTTTAGTAGAATCAAAGGACTCACATGAGATGGCAAAGCCTTTTGAAAGGCTTGAAGGTGTATGAATGGATCTTGTGTTCCATCAAAGTGAGGCAATGATGGTATCTAGAAATGCTTAGGTAATGAATCTTTTATGAATATATTTGGAAGGGGATTACCATGTAAATCATTAGCATCCATCTAAGACTTATAATCCTTGTTTTCCAAGGTAAGGATATGTACTTGGTGTTGTAATTCACCAACTTCATTCATCAAGGAGATAATCTCCTAGGATGGTGCATTAGTATCTTGAAGTGATTCATTTAATAATTAAATTTGATTGTTAATTTTAGCCATGGGAATGATACATTTATAAATTAGATCATAAAGAGGGGGTGTGCTCACTATAACCTTGGGAGTAATGGTAACTTGGACCTTACTATAGGGATGTGGACTATCGTTCTCTTTAGGTGAAGAGTGAGAACTGGGTTCTACTATAGTGAGGGGTGACTTGGGAGATTCATTGGTGTCTTTACATTTTAATGAATCAAATTATAATTGAGTAGAAGATGTGATGTATCATTAGCACATACATTATTTGAAATAAAATCATGTAGATAAGTAGAAACAACATTTGACAGTGCATTATGTTTGAAAGGAGAAGTGAGAGAAGAGTTAGAGGCATGAGATGCATTTTATTCTTCACTATGTGCATAATAATCATCATTTTTCCATATATTATAAAATTTTCAATATTGTTCATAATCACTCTCATTTTGATATTCATTTTCATGTTCACTATCATACTCATTATCACTTCCAACATTACTAGGGAGAGGTGTAAGAGAAGAATTTAATTCCTTTCGAATGTGCAACAAATTATCATGTGAATTTGGAATATTATGTTCATCTATGCCATTTATGGATGGAGTGTATGCATTATTTTAATTTTTAATATAAGAAGTAAGAGAAGATTTATCATTTAGACTTTTTTTGATAAAGTAGAATTGAGAGCATGAGATGCATCATTTGAACTATGTATTGGTAATTTGATATTATTGCATTTATATTGTTGTATTTTGAACATCAAAGTAGAAAAAGAGAGAGATATGAGGTTCAAATAGAATCAAATTATCACCAATAAAGGTTCACTTGGAAGTGCATGACTAATTTGTTCTTTTGGTGTATTGTGCATAGGATAATGAGGTGAAAATTATCTTTCCCATTTATCAAAATTATTTTCTTTAAAAGTGGGCAAAAAAGAGATAGGTTGGAGAGAAGGAGATTCATCTAATTTTTATTCACTATCATTTTCACATGTATCATCATATTACTCATTATAATAATAGTAATTATCTTCATTGTAAATAAAATCATTTTTCACATTTTTAGCTAATGTGAAATTTTGTAAATTTGTCCATTTATTATCATAATTATGATAAAAATTTAGAAATTGATCTATGGGATGAGAGGGAAGAAGTGCTTGAGTGGCCATTATATTTCTTTCACCAAAGCGAATGTGCAAAAGTAATATTAAGAAAATAAATTCAATAATAACTACTAACATAGAATTTTTGAAACTATTTTTGGCACTCTAAATTTTCAAAAATTTCAAATTATTTTTGTAAAAAGTGCAAGGAAGGAAGGCTTGAGGTTTTAGGACCTAGTTTAGGAATCTAGGGATTTGGGTTAGGGTTTTATAAATTTTGAAAATTATTTCTATAATAAAAATTCTAAAACAATATTTTAAATAAAATTAATGAACAAAAATTATAAATTATAAATTTATTTTTTGCACAAAATAACTACTAATATTTAGATTTTGAAAATATTTTTGACATTCCAAATAATTTAGAAAAAATTCCAAAATATTTTTCTAAAAATTGGAAAGGAGGTAGGCTTAGAGTTTGAGGACCTAGTTTGAAAATCTAGGGTTTTGAGCTATGGTTTTAGAATTTGTGAAAATTATGAAATAATTTAAATTCTAAAAATAATTTTGAATAGAATTAATGCACACAAATTTATACAAAAATTTGAAATTTGAAATTAAATTTGTGTAAATTTTTTTGAAACAATAAAAGTTTTGGAAAATTTAATCAAATTAATTACATAGGGAGAGAGATAAACTTATCTATAAAAATGGATTGAAGTCAATGATTTAGGATCTAGAAATTGTGGTTTAGGACTGGGACACTACCACAAATCAGGATCTGGTGTTCATTCTTTAATTGGATAGGATCACTAAAACTAGACACTACTAGAACTGATGCTATAGTCCACTCCTACTGATATTGTCTAAAAGACTTGAGATTTATATATTTTATTCACTATGTCTATGTGACCCTACCTATGAAGTTTCAGAGGCTAGAAGTCAACAAAGCTCACTGTAGATCCATTTCAATCTCAAAACCCTGTATCTATCTACACACATGAAAACAACAAATGCATCAAAATAAAAAAGGGGGGGAAATTAGGTTAGGGGAAGTATGATCACATGATCTAGAACCCCTATTATCCTAATCACTACCTACATTAACCCTCAATCTATGGTCTTAGATCAAATATAGTTCTCCCTTAAGGAACATGCATAATCAATGTGCACGGTAGATACAAGAATGAATTTTCACTTAGGCCCTTCCTTGATCAAGCATGTAATTCTATGTGTTATGTAAAATACTGAGCTATAATATTGACTAATTTTTAATTATGTAATGTGCCAAAGTAGTAAGTTTTAGATATAAAATGCCTTATGTGGTCCTTTATATAAGAGACTATTTCAAATTTGGGAGCTTTAATCACATTTGGTCAATATTAGAAAACTTAAAGATGAAGCTAAGAAAGGGGATGGGACTTATTAAATTAAGGAAAGTGATCATTGGGGCTCCAAATGACCTTGGATAAGAGTGTCAAAAGTAGACACTAGTGGTACTAATGTTGTAGTCTAAGTTGGGCATTATTGTTCTAAGTTGATGGGGCCTTGGGGGATGCATTTGTCATGGAAATAATAGTCAGGCTGAGCTAGGATCAGGTTTATAAGGCTAAAGATGACTAATAATTAATAAAAAGGTGAATTTAAGCATGAAATAAGATCAATATGAGTAAAATGAAAGACATGGTTAAATGTGATCAAAGCTCATATTCTCTAGTTAAAGTCTCTTTTGAAAGGACTATGAAAAGATAAGATATATGTGGTTGCTTGACCAATTTAGGGTTTATACAAAATGAAAATATGGCAATGAATTTTCATAATTTTTTTGGGTTTTATGGATTTCAATAAATCCATGCACTGCCATGCCATTACTCACCTAGAATTAATAAGGTAGCTAAAATTAAGGTATAAATAAGCAAATGACAAACTGTAATAGGTTATAAACCTTGTGTAAATTTGAACCCAATTGTAGAGCCAAACATAGAAGCTAAATTAGAGCTAAACTAGAAAAATACTACCATATTGAAATTTAATAACATCCATAACCCTAAGAAAAAACATTTGAACCAAAAAAGAGACTGCATGTTATTTGGCATAAAAAAGGAGGCATGTGGAGAGATAATAAGACAATAGAGATTATAAGTGATGTTGAGGCTACCATTAATGGATAATTAATCTCAAGAGACAAATTTATAATCATAGACCCCTTGACTATAAGGAATCATAAAGCAAGATTAAGAGCTTTGGGAAGATTAACAGATCATGCTTCAATAATAGCTAGTTTAAGATGGGTAAAAAGAGGTTAAGTACAGGTCCACCATAGGTATATAAGGATGCTAAGAAGGTGTAGATGGTAGAATAAATAACCACTATGAATAAAAAGGCACAACTGGTAGAAACTGTTAGCATCACTAAGATTGACCTTAAGGCAAGTGCAAATCTTGTATATAGATAAATGTAGTTTCCCCTTGCATTTAAAGTGGGGGAGACATGGGTATCATTCACACACATGTGTAGGTTAAAGGATTAAAACCATCACACATCAATAAATGAATAGGAGCTCAACAAATATTGGGTTGTTGACACAAGAATGAAAAAAAAGGTGGGTGTAGTGTTATTTAACATCTCTATCTAAGACAAGATAGTAACCACCAATATGACCTAGTTGTATGAGTTGTCAAGTTCTAGAAAACTAGAGGACTTAGTAAAATTTATCCTCTTGTGCATCCATGGTGATCACTTGTAATTCATATGAAGGTGCATGTGGATATCAATGCACCTCATCAGTAGAATCATAGGTTTCCTAGGCAGAAGGATGAACATCTACTAGATGATGGAAGATGATGTAAAGGTGGAGAGGGTTTTGAAACTCTTGGGATACTATAAAATAAGGTTTGAATTCCCTATTAAGGAGATTCAAGACCTTGGTATGAGGTAAGTGGTGTGCATCATGAGTTCTAAGATTTTCTCTAGTGGATAGTAGACCAACATAAGTAAGACATACTTGTGAATCACCCACCACATGGCATAAGGGGAGAAGTTCAATATTACAAAATTTATTACTAAGGATATCATGAATAACATGATAGAATGCCACATGATGCATGAGACCTTTTTATGGGGGTCCATGCTAATATTAATTATGATGGAAGAGATCAACATGCTCGATGGTGATAATGATAATCTATGGGTGTTTCCACCACATAAAGACTCCCCATCACTAAAGTACCAAGAATTCACCTACCTACCTAGCTTCTCCCAAAAGTACAAGACAAGAGTATAGGGGTTATACAATTAATACATATAGCTATTCAATATTGAATGGTGTATTTTACAATATCTCCCCCAACAGATGTTAGGCATGATGAACTTCATTGTCATGTGACATTTCTATGTATTATGCCTAACACTCATAGATAAGAACCTATCCATCTAGCTCAAATTACCTTATTAATTTTTTTGTAAATATTTCATAGTGGTGCTAAGGAAGATTCCCAATGCATAGTATCTAGATATCTTAGTGAAGGCTATGGAATAAGAAAGGAGAAGATTGAGGCACTAGTATGTGTACCTAGCAGAAAAAGCTACAAAGGATGAGGAGGATGATTCTGATTGAATGAACCTCCATCCCCTCTAGAGGGAAATTATAACCAAGTGCATCTTCAATATATTCTATGAGATGAAGCCACATAAGAAGAGAACTAACCTTGTAAAAGATGATGATCACTCGCTCCTGATTGGTGATGAAGGAAATCCAAAAATAAAGATGTAATATAAGTCTCCCAAAAATAAGTAAGGAGAGACACTTGAGGAAATTTAGGAGTGCATCAGGTTGAGGGTTACCTCTAGAAAATAAGTTACACCTCCACTTCCCAAGATGCATGTAAAAATTGTCCTGGAGACTGCTTCCTCTATCAAGAAGTAGAAAAAGAAGTCAAAGGGACCCATTGCACTCCCTACAATAAATCTAGTAGAAATGGTTGAGGAAGAGACCCACATGTGTAGATGAGAAGAAGAAATAGAAGAAAAATAAGGAATAAAGACCTACATCATATAGGTCAAAAGAGATGAGGAGCCTAGAACCAAGGATGTTCAAAAGGCCTCCAACGTGGCATAACTTCCACACTTAAAGAAATAGAGAAGATGAGATTAACATCAAAAGAAGAACCATGAACATATGAGGAAAAGAGAAGGTTATGGAAGAATATGGTCCATAATGAGGAGTAAATTAAGATGAAGCTAGTGCTTCAAAAGAAGAGGATGGATTAGAATGAAATGGGCCTAAGTTATGTGCATATTGAGAAGGTTGAGGTTGAGGAAGAAAAGGATTATGAAGAGAAGGCCAATCAAATAAAGATGAAAAAGGTTCCCATAAGTGCAAGACTAACAGTTGAAAAAGCTAAGAAGGTGCCTAGCACCCACATTAGGAAAGCAAATGAGACTACACAATAGGTGTGTCCAAGTAGTGAAGGGGCACCTAAAGAAAAAGAAGGTGATACTATCACCTTAGAAAAATAAAAGGAGTCTGAAGAGGAATCCCAACAAGAATAGGAACAAGGCAAAGCTAACATCAAGGGAATTAATTGGAGGTTAGGATTAAGAAACCCTAGGAAGAGGAAGCAAATAAAGGGGGAAAGTCTAAGGAATAACCCATTATGGAACAATAAGATGAGTCCTTAGAGGAAAGTTCCAAAGAAAGCAATGGCACCAGTGAAGAGGAGGAAGAGAAAATAGAGATACCCATCATAAAAAAAGATGACACATAATTAAACATTAGAGAAAAGGTGTAGAAGGGGTGAATAGATGAATAATTATATATTTTTGACTTCATTCCCCTAAGGCCACCATAACTAAGATTTGAAAATAATTTGTGTTTGCATTTGATCACTACATGGATGAGCCTCACTTTGAGGCATCTCGAAAGGCCATATTGGGCATAGAAGAACCTGAAGAAGGGCATGACTCCCTCATCATCAACCCTAAAACCATGGACCCGTTATGATATGGTAATTCAATTATTTTAATGGACACTAAATTTGAACATGAAAATATCATCAATGATGGTAGGGCAAAAAATGGAATAAAATTTGCAAAGATGTCAAAGATGAAGCACAGGCCATAAAATTAAAGCTATAACAGCTATGCAAGTGCATAAAGATGACCAAAACATCCATTATAGTTGGTGTGGATACTTTCAACCTCTTTTAGGATGATAAAATATGTGTGCTAGTGGATCATATCCTCTCAAGGATGAAATTAGAGCTGGTGAAAAAAGATCTCTTCATTATGCTACAAAAGGAACTTGATGCTAAGATCAAAGAGGTGGAGGACCTCTTCAAAAATTTATAAGAGGGAAAATATGTATTTTATCCCATATTATTGATCTTTTCTAACCAAGAATCAATCGTAGACACATGCCTCAAATAGATAAAAGGATGAAAAGGAGAAGCTAATGGCATAGGTGTACTCTATGAACAAGTTAGAGCATGCATAGATAATGGGTAATGCCAATGCACTAAGCACCTAGATAAAGGACCAAGAATATAACCTAAAATAACTCTTCCATGCCTTGTAAACTAAGTCTTATGATCAAGAAACAATATTGGATGGGAGTGTGATAAAAGCGAAGGCAAGTCTAGATACCTTCAAAAAGGAACTAGATAAGATTGATGTGCTTGTGATTAGCACTAAATAAAATTAAATGGGTAATTTCACTGAATAAATCAAGCTTGATATAAAGGGATTTGAATAATTCAACACCAATTTTAAGGAGAGCATGCTCAAGTTCTGTATATCAAAGACTTTGATAGCCTAGTCTAAGGGTAAACTAGCAATTTTGTATGGGGTAATGTTGGGCCCCTATTTTGGTAAGTATGGGATTCATGATATCAAAATAGACACATTAGTGTAAGGAAATCACTTGAAATTAATATTTCTATTTTGACATCTTAGTTCCAACTAGAGGAATCAATGCACACCTTGCACTAGTCAGCAGGTAGCTAACCAATTTCTAAGATTCCTAGGGCATATTCCAAGTTGGGTGATACATGGTGATTAAAGTGAAAATGGTGCAAGGTAATAGATCTAGTGTAATGATTACTTAGGTTCTAGCTCAAAATCTAGTGTGTGTACTCTACCCTGACATATGATGTTCTTGTAGGATATAAAAACTATCTCAAACTAGCCAATACAAAAAATGCAAATTGATGTAGAGAATCTCTAGAGAATTGGTTCTACATGCATTGTGAAGGCCACCATTAGTATTAGATATAGTTTATATTCCATTAAGGCTCCATTTTTATATTCCCAAGATTTCTTGTGAGCATTTGGGTCATTATATACATTGATTAAAGCATTTAACCTATTCAAAATATCATGTACTCTATTTTATTTAGACTTTGTTAATGAAGATGAATGTTTCATCAAATTTATCTTGATTTGGTTTATGTGCCTTTGGTAATGTTATATAAATGTGAATGTAATGTTATAATTTCACTTGAGTTATGTTGATTAATGTGTATTCAAGATGTTCATTTATGACGTCAATGGAATCCTTGTATTAAATGATGAAATCAACATATATTTTAAAAATAGACTAAGTGTAAAGAGAACCTACACCAAATGTTCTGACCTTTACTAAGAAGAGTGAGCCTAGTATGAGAAATTAAAACAAAAGTAGCCTCCTAACTCATTTAATGCCTATATGATGCTAGGCTTAGATTAATAAAGTCTTTCTCCCTTATGACTCTAGAACCAGTTCTCCAAATCAGCTTACACCTATAGACCACCAAGCCTAGTCCATGAAAGATGTGAATCAATGGATCTAATTAATCCTTATTTTAAATCAACCAAGTCCTATTAGTAGTGTCTTACACCATGGCACAACTAGCCCAACATAGGACTAAGTTATTTATCTACTATGCTTTAGGTGAGAATATAAGGCTTATGCCTTATTTGAATTGATGTCAGCACAATCAAGTGTAAAATTTTGAGTGCTACAATAATATCCTATGTTTACAACCCTTGACAAGGACTTTTCTACAATAAACAAATCTCCTTACCTAATACTTTTCTTATTATCAAAGAAACCTTTAGGCATACCTTTTATTAAAACTAAGAACATAGATAAATAAATATAGTTATGAATCAATTTTATGATATGTTGATGGAATCTACAATGGAGAAAAAACTTATACAAGAAGTTAAAATAAACCCTACCATATTCCTTGTTCATGTCAAGCTTCACAAACATATCAACTTGGTTACCTTTTGTCCATTGAATGCATGGTCTCATAAAAAATAATTATACCATCTTGCATTTGTCTTCCCATCACAAAACCTCCTTGATGCTTACAAATAATATTCTCAATAAAGGGTTGAATTATAATAACCAATTTTTTTGTGAAGATTTTGTAAATAATATTACACAAACTAATGGGGAAAATATTTGAAATCTTAATCTCTAATATTTTAGGGAATCAAAATAATGAAGGTATTGTTCAAATCTCATAATATTTTCCTAGAGGAAAAGAACTCATATAAGACATAAATTAAATCCATATTGATGATGTCTACATAATGGTGTAAAAATGTGTTAGGGAATCCATCAAGTCCTAGCACCTTTTCTTTGTTCATAAGAAAAACAACACCTTCCACTTCTACCATTGTCATAGGTTCCAACAACCTTTTTTTATCCTCTTGAGAAATAAGGTGAGGTATGTTGTCTAAATTTTTTTGTGTCATACTTTCATTTGGCCTAGAGTTCACTTCAAATAAAATTTTAAATAATTGGATAACTTCCTTATTAATAACCAGAGGGTCAGAGCTTTTGTCCCCATTTTCCATCTTAATCTCCATAGTTTTATTGTGATTCTTATGCTTGAGAGTATACAAATTAAATAACTTGGTATTCCTATCTCCTAAATTAAGCCAAATCATGCTTGATTTTAATCTCAAAATATTTTCCTCCCTCTCAATAATATATGATACTTATTCATGAGGTTTCTTTTTGTAGATAAGGTAGCTTGGTCCATGCCAACAACATAAATATACTCTTCAAGTTGCACTAAAGATTCTCTTAAGGTGTTATTATATTCAAATATATTACCAAAAACCACTTTATTCCAAATTATAATATTTATCTTGACATTTTTAATATTCTTAATAAGTTTAAAATAGTAGAATCTTGATATTCATGCTATCACCATTCCTTGCTTTTGTTAGAGAGGTAAGGCTATTGGAATCACATATGTTTAAATCTAAATAGAGTATTTTACTTCTTGATAAAAATATCCATATTAAGTAATAATGGATTGTGATTTAATCTTATACTAGGAAAAGAGGAAAGGAAAAAATCCCATCCCACAATCCAATTAGAAGAAATCAAGACTCTATCAAATCTCACTTGAATTAAATTATCTCCAACCCTTATATTAGTACAAGTGAAAGGATACCATTTGAGTTCCACATCAACTAACCTATCAATAGTTATAAATTAAATGATATCATTCATGCTATCATTTTGCACTTGGTTTCCCCATTTATTTCCCGTATAGAGAGTGAAGTATTGAAGTTACTGACAATCATCTAAAGCATATTGCCACAATTTTCTTGAATGTACTAAACTCATGTCACATTTTTATATGTTATAAATGAGTGTTAGGATCATAAATTTTCATTAAAATACACATATAAATATCATCCTTGTTGGTGAATATCAAATCCAATTGGTGATAAATTTTGAATAAAATTTCCCCCTTCAAAACCGTACTATCCCAAAAACTAGTAATCCCATCTGAATCCCCAGAAACTATACTACTGGAAATAAATGCCTCTATCCAAAATTTATTGTTACTAATGTATAAAGAAACCTCATACATATTAGTCTCTTGAATATCCATTATACTAGGGTTTTTATTCCTTCTTAAATCTTTACATTTTGTGTGTTTATTATTACTATTGATGCCTTTAATATTCTAATTGTTAATATTTATTTAAAACACTTGTTCTAGGATTTGTCACCTTTAAAAGGAAATGTTATCTACACTTTATCAACAATATTCCTATCTATTTTATTTCATGGATGTTCTTCCTTTCCTTTTATTATCACCAATATTCATTGCCTTGTTCCTATATCTAATGGTCATAGTTGATGATTATTCTATCTCTTTACCTTTATTAGATTGAGGGGAAATTAATTTCTCAAAAAAATATTTATAATAAAATGGAATTTTTTCCCTCTTCATATTCTAAATTTTCCTTGACTTCACCTTCCTAAAATTGAGCTAAGTAGGCATATTTATATTTCTTTCATAAATCCAGTCCAATGTTTAAATATCTTACAAGAGAAGGTAAAACATCTTTTTTTCTTTTCCATTCAATCCTTTCCATTTGAGTCTCCTCTATATCCTCTAAATATATCCTCTCACCTTCAATTACTACCATTATCAAATACATCAATCCTTCCTCATTCATATATCTAAAAGTAATATGAAACTCATTATCCTCAAGATTTTGAAGATTCTTATCTTATTTGCTTTCATATTTGTATATGATCTAATGATTTATGTTATTCTCCATCATTAAAATATTTTCTTTCTCTAATCCCCACTTTCCAATGTAAACTCAACATGATTATCAGAGTTAATGGAAACACTCTAGTGTTAATTATTCTATTGGTCATTCTCAATATCTGTTAAACATTCTTCTTCTAGATATTCTCTTTTTTTATACTCATATCTCATTCTAAATTTTTATATTTTCAATAACAAACTTCTCTGATGATTTAAATGGTTTCTTTTTCCATGATTGTTTGTAATTTTTTCCCATATAACCATTACACTTTAATCTGTTTATAGGACAAAGCCTATTCATGTGACAAAACTTATGACACATATCACATTTTAGTACATAATCCTTAAATTCTATTCTTTGCATTCATTCTCACTAGCTTGAGTCAAGGATAAAAAAGGAAGGTATCTATTAATTCAAAAATGAATTAAAACACAACCTCGTATAGACTAGTCTAGTTATATCTTTAGTGGTAACATTAAAAGATATTAGGTAGCTAAAAGTATTGTCTAATAATCAAATATTCCTATTAAAAATCCATAGGAATCCCTATAAATCTTACCCAAATTGGAATTATATTGATGTCTTCCTAGTTTAGATCAAAACATGGTTTCCAATTCCTAAAAAATATCCTAATTTCCCCCAAAACCATGGCCTTCCAACTTTATCATCAGTGCAATCTTCCTCAAGACATCAAAAAAATCCATTAGACATAGCTGATGTCTCTTGATGACCCTTTGGTATCCACTTTATAAACATGTCAATATTTAACCTTCCACCGAAGAAATTACTAACGAGGTCATACACCATTCTTAATAAAGCTTATTAATCAAAGAGTCAATAAATTCAATATGAAAGCCTTTATCATTCTTATATATAAATCTCCTAAACAAGTCATATTTCCTCATCTTCTACCATGTTTACTTTGAGTTTCTTTACCCATGATTTATTTAATTCCACACCTTTTTATCCTTCACCTAACCTACATTTGACCATACAACAACCTTTTCCAACCCTTGGGCTAAGTACAACATGGGCCTAACCAATTCTTATATAAGTACCCACTCTTAGACTTTAAATCTATTGCAAACCCCCATGACCATCTCCATCTCCCTTTTCCCACTTATAATCCTCATTCAAAATTTGTCCCTACTTCATAACTCGCTCTCTCTCACAACATAGGTACACATAATAACCCTTTATTTGGACTGAGGATTGTTAATTGTGATTGCATTATTTTTGGTTTGGAAAGATTCATTTTTAGTATTTTGACTAGGTTCAAATTGAGCCATAAGGTAATCTTTCAATGTTGGCTTGATCAAAGGCTTATTCTAAGTTTTGGGGAGAGAAGATATTAACCTTGTATTGAAGAGGATATTTAAGAGTGGTAAATAAGAGTTTCAAAATATTTTCATCACTCATGTTATGGTCTACTTTATGAGCTAAGGAATTCTACTGTTTGATGAAAGTGTGGGTAAATTCATTGGGAATTTGTTTAGCATTGATGAAATGGCTAAGGATATTTTTAGGAAGATCATTATGTTGAAATTAATTAATTAGAACATTATCTAGATCCTCTATTTGTGTGATGGAATGTATTTGAATTTGGTTATACCATTCTAGCATATCTCCTCTAAATGTTTTAGATAAAATTTTGGTATTAGCAAAGGTATTAGTTTGAACCCATTCCTTATAGATATTACTGAAGGATTTAAGGGAGAAAACAAGATCCTTAATCCCATAATATGTGATAGTTAGAGAGATGTTTCCAATTTATATGTACAAAAATAAATGGTCTAAGGGTTCATTTTAAAGATGTTGAAGCATTTTGTTATGCATAGGGGGTTGAGGGATGATATTACCATTGGTATCTCTTAGAGTAAGTGGTATAAAGTTTTTAATTTTTTGATTCATAATGGCTTGAGGTTGAATATACATCTATTAAATTCAATTTTGTGTTTGTTTCATTTGATAAAAATTAGAAGCTTGCATCATGATCATTTGTTGAGCCATCTGTGAAAGGATTTGAGTTGTATCAATAGGTGGGTTTTGATTATAGGTGTTAGGAGGGGGGGTTAAACATTAGTATTAAGATAAATATTCCAAACATTAGATATGGTTTACATAATTATGGTACAATAATAATAAGGAAGCTTAGTGAAGCCATGATTATTGTTAGGAGTATAAACAATATTATCATCAATATTTATAAATATCTAGGAGTTATGTAGATCATAATTTTGGTTGATTTTAACCATATTACATATGATATATCTATATATATTTTGGGTTTACATCATGAGGTGTTGTATTCAATGGTGGATATGATAGGAAGACATAACAAATCATGTAGAATTTGAGTGGGTTTAGGCTAGTATAAAAATATATTAAGATGTGAAGTCATGATGCTAAGTGGGTTGTAAAGATAGTAAAATATGATTGATTATAAAAATAGATGGTATTAGGTGTGGATAATGTAGTGAATTTTTTATCTCATAATAAATATTATATTAGGTTGGTTGATTTAGTATAAGGACAAAATGAGACGTTAATGGTGGTTGTGTCAAACCAAGCTTAGTCTGGCCAATGAATTAATGTAAAAATTAGATACAATCATATTATATCATGTTGTTTTTGATGTAGTTAGATATGGGGATACTAAGACTATATCGAGTGGGTTGATGTAGTCAAGAAAATACGAGTTGAGTATGACATATTGTATTGAACTAGTTGATGTAGTTAGGAAGTAGGTATAAATAGATTGTATCAGGGTTACTAATGTAGTTAGAAGAGAAATCTATGAGTCAAAAAAACTATATCAAGATGGTAAATATAGTTAGGATATAAAAATGTATGCTATATGTGATTGGTCTTTACAGTTATATTTAGGGTGATAAATAGTTATAATGTATCAAATTGGTCGATGTAGTTAGCTATGTAAACATAAGGAACTATACCAAGTAGATCAATGTAGTTCACACATATAGTTAATTATATCAAGTTGGATAATAAATTTATAAAAAAAATCACAAAACTATATTTATGGTGGCTGATGAAGTCTACAATACAAAAACTAATTCAAGCATAAAATTAAATCTAACTAACTTTGAAAAAATAAGATTAGGTATATTTAATAAAAAAATGAATCCTAGGTGTTTCCAATATACTATGAGGTAGGTGGAAACTAAATTTCATGTTTAGTTTTGTATTATGGATATGAGTATTATACCAATTACCTCATGTTATAATGCATATAAATAGAACATTGTGTAGCCTTGCATGATAGTCACTAAGTAGTTTGAAAATTATCAAAACATAATTTCTAGGGAAAACAAAACAAATAGAAAAAAGTTTGGAAATTGATGTCAGAAACCAATTTTAATTTTTAAATGAAATGAAATATACACGAATCAATAGTAATGATCTAAATTATTTTAAATAATTGCAAAAAATAGAACTATATCTACACTATCTAATGCAGTTATAAACACAAAACATAATTATATTGAGCTAGCCAATATAGTATGTGTAAATATAGAGTGGGTTGGGTTAGCTGATGCCGCTCAAAAATAGGAAAGAATATATATTAGGATAACTAATGTATTTTTATTGAAAATGAAGGATGAGACCTATTTTATCAATTTATTTGATATAATTAGTTGAGTAGTGAAAAAACTACCACATAATTATATCACTAGTAGATATAGTTGACTAAAAAATGGAAAAGTTGATATATAACTATATTTCATTTTGGTAATACAATTAGATAAAGTATTAAAGATGAGACAAAAATGTATCATGTTAGCTGATACAATTTATTTTGAAATGAAAAACTTTTTTTTTATTATATAACATGCCCCATTTTCAAATTGAAAACAGGGACCCTTTTTTTGCTCTGGGGTTCAGTCTTTTACCTTAAGGAGTTTTTTGGTGGTTTCCTTTTTAAAATTACCTTATTATAATTATATATTTTCTAGATGTGAAGATTTAAATTTTGAATGTGATTCATTATTTTATCCAAGATTGAATGATAAAGAGTTTACTATTATAACTTCATTTCATACCCTTGGGAGAAGTTCTTTGGGCTTCCCCTAGTCGAGCTATAAAATGGGAACAAATTTGGGCTATGGGTATCTCATGATGGGGATTTACATCCAGAGTAGGCCATTTCCTCTTTGATGCTCACCTAAAACTAAACTAAGCCTAGTACTACATGAGAAAGGGTTAGAAAGGGATGAGAGATCCTAAGAAAACTAATAGGGTGATGCACCAAATTATAGGTCAATCCTTCCTACTCAAATTGAAGAACACTAATGAAATGAGTAGAGACTAGGTTCAAAATCCAACCATCTACTATACATCCATGTGGAAGTTCACCAAATGACTTGAGTTGAGGGAAATGAAGGAAAGGTCTAAAGTAAGACACTAACTAGTCATAGCATCCACATGCAGGCTTCGATTAGGAGATGAAGAACATTAAACACAATATATATGAGCAAATGAACTAGTAACTAGGTGAGATAGGTACACACTATACTAGAATAGTGAAATACAATCATAGCCTTCTATTACATCAAGAGGTTACAAATTCCTTCTTGGTAGAGTCTGGTCTCACTAAGAGAGGGAATCAAGAGGAAAACAAAGAGAGATATGATGATTAAATGATTTTTTGATTCTATCCTTTTTAGAACATATGCCTCTCTCTCTCTCTCTCTCTATATATATATATATATATAGGAAAGATAAAGAGAGGGAGAAGTTTGAGAAGCAAGTTGCTTTAA
Source organism: Torreya grandis (assembly GCA_037957365.1). Lineage (NCBI taxonomy): Eukaryota > Viridiplantae > Streptophyta > Pinopsida > Cupressales > Taxaceae > Torreya > Torreya grandis. The sequence goes on from JARHVA010000758.1 coordinate 2,352,520, forward strand.
TAACTAATGAGCTATCAACTTTTTAGATGTTCTATCATGCTTTTGGTCTAATCAAAATAAGTCATTATGAATGGGATTATCATAATTTTCTATGATATCCCTAGACCATTCTATTTTTATTAAGCCACACTAAAATAAAAATATTATCCAAAGGTGGAAAATCATGGTCTAGATGTAAGTGAATGCTTCAACTACTTTCCAAATCCCCAAGGTCTAATCTATTGATCTTCCACCATATTTTATCATGAAGGAAATATTTTTAGGTGTTTGAATTGCTAAGGACATGCCATGTCTAATCTAAATTGGTAGCTTATCAAGGCAAGGATTGAAATGATATTTTATTAGCCATGCATTTGATTATATCTTGGATTCTAGACTAAATTATCTACAGATGAAAACCAATATAAGGATATTGTTTTTCCTATAGATTTATAGGTATAGCACTCTTTTTAATCATTAATCCTATCTAAGTCCATATTGATCCCTCATCTTTTTTATTATTCTTATAAATTGAGTCAAGATCGATTTCTAATTATCTTACTATCCCACTAAGTTGGGTTTGTCTTTCTTGATCATATTTTGCCAAAATGTCTATGTTCATTCCTTTGTTATCTATCTCGATTGCTATGCACCATCAAATATTGAGATCTAATCAAATGTAGGTTGTGGATATCTGGGACCCACCACCCCAAACTTAGCTCCTGATTGGTCTTTGGGATTCATTAACTACTTAATCTATTCTAAGTTCTCACGAGTTTGACACTTGTCAATCGTGTGCTTCTTCTCATGCTCCCTGCTAAGGCTTTTAAACCCCAATGACTAGCTTATGGAGATTAAATTTGATGTTCATGCAAACATAATTTAATGTTCATGAGAATGTATTTGATGTTTCATAGACCATCTAATTTAAAATCATATGGATATTAGTTAGGGCATAAAGCTGACACTTGCATGGATGTCCCTCAAATTCTGGCTAACTTTACCAATCTATTTTTTGAAACACAGAGTTCACAAAGGCACCAATTTTTTAGGAAATGAACTTAATGATGAGAGAAAGAAACAATTTTTATTCACTATCTTGAAGTGTTTATTAAGTGACGATATGAAAATGTATAAGTTGGCTGGTCCATTTGATCTTATCTCAAAAATGGCTAAGTATGGAGATTTGGTCATTTCAGTCTATGGAGCCATCTTTAGAGATGCATATCTTCCATCTCACTTCATTGCATGAGCTATAACTTGGTGTAAGTAATATTGGAACAATAATTAATGAAATCATATGATTGATCCTCTTTGACTCATCCATATGTGGGAAGTCTACCAGCTTGAAATAATTGCTTATCTTTTCCTGCTATTGGGATAAAATGTGAGGACAAAATATAAATGGAACAAGTAGAATAGATGAGTTTAATGTGCTCCCAAGTTTTTCCTAAGAATTTCATAGGGTATTATAAAATGTTTTTATAGTATTTTGAGATTCATGTTCTCTTCATTCCACTTACACCATCTAGATCTTATCTAGACTATTTGAATTCATTGCCAAATGAAGAATTTTGCATCAAGATTATTTAACAAGTTAGCTTATCTTGGTATGTGGGCCAAATATGGTCAACATTCTTGATAACTCATAGGGAAGCATGCTTTCTATGCTTTAGAATGTAGTCCATTTTCTAGTCTGATCTATTGGGTATGGAGTCATCTCTCTACAACTAAGCTAGACTAAAACTGGAACCTCTCTTAGAATAGAATAGAAGGAACAAAACAAAATGAACCAAGACTAGTGCATGTAGGCACCTGTAGGAATGAAAACAACAAACCTAATCTAATATGTATATAATATTATATAGTAAATTATAAGTATATACCTCGTAGGTAAAAAGGAAACTATGAGTATCATTCATTCAGAGCAAATTAAGTTGAATAATACCTTGCTTTGGAAGCACCAAAATTATAGAACTAATCATTTTGATGAATAGTTATCCTGATGTGCCCTCTGATGGATGAAGAGGAATAAATATATCTTTATTAAAGACATACTGATCTAATTCCTCTAATCTTGGTTCATGTTGGACTATAAGAGCACTTACTTGATGTCACTCATTATCCTCACTTGAGATTTCATCTTGATCTTCAGCTTTCACCTCATACTTTTATTTATCCTTGACAATGTGAGAGAGCTCCAAATTGATCATGATTTTAATTGTGAGGGCATCATCATCTTGATCATATAGAGATATAGGTATGTTGTCTAAGCTTATATAAAAGCTATCTAAATCCTCCCAAAATGCCATTTCTTCTTGATCACTTGAAATCATACCAAGGTTAATTACAATCTTGTCATTTTCTTGAGGGATGGTAGGCTCGTATTCAGCTACAACATGTTCAACTATTACAAAATCACCCTTTTCCTCATCAATACTCAATACATAAGGACTAAATTGATCTTATTCTTCCTTTTTGCTTATATTGTTAGCCTACAGTCCTCCATCAATACAATCTCTCTCATTATCCTTGAAAGAAGGTTTATTCCTTTCTTGATAAAGAAGAGTATTGAGAAATATTCCCTCATCACACATACTAGAAACATTATCTTCATAACCTTTTTGAGGATCACTTATAACTTTAAATTCCTCATCTATGTTCCATAGGATATGATTTTCTTCAAAATTAGAGATAGTATGAGGGAAAGATATTTTATTGGGGTTCTCAACTTGAAGGATAGATAAAGGGCTTGAGATGACCTCTGCACACTTCCCTTTATATTGACCTTGGATAGGATCAAATAAATATTTTTATTGAGGGTAGGCATGACATATTTATGGGTATTTTCCAAAGGATCTCTCCATGATGGAATGGTTTGAGGCTCTTAAGGGAGAATCTATTGAGTTCACATAGGTATAATCTCTTTCAAAGGAAAGGGCCCTCTAAAACTTAGAAATTCAAAATAAAGAGGCTTACTAGAACCTTCATAAGATTTACCTTGTTTGAATCTTGGTATTTTGAAAGTGGGATCCTCAATTTTAGTGGGTAGAGTTTGATCTTCAATTTTTTGCATCTGTATAAGGAATTGGTGCATCTACTCCTCTTTGGCTGCAATCTATCTAGACAAGTGATTCTTATGGTATATTTATTTCTCACTCATATCCTTATGATGGACATAAGTTTGATAAGAAATATCCTCTTGCTGCATATTATATTCCCTTTCCTTATCTATCTCCATACTTTGCTTCTCAAAATCTAGTCTCATTTCTTGTGCATTTTTTTAAGGATGTTTAAAGAATACATAATTTTTCTAAGGCTAAATAGAAACATGATTAAGGGTGGGAGGGAGGTAAGTATATGGAGGGATACTTGAGTTAATTTCATAAACAACATTATCATAATATAAGTAATTTTGAGGCTTAAAATATGCATTTTCTCCAAATAGAAATTGAGAATACATACCAATTTTTTATTTGGGCACCTGGGCTACTTATACTAGTTGAGGTCTATTTAGAGTCACCATTGGTAATTGATTTTTTATCTCCAAAGACTATTTAATTGAAGATTAACATTAAAATTTATTCAATGGATGTAAATCTATCCCACTGGGTGTTCCAAAAACTATTATATCTTCAACTCGTACCCTTGGGAGAAGTTATTTGGGCTTCCCCCCAGTCAAGCTATAAAATGGGAACAAACTCAGGATATGGGTATCCTGTGATGGGGTTAAACCTCTAGAGTAGGCTAGTTCTTCTTTGATGCTCACATAAAACTAAACTAAGCCTAGTGTTTCACAAGAAAAGGGTTAGAAGGGGATGAGGTCTCCTAAGAAAGATAACAGGGTGATGTACCAAATTACAAGTCAATCCTCCCTATTTGACTTGAAGAACACTAATGAAATGGGTAGAGATTGGGTTCAGAATCCAACCATCTACTATAAATCCATGTGGAGGTTCACCAAATAGCTTAGGCTAAGGGAAATGAAAGATAGGTAAAAAATAAAACACTAACTAGTCATAGTATCCACATGTAGGCTTTGACTAAGAGATAAAGAACACTAAGCACAACATATATGAGTGTAAAAACTAGTAACTATGTGAGATAAGTACACACTATACCAAAATAGTGAAATCAAAGCACAACCTTTTATTACTTTAAGAGGTTATAAATTACTTCTTGGCAGAGTTTGGTCTCAGCAAGAGAGGGAACTAAGAGGAAAATAGAGAGATATGATGATCAAATGATTTTTTTATTATATATTATTTGGTATAGAGGCCTCTATATATATATATATATATATATATATATATATATATATATATATATATATAGAAAGAGTAAGAGAGGGGATAAGTTTGAGAATTAGGTTGATTTAATAACTGATGAGATATCACCTTTCAAGATGTTCTATCATGCTTTTAGTCAATCAAAATTAGTCATTATGAATGGGATTTTCATAATTTGCTCAAATAGCCCCATACCATTATATTTTCAGTAAGCCACACTAAAATAAAAATATTAGACAAAGGTTGAAAATTGTAGTCTAGATGGAAGTGAATGCTCTAATTACTTTTTGAATCCCCAAGATCTGATCCATTGATCTTGCACCAAATCTTATCATGAAGGCAAGATTTTTAGGTCTTTAAATTACCAAGGACATGTCATATCTTCTCTAAATTAGCAACTTGTTGAGCATAGCTTGAAATGATATTTTGTTAGCCACATATCTTTTTATATATTAGAGTCTAGACCAAATTATATATAGAGGAAAATGAATCTAAATATGTTGATTTTCCTATAGATTTATAGGCATAGCAATCTATTCAATAATCAATTTTATCTAAGTTTGTATTGATCCCTCATCCTTTTGCTTATTTTTCCAACTCGAGTTGGGATCAAGTTTTGATTCTCTTACTAGACCACTGAGTTAGGTTCATCTTACTTGATCATCTTTTGCCAAAATGTCCAAGTTCATTCCTTTGTTATTTATCTCGCTCACCATGCACCATTAGATCTTGAGATCTGATCAAATATGGGCCATGGATCTCTAGGACCCACCACCCTAAACTTATCTCCTCATTTGTCTTCAAGATTAATTTAATATTTTATATGTTCTAATCTCCCATGGTCTTGACATTTGTTGACCACATGCTTCTTCTCATTGTCCCCACCAAGGCTTTCGAACCCCAATGGCTAGCTTATGGAGCTTGAATTTGATGTTCACATGGATGCCATTTAAAATCCATGAGAATGTATTTGACATCCTATAGACATATAATTTAAACTCATATGGATATTATTTGGGGCATAAAGTTGACACTTGTATGGATGTCCCTCAATTTTTGGCTAACTTTGAGATTCTATTTTTGAAGCGTAGAGCTTATGAAGGCACTAATTTTACAAGAATTAAACTTAATGGTGAGAGAAAGAAACCCTTTTGATCAACTATCCTGAAGGGCTTCTTAAGTGAAGATATGAAAATGTAGAAGTTGGCTAGTCCATTTGATCTTGGTTCAAAAATGGCTAAGTATGGAGATTTGGTCATTTTAGTTTGCAAAGCTAACTTCATAGATGCATATCTTCCATCTCACTTCATTTAATGAGATAGAACTTGGAATAAGTGATATTGGAATAAGAATAAACAAACCCATATGATTAATCCTCTTTGAATCATCCATATGTGGGAATTCTACCATCTTGAAATAGCCACTTATATTTTCTTGCTGTTGGGACCAAATGTGTGGACAAAATCTAGATGGAACAAGCATAGAAGATGAGTTCCACATGATACTAAGTTTTTCCTAAGAATTTCATAGGGTCTTCTAATTTTTTTAAAAGTTTTATGATCTCCATGATCTCTTCATTCTATTTTCACCATCCAGAGGTTGTCTAGACTATTTGAATTCATTGCTAAATTAGGAACTCTACGTCAAGATTATTTAGCAAGTGAGCTTAGCTTGGTATGTTGGCCAAATATGGATAACATTTACATCTTAAATACTTGTCACATAAATCATATCTAGGTCTAATTTAATTTAAAATATAAATTTACATGATTCTATTAAGTATTGGTCTATCTTTATGCTTGTGTTTTGAAACACACTTTATAGCTTATTTTTTAGGCCATTTCATCTTAGGTTTATGCAAATTTTATAATTATTTTATATTTTTCTACTTCTTTATTGAATATTTTTTCCATTTATACTTTAAATTCAATATAAGTTGACTATAAGTTTTCTTTGGTTCACCTTTTACCTTAGTCAATTTCATTAGAATGGATGAAATTTGCTTGGAAAATGGCTTTAGTTTCACAACTTCCTTTTTATAAGTTTTTACACCTTTTGCATTTGAATTTGAAAATACTTATCCATTTTATTTTAAATTACTTGTCCATTTGTTTTTTGTTGATCAAGTTTTATTTATTTTTCTTGTAGGTGCTTAAACTAGCCTTGATGACACATGATGATTTCCCATGACTCTTAATGACCTGGACCCATTTGAAATGACTTTTGAAACTTAGTCAATTTTTCATTTTTTCCTGAATCCACATGGCATTTTTACACCTCTTCAAAGACTTAGTCAATTTTCTATAGATTTGCCTAGATCCACATGGCATATTTTCACCATCTTATGGGACCTAATCAATTTTCAAGTGTTTGTCTAATGGGCCTCCAACTCATCAAAGTTCTAGGTGAGAAAATCAATGGGATGTTTCCAAATGTCAATATCTTAGTGAACCATTACCCCAACCAAATTCATACTAATGCAAAGCCTCTAAGCAAGTAGGTTAGTGGGATGTTATCACATGGTATGATGACCTGCTAGCCTAGAGATGTTTGTACAAGACAAAGATCATTTAGGAAAGTGAGTTAGTGGGAAGTTACCACATTGAAAAATCTCACTACTATATATTCCTAGGGTAGTTCATCCAAACTCAACTCCAAGTGAGTGAGATTACATTGTGTGTCACGATCTTGCTATGTTATAGCCAAAACCCATTTGACATATATCAAGCCTCAACTAAGTAGTGGAAAAGAGAAGATAATCCACTTAGAAAATTACATGCTAAGGAAGGACACATTAGCATCCATGTTAGTATGAATTTAGACTAAAATTGATGGTCCATTTGGTTGTCAAAATCATCAAAATCTAAGAATGGGATGTGCATCAAATTTGATGTGTAGAATCAAGTTGTAGTTGGTTTCCCACTAATGAATGATATAAAATAACAAAATTCAATGCATGACTTGGTGTGACATAATCAAAGGGTGATGGATTTAATTGAGAATCATGAACAAATCATGAATCATGGGCATGGCATGCAAATTAGGATCATGCAAAGAGTAAAAGACAAATTCAACATTAAAGAGACATGGAAATTTATTGTTCAAAGGTAGAATGTATGGAAATATTAATGTAATCCCAACTATTTTCAATTATAGAATTAAATCAAGGAATGGTGTTAACCTTATAAAACTATGCATGCCTCTAATCTGTTAGAGACATCAAGTTGTGTCCTCAACTACATATCCCAATTACATTGATGATTTATACAAACACCCCATTAGTGGTTAACTTTGAATTTAAACTCCTTAGGCTTGCACACCTATATAATATCACCTCTTGTATTATAATAAGGGTTGGTTCCCTTATAATAGATATATTAGTTTATGAAACTACCTAGTTATCCCTAGTTAAGCATATTAATTATTTACTTCATGCATTTTACTAATTTCTAGATTAGATTTTTTTGAGTTGAAGCTATTTAGAATCCATGTCTATAACTCACATGATTATCTAATGAATCCTATTTAATCCATTAAATAGAAATAACTTTATTCAATAACTTTTGGATTTGATAGACTTGGTCTATGCATGTATATGGTGACCTTACTTTCCTCATTAGTTCTGATTCTTTATCCCATAATCTCTTGCACCAGCCTAGCTATATTTGTGTTAGGTTTGGCTCAACTAAAGACTAGTTTATCTAGGGATTTGTTTGCTCAATAGAATCAGGATAGCCTACATTATAAAGTGAGATATTATTTATATTTATCCCTACCCTTCCCTCTTTTTCTCTTTTTTATCAGTTTGTTAGATTAGATTAGTTTAGTTTCTAGAGCTATAATATGAGTTTACATGTTTATCATGATCGAATAGCTCTATTTATTTTATAGTTGCACTGTTAAATCTCTTGTATGTAATAGATGCATGAAATCAATTGAATTTCTATGTTATATCTATAAGCTAATTATCTTAGGTAGTAAGCTCCACATTTATAATGTATTTTTGATTTGTCTAAAATTTTAATTGATTACCCTTGATATGGAATGGTCAAAAGAAGCCAACTAGGTTAGCCTGTATTTGGGGAGATTTGTTTGTATAAGTCTCCTTTCAAAAGAAATGAGGATTAATGACCCCTGCATATTTTTGGTCATGTTGAGACACATATCTAGTGCTATAAGGAGGGAAACATTAGATTATTTTAGACTAATTATTTGATTTTAACAAGTTGCTAGTTTTTTTAGACTTGAATGGTCTTTGGCTAGATTCTTAACTTAGTAAGTCACATGTTCCTATAAACTTTAGTGCCTTTGAATTTTGGTTTATTCTAGGTGATTTCTTGTAGATAATGTGTTTTTTTAGAATTATTGTGAAATCAAAGATTATAGATTCTTAAAATACTTAGGATTATTTCCCAACATGAGCCACCATTTATTTTTACTTGCACAATAATCCCCATTTTCAAACTAAAAATAAGGGCCCTCTTTTTGCTCTGGGGTTTGGTCTTTTACCTTAATGAGTTTATTCATTTTTGCCTATTTAAAGTTTAATTAATTGAATTAAATATTTTCTACATGTGAATATTTTAATTTTGAATGTGTTTCATTATTTTAGCCAAGATTAAATGATAAAGAGTTTACATCTTAAATACTTGGCATAGAAATCATATCTAGGACTAATTTAAGTTAAAATTAGAATTTGCATGATTCTATTAATTCTTGATCTATCTTTATGATTATGTTTTTAAATAAAATTTATAGCTTCTATTTTAGACCATTTAACCTTAGGTTTATGCAAATAATCTAATTGTTTCAGATTTTTTTTACTTCTTTTCTTGAATATTTTTCTATTTCTTATTTAAATTTAAGATAAATTAACTATAAGTTTTTTTTTGGTTTACCTTTTACCTTAGTTTATTTCATTATAATGAATGAAATTTACATTAAAAATGGATTTAATTTTGTATTTTGTTTTTGTTAAGTTTTTGTGCCTTTTACAATTACACATGAAAAGACTTAGCAATTTAGTTTAAAATTTACTTGGTCATTTGCGTTTTTGGCTGAGTAACCTTTATTTATTTTTCCTATAGGTAATTAAACTAATATTGACACCACATATTTATTTACCATGGTTCCCAACAATCCCAACCCATTTTAAATGTCTTTTGACACTTAGTCAATTTGCATCATTATTCAAAGCCATGTAGCATATTTCCACATCTTCAAAGACTTAGCTAATTTTCTATAGAGTTTTTCAGAGCTACATGGTGTCTTTTCACCATCCCATAAGACTTAGTAGATTTTAAAAAGTTTTTATGATGGGTCTCAAACTTAGAAAATATCTAGGTGAGTAGATCAATGGGATGCTACCAAATGTCAATATCCCAATGACCTAATTACTCAACCAAATCTATACCAATGTAAAGCCTTTAGGCAAGTGGGTTAGTGAGATGCTACCACATCGCATCATCCTGACAACTTGATAGCCCAAAGTTGTTTGTATAAGCCAAAGATATTTTAGGAAAGAAGGTTAGTAAGATTATGTCATGTGAAAACACCCCACTACTTTGTAAGCCTAAGGTGGTCTGTGTAACCTCTAAGTCCATCAAAGCTTTGGGTGAGTGAGATTACACCATGTGGCATGATATTACTTCATCATAGTTGAAACCTAGTCAACACATATCAAGCCTCAACTGAGGAGTGGAACAATGAAGAGAATCCACTTGGAAAAGACCATGCCAAGGAAGGACATGATGATATCCATGTCAGTAGGACATTGTACTAAAACTGATGGCCTATCTAGCCATAAAAAATATCAAAATATAGGAATGGGATGTGTATCCAATTTGATTTATAAAATAAAGTTGAAATTGGTTTTCCACCAATAAATGATCATAAATAATGTAACTCAATGCATTATTTGGTAGTGACATTAATCAAAATGTGGAATATTTAATTTAGAATCATGAACAAAGCATGAATCATGGGCATCATGTACACATTAGGTTCATGCAAAGAGAAAAAGACAAACTCAACCTTGAAGATGCATGGTAATTGATTGCATAAAGGCATGAAAAATGAAAATCTTGATGTAATCCTAGCTAATTTTAAATCCATCATTAAATCGAGGAATGGTGTTAACTAAATGAATCTTGTGCATGCCTATAATATATTAAATATCTTTATCTACCTCCTCAAATACATCTCCCAATCACTTTATATTTGAACACTTTAGGACTATGTTCCTATATAAAATCAACTCTTAAATTGTAATAAGCATAGGCTCCCTAAGAATAGAATAGATTAGTGGACCAAACTAGCTGGTTATCCATTGTTAAGCATATCAATCATTTCCTTCATGCATTTTTATACTTTATAGATTAGCTTGTTAAGTCAAGGCTATTTGGAAGCCATGTCTATAACTCACATGAGTATTTAATGAATCATAATTTGTCCCTTTAATATAAATATATTTATCTAAAACTTTTTCATTTGATAGAATTGGTCTGCACATGTATATGGTGACTCTTTTTTCCTCATTGGCTCTACTAGTTCATCACATAGACTCTTTCATTATCCCTAGTTGGAGTTGTGTTAGATCTATCTCAACTAAGGACTTGCTTATCTAGGGATTTATCTGTTTAATAGAATCAATATGGTCTACATTATAAATAATGCTCTTATTTCTCTTTCTCCCTACCCTTCCCTTTTTTAAATCTTTTTTTTATCAATTTGTTAGTTTATTTTAGTTTAGTTTCAAGAGTTGTATTCAAAGTTTACATGTTTATCTTGATTTCATAGATCTATTTATTACTATAGTTGCACTTTTGAATATATTACATGTAATAGACATCTGAAATCAACTACACTTCCATGTTATACTTGTACATTGATTCCCTTAGATAAAAATTTCCATATTTAGAATGTATTTTTGATTTGTCTCAAATGTTCAGCGAAGACCCTTGATATAGAATCATCATAACAAGCCATCTGGGTTAACCTACATTCCAAGACCTAGTAAACAATACCTTAGGGAGATTTTTTCTCTACATTATCCTTTTAGGAGATACAGGGATCAACAAATTCTTCTTATTATTGGTTGTGTCAAGACACCTCTAAAAAAAACCAAGATAAATTTATATTAGGCCTAGTTGATGTAGTTGGCTTAAAAAGTGAAGGAAATGGTAAGACTCACATCTAGTTACTAGAATGTATGTAATGTGCTAGGATTAGCTTGAAACTATCCTATCTCTAAAGATAAAAACTTGAATAAGGTTAATCAAATATATACCAATGATACCTAATGTTCTAGATGTGACTAATGAATCTGTAGACCTAGAAAGAGGAACATAATCATCACCAATGTCAAAGGAAAGGGATACAAAGTGTTTAATCCTAATACATAATGAGATAGTTATAATTATACCTGTAATAAATGTAAATATTATTTATTTTAGACTAGACATGTAATTAGTTGTGGAAGTAATGTAATGTAAACTAAAGGGGAAGGGTTAGAATAAATAAAATGGATAAGGATCCATGATAAATAAATGGGGGTTTAAGCTACCCAATAATAGATAAATGGTAATTTTAATGAATATTATAACCACACTAAGTATAAGTGTATAAAAATCTTAAACAAGGATACACACACATTCATTCACTAAGAAACAAATAACCTCTATCCACTAAATGAAATAAATAAGGTTATAAATACTTACCTTAGTTGTGATGAATTGAGCCTAAATATTCCCTTGGATAATGGTGTTTTTAAAGATATTTTTATGGTTTTGAAGACCTTAAAGGATGTAAAAATATGATCTAATCAAATAAATTACCTCTTATCAAATCTCCATGACTTCCATAAGACAAACTTCCTTCAAGACAATATTCTAGACATAACTTCTCTGGATGTGAATTAGGGTAGAAGTGTAAGTAAAATAAGTGTGAATGAAGTGTGCATGATTTGTTTTTAATTAAATAATAATTGTACATATATTTATAAATTACCCAAACCTAACCTAAAAATTAGGTCAATGATATCAAACTAGTTTGATGTAGTTCAAAATGGTCAGTTGACATCAAATTATATTAGCCAAGACAAAATAGTGCAAATGCAAAATTAGAAAGTCAAAAATACATCAACCATGTTTATATATTAAGGAGAGGGATAAGGTGTGAAATAAAATACATCATATTAGGTTGATGTAGTATGAAATGAGGGAAGTAACATGGTTCAGTGAGATAGGATGTAAGTAAACATGTAGAAAGGTAAATCTAAGGAAGTTGAACTAGGAATAAGAATTATATGATAATGACATAGATAGAAATATATCTCATAAATCACAAAAGGAATATCAAACCCTATACCATTTCACTCTTTAAGGCATGCACTCATGGAGATTGAAGATTGACATGTTGTTGTAAGAGAAAAAGCTAGTAGGTGATAAAAGTGAAAAATATTATATGTATATATAAAACTCATCAATTATACATAAAACCTACATTTATAAATGGTGATATCAAAGAAAAAATGTACATAACTCAAATATAAGTTTTTTTAGTGGACTACCAAGAACATAAAGTGTGCATTATAGAGAAATTACTTTATGGTTTGAAACAAGCCCCAAGTGTGTTGTATGAAAAACCCACTAAGCACTTCCTGAACATTTTTTTTTTGAGTTCTAAGACAAATATTTTTATCAAAATAGTTGTAATTATAGTGGTGTATGTGGGTGATATGATTACATGAAACAATGAGATATAAACTTAAAAAAAAATCAGATTTGATGAAAGGATTTGAAATGTTAATTTTGAGTTTTTTTCATTACTATTTGTGTATTGAAGTGATTCAAAAATCAAAGTATTTCTTCATCACTCAACATAAATATATTGGTGAAATTATGAGAAAATTTATAATGACATATTATAAGCCTCTCAACATTTACATGAAACAAAATCTAAAATTAAAACTATAAGATACCACATATCTAGTAAATGCCACTAAATACAAACAACTCATTAAAAGTCTAATATGTGTGTGTGTGTGTGTGTGTGTGTGTGTGTGTGTGTGTGTGTGTGTGTGTGTGTGTGTGTGTGTGTGTGTGTGTGTTATTTATAGATTCATATAAAAAATAAAATGAATTAAATAGGTAGTAGTACAAATATTACTTCAATATGTAAAATAAACATAAAATTTTAAGCTCAAATACTTCAGGGAGGAGACTTCAAACTGGTTGGATATTTAAATTTTAACTATGTTGGTGACTTTGAATATGAGAAACATAATTTAGGTTTTATGATGAATTTGGGAACAAAATTCATTAGTTATAAGTTAAAAAAGCAATCTATGATGGTAATTTATTCAATGTAAGTAGAATACATGATATCTTTAGAGGCAATTAAAGGTATTTTGTGGCTCAGAAGGGTTCTTTCAGATTTATAAGATCAATAGGGTTCATCAACACCACTCATGGTTGATAACACATATGTAGTTTAAATGGTGAAAAATCTAATATTTTATGACTAAACCAAGAAAATTAGCATAAAATTTCATTTGATTTAGAATTAAGTGAAATATGGTAGTGTAAAATTGTTATATTGTCCTAGTGTAGAGATACTAACAAACATCTTGACAAAAGAACTTGGAAGAGAAAATATTAAAAATTTGAGAGGCATGCTTGGTCTCAAAATAAATCCTATATTTTAAGGGGGGATATATAACATTATTAATCCTATATCTAATTTACTATGTATAAATATGAATAGTTTTCATAGAAGGTGAAATTGTTATAACATAGAAGTGCACCCTTGCAAGAATGTGTGCTTGTTCTCACTTATCTTGAAAAAATGGAAACTATCCAAGGTTTGGGTGACCTTATATTGGAGATAATATCTAGATTAAGGTATGTTTACCTTTGGTACACTCACCTAATTCTCTATAAACTCTCTAATTATGTGTTTTTTGACTAGGAAAAGGGGAAAAAGAGCAATACAGAAACTAGAATTGGAGATAAAAACAAAAAAATTGGGGTGATTCACTAATATCAAAGTCAATTATGCCTATAATTTACACACTTTAAAAGATAAATATATTTCACTCATTCACATCATATTCATACAATATCTCTTACATAAATATTTTAGACAAAGGTATTGACAAACACTCATATTAGCTTGGAAGGAATGAACATTGGTTGAATTCACTTCTAGATTAGCTAGAAACCATACTTAGAAAGTTTATATGACCTATAAAATTTATTATTTTATACATAAATTTTAAAATTTCAGACATAAACATATTAAAAATAATCATTCACTAATTTACATCAATGAACATGAGATAAACACTTCATGAACAATGTGAAAATAGAGGAAAAATCAGATCTTTATTACTTCAAAGGTGATGTAGTACAAAATTTTGGTAGAGTTTATATATATAAAGTCATAATTTCTGAATTATCTCTCTAAAATGAATATAAATATATAAAAATGAGGTAAGAGAGAGGAGAGAAGGAGCCCTAAACTAGGGATGAGTCATCATCCTAGTCATAGTTCACTCTTCCTTCAACTAAAAGACCAAAATTACAAATTAATATTAGTAAATTTTAAGATTAAACATTATTAATTTTAAAATGGTTTAGGAGATAGGGATACTTTTGTTTTAATATTTTTACAAAGTCAAAGGTCTCATGCATGCTTTGATGCTCTTCAATCTTGAAATGGTCTTGGTCATCTTTAGTTAACTCCTTTTAAACAACTTGTCCAATATCCTTGAAACTTTACATCTATCTAGTGAGTGATTTCAATGGTATTAAATTTCATATTAGAGTTTGAATTTATCTCTATCTTACTTTCATCTTCTAGATTGACTTCAACTATCTTATTTGTATCTTGCATGTATGTTTGAATCTCTCAACATCCTCAAATTCCTCCAAGGTGGCATAGCAGGAGAGAGATTGCATGTTGAATTTTTAAGGAGTATAATAAATGAAAATAGGGATTCAAATTTGAAACTTGTATTCAAATATATTCCTTCATTCTTTCATGTTTGAATCTTCACCTTTCTAGGGTTGATTGAAGGCTTCTTAAGTTATCTTGAAATTTGACTTGACCTTTTCTAAAATTAGCTCCAATGGGGTGTAGAAGGAAAGAGAGATATTGAATATTATTTAAGACTAATTAAAAACTTAATTTAATTTTAAAACAAATATTTAACCTTTTTTTGATCTCTAGATAGTTAAGAGCACATTTGTTTGACTAGGCAAGGTTGTTGAAAGCACAAAACATTGATTAAACTTATGAATTATTTTATTCCTAAAAGGTGGTGTAGAAGTGGGAGAGATATAATGTTAATTTTTTTTAATTATTCATTAAATATCCCTGATAAGAGTGCATTTGATGATGAAAATCATATATCTCCATATTGGTTCTTCTTGAATATGCATATCTTTTCCATCTTGACAAGCTTCTTAACTGCACCATGAGAACCTAGAAATTGATGAATTTAAATTATTTTAATTATGAGTATAAATATGATTTTAAAATAATAACCATGGTGTCATATACCTTCAAATGATTTTTTTATCTCAAATTTCACTTACAACCTCCAAAAATGCCATTTAAAGCTCTTTAAGCCTCACAAACTTTGATTTGGATTTGGGGGTCTAAAATGAGTTATAGACCTCACTAAACAGTAATAATATGATAATTTTATATTTATAAAATGTTAATACATATGAAATTTTTAAAATTTTGAAAAATCTTCACCAAACTCTCAAACAAAAATTCACAAAAAGTGTCTGCTTATTGCCCATAGGGTGACCTAGAGATGTTTTTCTTTGATCTAAGCTTATTTTGAATTGATTTTCATTGTAAAATCATATATTAGTACTTTTAAACTAATTATACATCCTATAAAATCATTTTTTTCCCTTATAAATATCTAAAACACTCATTTCTACTCCTATTTATGAGCAAAATAGTGAAAACCCCTTTTTTCCTTCATTAACAGACCTATGTTTTGCTAGTTTCTCTCTACTGAGGTAAATTGCGGACATTAAACCAATTTTAAATATTTAATGACATAAAAATATTTTAATTTAAAATTTAAATATATTTCATTCAATAAAACTCAAAATATGCACTATTTAGTGTTTCTTAGCTTGCACTTTCTCATTTTTGAATGCTTATAGGTGTGAGTTTTTCCATTTTATTGAGTTTTATGAGGCTTAAATACCTAATTATTTTTTAATTAAGACATGGAATATCAAATATAATCATTCAAACCATTATATATATTTAAATAATTTCTTAATCCTCTAAAAAAATTCCTTTTTGTTTATCTCAATTGCATGCTTAAAATTGGACCTATGAGCTATTAGTGAGCATGTTTTTGAATTTATTAATGCTTTATAATGTTTTTAAAACCTAATGAGTCTTAAATCAATGAATTTATTCTTATTGAAAACATGCACACAAGCAACCTTGACCAATGGTCAAAAAAATTGTTAACATTTTTGGTGACCCTGCTGAGATGTTTGCCTGCTAAACACTCAAGACTAGTAGCCTTAAACATTGGTATATGTAATAATGAAAATATCACCAAATATAAAATTTAAAATTCCATCAATAAATAACAAAACTTATGCATAAGCACTTATGGAATTGAAAAATAGAATAATTACCAATTGAAAAATGCACAAGATAACACTTAGAGGAAAGTGAAAACTAATACTACTATGTACAAAAAAGATCTTGTTTTAAAAAAAATGCTTCAGATGAATCCCATTAATTAGGATTACGAGATATTCACCATCCATCTTGTCTATTTGGAAGTCATTATGAGGCTTTTAGCTTGAGATCATGTAAGGACCACCACAAAGTGAGTCAAACTTTGTGTGTCTTCCTGGTTTTACTCTATTCTCATCCCATTTGAGAACCAAGTCACCTTCCTTCCATATCATTTAAGATGCTATTATATAAATTTTTTTATTTACCTATGATTGATTCATATCCATAGCTAACATGTATTGATTTATTATTTCCTCTAAATCCATAAGTTCAACATATCTTATTTCCATAGGCTCACTCTCTAACAATTACAACATATGCATTAGCTCCAAATCAGGGAGCTCAAGTGAGATTTTAAAATTAGATTCTATCCCATATACTAACATGTAGGTTTATTGGTAATATAACTCTTTAAGGTGATGGTATCATCACATAAAATTGATTTTAACTTCAAATGCCATGTCCTGTAATTATTTTCAATGGTTCTCCTAATGATCTTCAACAAGTTTTTATTAGTAAACTCAACAAGGCCATTGCCTTTTGGATAGTAATTGGAATAAGTGATGAGATACACACCATTTTGTATATCCTATTGACTTATTTTATCCCTTACAAATTTCATATAATTTTATGAAATTATAGTGGAAGGAAAACCAAACCTTGTGAGCAAACCTTCATAGAAGTCCAATACACTAGATTCATTTTCTTCTTCCAAAGCCATTTCTTTTATCTATTTACTAAAGTAATATGTGAATATAATAATCCACTTATGGCCTAAGATAGAAGGTGTATTAATGATAATAATGAAGTATAAACCTCATTAGACAAAGGCTTGATCTACTAAAACAGGTTGAAGAGGTAAGGCAACAAGTTTTTCCTTTACTACAAACAATGCACACTTCTTGCACTTTGTTACCCAAGCACGACAATCTCTAAATATATTTATCAAATAATATACAATATTAATTATTTTAAGGTTTTTTGTATTTTATTAAATGTGGGCTCCACCTTTTCCATCATGAAATTCTTCAAATAATCTTTCAACTTGACTTGGCTCTATGCATCTCAACAACATGCCATTAACATCCTTTTTGAATAAAACACCATCAACAAGTAGAAAAGGAATAGATTGCAACCTAAATTACTTTATATTTTAACCACTTAAATTTTGAAGATACATACCACTTTGAAGGTACCTTACCATATATTAAAACCATCCTTCTAAAGGTGTATTATTGGCTATAATATCTTCATCATTCAAGACCAAAACTAACTCTTTACTTTCCTACAAGTCTTGATCCAAGTGCTCATACAATCCTTTGCCTCTAATCATCTTGGTTACCTTTATTTACACATCATATTTCATGACTCTTATTATCCATCCTACTCAATTTTTAATTATGTACTTGTTCAATAAGAACTCTTTGATGCTAGGATGCATAACCATCACATGAATTTTGTTGTTAGATAGTAGGTGCCTAATTTTTTTGAGACATCTAATTATGGAAAACACATGTTCATCAATAAATGTGTACCTTATTTCATTCTCTTGAAAGACTTGACTAAAAAATTCTATTAGCTTATCTAAACCTTGTGAATTTTTTTATGTCAATATTCTTGAAATTGTATCAACATTAGCATATGAAAAAAACACAAAATCTTTGGAAAAATCAAGATTTATGAGAGTGGGAGCACTAGCAATGGATTTATTTATTTCTTAAAAACTTTTCATACCTTGCTTGGTGAAAGTAAAATTCTGATTTTTATTGAGCATAACTATAAGAGGCCTTGAAAAACTTGAAAAATAAGATATATACCTTCTTATAGAGTTAATATTTCCAAGGAAACTTTGCAATGCTAACCATAATTAGAAATAAAATGACTAAGGATTTTACCTTCATGAACTAAAAATAAACACTTATTTGGGTTAAGTGACACCCCATATTTCCTACATCTATAAAATACCTCTCTAAGATGAATCATGTGATCACTTACATTTAAAAAAAATTGTACCATCATCCAAATATAAAAGAACAAACCTATTGATCAAACCTTGAAAGGCCATATCCATGGCTCTTTGGAATGTTGCTCCTGCATTGGAAAACCCAAATAGAATTTTTTTAGTATGAAAAAGTGCCCCACTTTATGATGAATGTTGTTTTGAACTAATTCTCTTCCTTCAAAAGTATTTGGTTATACCAAATATAACCATCTAGTAATGAAAACCTTTTTGAACTAGCCACCAATTACAGTGTTTGTTTCATTTATGGAAAGGGATAATGGTCCTTGAGTGAGACCTTGTTCAAGTCATATAAATCTACACACAATATGAGTTCTATGTTCTTCTTACTCATAGGAATAAGGTTAGACACCCAAGTGGAATGTTTGATGGGAAAGATGATAGTTTATTCAATAAACTTGTGAAGCTATGTTCTCTCTAAAGGTTACAACTTTGGGTTGATTGATCTTTATATTTACCTCATCAGTTTTGTATCATCCTCTAGTTTAATGGTGCATTGAGAAAAACTAGGATCAAAACATTTTAAATCACTATAATCTCATGGAAAAACATAAGAAAACTCTCTAAACAATTCAACAAAAGATTCTTTTTTATCTTGAGAGCATACTTTAATAAGCTTGAGAGCTTTCCCATTGCCTATGCCAATGCTTGTATAATTTTATCCTTTGGTAGACAAAGAATGTTTATCCCTTCTTACCTCATCATTCCTATTGAAAATATTCTCAAGTGTTATAAGGACCTTGGGTAACTTGTTAGACTTGAGATGAAATATTTGATCACCATACTACTGTAAAATTTTTCATTGATTTCTAGAAGAGAATTTAGCCTCTTCTTGTAGGAAACAAACAACTTGATCATTATCTTCAAACACTTGCCAATTCATATTATTATTAGGAATGGAGGGTCTTACCACAATCTTGATGTATGTCTAATTTTTATTATTATTTTCCTTATATGGAATTTCAAACTTAGATCCAATTTTAGCTAACCTATCCACATGCTTATTACTCTTTCTAAGCACTTCACGTATATCAAATGCATCAAAGTCTTATAGAAGATCCCATGCCCTATGTTTTTATGATTTTAGTAATATATTTTTACACACATTCAGACCTCTTATTTTATGTACCATAATCTCACTATCTCCAAATTATTGTAAGATGTTATCTCCCATATATAGAGCCCATTTCAAACACTGAACAAAGGCCTCATATTTTACTACATTGTTAGAGAATTCAAAATAAATTTTTATAAAAGTAAAGTGCCTTTATTTGGAGAGTGAAATAAGCATCATACTAGCCCCTGTACCATGTTTATTTCTTGATCCATCAAAATAGATTTGACATAACCATAATTTAGCTCACCTTCTTTGTATAAGGATGGAATTTGTTCACCATCCTCATGCAAATAGTAAACTCTAAGTCCTTCCTCTATTATCTTTTATTGATCATAACCATGAATATTAGTATCCCATTCATCAATAAAAAATCAAGTATGCCATCAAGAGATGAGTTTACTTTTGCTTCACTAGTTTTCTCTATTTCATTTGAGATGACATAATTAGCATTACCAATACTAGGAATGTATGGTTCTAGATGAAAATGAGCAATAAGATTTGAATGAATTGTAAATTTTGCTACATACCTTGTTATAAACATGAGGTATGTCCAATAGATAGAAATATACCCACCTATATTTGAAGTGAAGTCACTTTATAAACAAATATCAAAGTATGGAGGAAGATACACCACCACCACATCTTGTTGAATAACCACATTTGGGCATGCATAAAGTGTTAATTTCATATTCTTGATTATACCCACTGTCTTGGTTGAAAACCATCTATTTTCAAAATACCCTTAGTGTTTGGATCATACACCAAACTCAACTTATTTTCAATCTATTTTGGCATTATTATGCTACTTTATCTACTATAAACCTTGCAATTATGAACTAGCGTGTTATCAACAATCAAAGAAATATAGAAAGGGAGTGTCTTATTTGGTTTTTTATCATCATTTGTGGCCTTTAACCCTTTATATACTTGATATACTTATTGATTCTCTTTTTGATCTAAATTTTTTAGAGCCACAATCTACTTCTTTGTTGGTTTTGTAGATAATCTAAGGCCTAGAAGCTCATGTATAAGTGTATCCTTTTATCTTGGGATTGCCAATGAATCCCATATAATCATACTGATGTTAGATTTCTTAAGATGATCTACTATGTTTAATGATAATCCTCAAATCTTTGGTTTCACCTTTGGAAAAATAGGATACTCCTATACTTGAGGCACTTGGTGAAGCTTGATTACTTCAACATGCTGATTTTTCTAAGGTAAAAGGGAAACAATATGATCATTAATACTTTTAGAAACCATATTGGGAACATTCAAATCATGTATTAACTCTTTTATCTCATCTATATACCTTCTCTTGAAACTTGTAATGGCTTCACCAAAGTTGTTTGATTTTCTAGGCTCAATAATCTAATTTACTACTACATGATCATCAATTCGCTAGTTAATCAAGGTTACATCTGGTTTTAATTTTCCATATTCACTTCCTCTTATTTAATCATACATTTATTGTGTTGGAATTCTTTAATAAATGTTTCTTCTTATGTCATTTGAGGAATTGACATATTCTATGCTAATAGAGCTTGATTATTCACATCATTGGTGTTATAAGGCTGCCAACTTGAATCTTTCATCAAATTATTTTGTACTTGCACAAGGTCCTTGGTTGTGGAAGGAAATTGGGATTAATTGAAGCATATGGTTTATCTGGTGTAATGACTCCTTGAGCTTGGTATGTAGGCTTATTATAACTAAATCCTTGGTATGGATCCTTTGATCTATATATGGATGATATGTGGGTTGTTTAGGTGATTGATATGGCCTATTATATTTATATTATTTCCCATTTAGTTAAACTATTTCATTACCAAAATATTGAAGCATACCTTTTAGTTTACCAAGCTCACTAGACTGACTATGAGGAGCTTGAACTTGACTTTGAGGGGATGGAATTGGGGATAATAATGGTTATTGAGGAGGTATATTATGATTTATTTATAAAAAAATGGCATTAGAGTCATAGGTTCAAGTTTACCAACTTGAATTAGACTATTTTCAGCTCTAATGGTAACCTCATAGGTATTTAGGACTATCCTACCACCCATGAACGAAATCATAACTAAAATATTAGAATTCAAGGCTCTAAAAAAATATAAGAAAATATAATTATGAGATGACCCTATAATGGGAGGTATTCTATTCCATGTTGTTTGAAATTTAAAATTGAAATTAGTCATAAATTCTTGCAATGCTCTCTTGATGGTAGTGAGTTATTCAACAAGGGATAATTGGTCTGATATATCTTCAAATTATCTATAGAATACTACACCTAAATCATCCCAAGAGGAAATATAGTTAAAAGGAAGGTTATTATACCATTGCAACTACTTTCCATTGAAGGATGCATAAAGTAAAAAAATGAAAACTTTCTCTTGAGTAAAATGGTGGAATGAACACAAGTTGGCTGCATATTTTATATGTTCTATAGGTGTAGTTTGATCTTCATGTAAAATATGTGATAGGTTTGAGGGTTGAGGATGGTATATAATCATATTGGGATAAATTAAGAGGGATTATATCATTGAAAGGAATAAATACTTGGTTCTTTAGGACAATCATGTTGATAATCAGATTTGAAGTTAAAATGGTTTACATAATAGTGGTGATTGAAATAACCTTGTAGGATATGGACTTGTTATAAAAACATTCTTATTCTATTTGAATTATCAATTAATTCAATAAAATCAAAAGGTATACCTATAATTTTATAACTTTTAGTGACCTTAGGCATGAAACTAGTGCTTTTTACTCCTGTAAATGTCTTTTTCCATCTTCAATTTGTGTCCCACTGGGTGTGTCAAAAAAATTTGACTCAAAAGTGCACCCTTGCAAGAATGTGTGCTTTTTATAACTTTTATTGAGAAAATTGGAAAATATCCAATGTATGGTTAAAATCATATTATATATTATATATATATATATGCATGTATGTATGTACGTATGAAGGGTTGGTTCTCTTTGGTACACTTACCTACTTCTCTCTAAACTCTTTAATTATGTGTTTTCTTGACTAGAAAAAGGGGGAAAGGAGCAATACACAAGCTAGAATTAGAGATGAAAACTAAAAAATTGGGGTGATGCACCAATATAAAAGTCAATTATTCCTATGATTGACATAATTTTTAATCTAAATAACTTGCAGACATTAACTTCATCTTCAAAAAATGGGTCTTACATCAATATTTCATACAAAGGTCTTGACAAACACTCATGCTACCTTGGAAAGAATGAATATTGGTTGAATTCACTTCTAAATTAAGTAGAAATCAGAATTAGACACTTGATGTGACCTGTAAGAGTTATTATTTTCTATGTAAAGGTAAAAGTTTTAGACATAAACATAGGAAAAATAATCATTCACTAAGTTACATCAATGGACACGAGACACACACTTTATGAACAACATGAATATATAGGAAAATTAGCTCTTTATTACTTCAAAGGTGATGTAGTAAAAATTTTTGGTAGATTTTATGTATATTAAAAAGTATAATCCCACCATTATCTCTCTAAATTAATATACATATAAAAATGAGGTAAGAGAGAGGAGACAAGTAACCCTAAACTAGGTATGAGTCATCATCCTAGTCATAGTTCATTCTTACTTCAACTCAAATCCAACTAAAACACTAACATTCCAAATTGATACCTAGTAAATTTTTAGTTTAAACATTATTTCTTAGAAAATGGCATAGGAGAGAGAGAGAGAGATAAGTTTTTATTAATCTTTTGAAAAATTCAAAGGTCTCATTCATGCTTTGATGGTCTTCAATATTGAAGAGATATTGATCATCTTTAGTTAACTCCTTGTGAATAACTTGTCAAATGTCTTTGAGAATTTCCATCTATATAGTGAGTGACTTCAGTTGTCTTCACTTGTATCTTAGAGTTTGACTTCAACTATCTTACTTTCATCTTGGACTTTGACTTCAGTTATCTTACTTTTATCTTACATGCATGTTTGACTCAACCTCCTCAATTTCATCCAAGGTGGCATAGTAGGAGAGAGATTGAATGTTTATTATTAATGATTATTCTCCATGAAGAGGGATTCAAATTTTAAACTAGTCTTTAAATATACTCCTTCATTCTTGCATGTTTGAATCTCCACTTTTCTAGGGCTGATTGAAAGCTTTTGTAATCATCTTGAAGTTTGACTTGACGTTTTCTAAAATTAGATCTAATGTGGAATATAATGAGAGAAATTTATTTCATTATATTTGAGACTAATTAAAAAATTGAGTTAATTTTCAAAAACAAACACATAACCCTTTGTTTATCTCTAGATAGTTAAGGGCACATGCGTTTGACTAGGCAAGGTTGTTGAAAGCACAATGCATTGATTGAATTTGTGAATTAATTTATTACTCAAATGTGGTTTATAAGTGGGAGATATATAATATTAAATTTGTTTAAATATTCATGAAATATCCCTACTAATATTTTATTTGATGATGCCAATCACAAATCTCTATATTGGTTCTTCTTGGATATGCCTATCTTCTCCATCTTGACAAGCTTTTAGAGTGCACCATGAGAGCTTGGAACTTGATGATTTTGAATTGTTTTAAGGAGTATAAATAGTATTTTATTATAATAAAATTTTTGGAATAGACCTTAAAATAAATTATTTGCTCTAAATCCCACTTATAACCTCCAAAAATGTCATTTTGTGCTCTCTAGGCCTCAAGAAACCTTGATTTGGATTTGGGGGTATAAATTATTTATAAGTATCAAAATACACTCATAATATTATAATTAGATAGGTATAAAATTTAAATACATTTATAAATTGTAAAATATTTAGAAATATTCACCAAACTCTCAAACAAAAATTCACAAAAAAGTGTTTGCTTGATGCCCGTAGGGTGACCTAAATATGTTTTTCTTTGATCTAAGCCTATTTTGATTTTTTTTTATTTTTATAAAAATTTATTAATACATTTAAATGAATTATAAATCCTATAAAATCATTTTTTACCTTGTAAATATCTAAAACACTTGTTTCTAACTCCATTTATGAATAAATTAGTGAAAAATCTTGATTTCTTTCATGTACAAATGTCTATCTTGACATTTAATATCTCATAAGGTATAGTATGTATATTAAACAATTTTTAAATATTAAATGAAATAAAAATATATATCAATTTAAAATTTAAATATATATCATTAAATAAAACTCAAAATATGCACTTTTTAGTGTTTTTTAGCTTACACTTTCTCATTTTTGAATGCCTATAGGTATGAATATTGTCATTTTATTGAGTTTTATGAGGCATAAAGACATAATTATTTTTTAATTAATACATTAAGTATCGAATATAATCATTAAAACCATTATATATCTTCAAACAATCTTTTAAACCTTTCAAAAATTCTTTTTTTTTACTATCTCTCTTACATGTTTAAAACCCTACAACCTAAAATTCTACATTTATCCATTATTTAAATTAAATTATTTATTAATGAATGTGTATTAAGGTTTTTTATTCCCAATAAAATATAACATTTTTTTTATTTTCAACAAAGAACTCAAAAATACAATCACATCATCTAAAACTTAGCTATTGGGGTTTTAAAAGGGTTTTAGAGCACCTTTTCTTCTTAATGATTGTTTATAAAGTTAATCCACGTTAACATAAAACAAATTAATTTAGTATTGAGGTAATATGTGACTATATATTTTAATAATACCATTAAAATAACCTCTTCTTCTCCTTGATGAAGCAAGCATTTGAAAATTGCCTTTACTAGCTTGTAACTAGCTAGTTAGAGGAATGGAAGAAACCTCTACCAAAAATTGGACCTATGAGCTATTCCTGAGCATGATTTTGGATTTATTAATCTTGTATTATGTTTTTTAAAACCTCATAAATATTAACTCCATGAATTTATTTTTATTAAAAACCTGCACATAAACAACCTTGACCAATGGTGGAAAAATTTGTCAACAGAAATGAATATCCATATTGTGGCTATAAATATTTTTAATCATTGATTAATATAAGTGGTGTTTATGAAATTTTAATTATATTTTTATCTTTGATGATGTGGTGTTTTCACATTAATATAATACATATTTAGAGTAGAAGTTTCAAAATTTACATTTTCCATTTTTTGATCATTTCAATTTCTTTCTTGGGTTTTTTCTTTGATGCATTATATGTAAACTTTTGAGGGATGGGAGAGGATAAATATACATCATTGAGTATTTTATTTTTATTGATTCATGTATTTATTCATCCACTTATTCATTTATGTTCTCCTAATAGTTGGTTATTGGTTCTCTAGGTTGGGAGTTATGTTGTGTGAGTGAGAGGAAGTGTGTATAAGTAAGTGGTAGTTCAATGTATGGGTATGGGAATTATATTATTGTAAATAATGTTAATGAAGGAATTATAAATCTATTACCAACATAATTAAATAATTATATAATATAAATATTATGAGTGACCTCACTCTTCTAGAGTTTTCTCAAATCAATTTTTTTGGGTAACTTGTATCTATTTTCAAGTTTGTCTTGCTATTTTTTATTACCTTATTTATTTGATTTATTTTTTATATAAAATATTAACATATTATAATTAAATTAAAATAATAATTAATTTTTTTTGATTAATTGATATAATCAAGTGTATTAATCAAGTTTTTAGGATATAAGTATAGGATTTTTATTGAGGTTTTTGTAGTGTAATCTTCACATAAATTATGAGTCAAATCAGTATCAAAATTAGTTAATGCTTCAATTTTTATGGTGATGTAATATGAATATTGTTAATATTTATGCCTTTTACCTAATAAAAAATGATAATAGAGAAGGTATTCCATTTACTTTATAGTAAGATATATTCACAAAAAGAAAAATAAATAAATGAGAAACATAAATCAAGAATTTGCTATAACTCAAAAATAAATCATGAGTCAAGGTTCAAATGATATATCTTCTATCATTTCAAATTTGAACATTTATATCATCTAATTAATTTTATAAGATAATCAACTATCATACAAGGGTAATCTATGACATAAAAAGTGATATTTTTTAATTATATGTGCTAAAAAAACATAAGGTTGGCATCAAAAGTACCATTTTAGTACATATTTCAGGTCTTCTTATAAAATCATTCAATTTCAAAAAAAAAAAACAAATTTTTTGATTTAAAAACAAACAACATTAAAATTTGAGTTTATATGCAAATGTTATGGCCTATATAAGTTAAAGGAATTGTTGATTGTGAAACCACCATGCACAAGAATTGAAAAGAAAATGAAGCATCTTAGCTTCAATTTCTAAATCTTGGAATTATTGCACAAGTTTAAGAGGCATGATTGTGTAGAAATATGAACATATATATTTAATTCAAGAATGAAAAATTAAATAAGGAAGAAAGATTCTACCAAAAAATTAGAGATCATTATGAGTATAAGATCACCTAAGGTTGATGTCTTTATAAGCCTAAGGAGGCAAGAGCTTGTAAACTGAAGAACATAGTGGAGATGAAGAAACATGGATTTACTCTTTCTCAACTTTCTCACATTTAGTTTCTCCAAGGTATGTCTTGTGTTATCTCTCTTTACTAATGTGTTTTTTCCTTTTCTTACCATTCCTTAAAACTAATATAATACAACAAAGACTTAAGAGAGCTCAAGGCTCATCTATCACAAGCATAGAAATTATATCCTAAAGTATTAATAACTTCAAATTGGTATTGAAATTATATACAAGCATTTAAATTAAAATCATGTATAGAGTAGTGAAATATTTATAGTGTGTAGGAATGTATTCAATAGATGTAGCATGTGAAGGGTTGCATATTCTTTTATATTTTCTAGATGACATCCATAAGAGATGAAAGACATATTTAAGTAGTATTTTGGGTATTTTTCTATGGCATTTAACTTGAGAGTAATCCATTATCTTGAAATAACATGTATTGATGAAACTTAGAGTGGAATATCCAACTAGCTTACATATTAGATTGATATCAGAGCATGTTTCTATTTTTCTTTGAAAGGGTTTCCTAACACATTTATGCATTATGCTATATATGTATGTATATATATATGTATATATGTATATGTATATGTATATGTATATGTATATATGTATATATATATGTATATATATATATATGTATACATATATATACATATATATATATATATGTATATATATGTATACATATATATATATATACATATATATATACATATATACATATATACATATACATATACATATACATATATATATATA
Organism: Torreya grandis; assembly: GCA_037957365.1. Taxonomy (NCBI): domain Eukaryota; kingdom Viridiplantae; phylum Streptophyta; class Pinopsida; order Cupressales; family Taxaceae; genus Torreya; species Torreya grandis. Next base: position 2,380,995 of record JARHVA010000758.1, read on the forward strand.
TATGTATATGTATGTATACATACATATATATACATATATATATATGTATACATACATACATATATATATACATATATATGTATATATATGTATGTATACATACATATATATATATATACGTATACATATATATATATATATGTATATGTATACATATATATACATATGTATATATATATGTGTGTATATATATATACATATATATATATATATACATATATATATATATATATACATACATACATATATGTGTGTGTGTGTGTACATATATATATGTATACACACACATAATATATATATATATATATATACATACATACATATGTATGTATGTATGTATGCATGTATATATATATATATATATATACATATATATATGTTTGTTGACAAGGAAGTGTAGATTTCTTGGTTGTAAATATCCATCCATGGGAAAATATTTGAAGAGATGAAGCTTTAATAACTTGAATATATAAACTAAAATTTCAAGAGGAAAAATTTGAAATAAGAAATATGTGGAAACATTTGGAAGATGAGAATAAAAATTAATAATATGATTGATTTAAAAACAATTTCTTTTGAGAGATATGGTATCATTTCCTTTCATCACATGGGCTCAAAAAATTATATGATTTTGAAATGGTGTTTTTTAGCTTAGCCAATGAAGGAGAGAGGAGAGTACAAAGCACTTATGGTCTATAGGATTTTAGGGTTTCCCATGCCTCTCACCACACCATTGATCTATCCCAGCTAGGTGGGAGTTATTGATAATGAATTTACTACATTGATCAATACTACCCATCTACCCCTTAGGTAGTTAGTCACCTTCCACTATATTAAATGGCTACCACCAATATTTTTACATCATTTTATGTAGGTACTACTAGTAAGATCTATAGTAGCCATGGCATAGAAACAAGCTCAAAAGTTTATACTAAAATGTTATCATGAGGTATTGATTTTGACTCTGAGACTCCTCTTCTAGATGTGGTTCTAGACCTTCCAAAGTTTGATAAATCTTGAAGTTATTTTGAAAATTTTACCCTTGTTACTTATTTTATTGGTCAAGTTCCTCTGGAGAACCTTCTAAAGCAATGGGTTACAACCATTGGCAAGGCCATGAGGTGAAACTGGAAGGAGTCCAAAACCTCATCAAGGGTTTCTTCCTATTTAATTTCACAAACCATAAACAATATAGATATACTTTTAACCATGTCCCTTGGTTCATTTGAAACACCTTGGTTATTTTTCCCATTAGACCAAACACTTTCAAGTCCCTAAATAAGGGAAGCTTAAAATCCTAATTTGGGTAGAGTTTCTAAGCTTACCTCTGCATTTGTGGGTTTTTTTGACTAGATTATCAAGCCTCTGAGCCACTTCATGTACCATGATCATCCAAAGTTTTATGCAGGTTGACCTCATAGAAGGGTTTATGTTGAAATTGACCTAGTGAATGATCTTTAAGAATCCATTGAAATTTAAGCTGGCAATAACTATTTCTCTTAGTGTGTCCTCTACATTAAACTTACTAACACTTATTTCACATGTTGAGATTTAGAACACATGATTAGGGAATGTCCCATAATGGTCTTGACCCTTGTAGTCACTTAGGGTAAAAGTGGGTTTGAGATAAAACCCCTATCCTCTAATGGGTGGAACATGGTGTCCAATAGGAAGAATATAATTGCATGTGTAAATAGTAGACTTCATCCAACTATATCTCATCCCTTAAGAGGCCCAAATTCCTTATCCCCTCATGCTAAATCCCTAGTGTCACCTTAAGTTAATCCCCACCTCCCATCTCTTATTTTCCATAGGTGATAGCTCTATTTATGTCTTTCCCATCACCCATCCTTATAGATCCTTTGTCACAACCCCTTTCATGGGTGAATGATTTGAATTTAGATATGGGGCTTGTAACCCTCAATTTCAAGGCTATCATACGCCACTAACATAGTCCCTTTTCCTTTATAGATGAGGATTATATGCTACCTAAAAGGTATCCCTTCAATCTGGGAGAGTTTTCCCTTACAAGTTCGGCTTTCAATCATTTTGAATCCGTCTAAAACCTCTTTGATGTTAATGATATGAATTTATATGTTTCCTAATGATTGTTTATTCTTAGAATGTTTGAGGATTCACTGATCTAACTCATAATTATATATTTAAGAATAATTTTCATCATTTTTCTCACATGAAAATTCTTTACATGTAAGAAGTCAAAATTAATATATTTTTACTTCATTCTACAACTCATACTATTTGTCTTGGGGCCATCTATTAGGCCACCTATCACAAGTCTAAATGGGGGAGAATTATAACCCTGTTGGCACTTGACTTATCTCAAAATATCATTTCTTTGGGTTTTGACCCCACCCATTAGGTGGTGTAGACCCTTTTTGACTTTGATAATCAAATCATTATCCTTTTAAATATTTATGCATCTAATGATGTTATGGATCACACCCTAATATGGATATGGTTATGTGATTCCCTCCCTCCTAGATGCACATTGGATTCTATGTGGTGACTTTAACATGATTGAATCTATGGAAGATAAGGAAGGTCACCTTCCCATGAGATGGTGTGTAGGTTAAAAATAATCTTGGTCCTAACTACAAAATAAACATGGGTTCTTTGACCCAAATCATCATAGATGAGGTGACTACAACTACCCATAGTTTAACTAGTCTAATTTTTGTTATGGTGAAGATTGGGTCTTCAAATGCCTTGATCATGCCCTCTTAGCTGAGAAAGACATCACATTTTACCCTATCAATGGATGAATTGTGTCTATCATTCCATACACTTTCTTATATAACCACCACCCCATCTACTTTCACATACATTAGAATTCTCCTCAAGTAAAACCTAAGAGTTTCCTATTCTACCAAAACACTTCCCACCTAAAGAATGAGAGGACTATGGAATATAACACCAAGATTTAAAATTTGTCCCCCAAGCCCATATGGGATATTGGTTGGATTAAGTGGTGGTATAACATTATAACTTTCACTATTATCTTCCTATGTATTTATGGTAAATAAGTATCCATATTTAAGAAACAAACTCAAAATGCTACAAATAATAAATACCTTAGGTTTTCACAAGATTTATAATCTACACTTTTAATCTCTCATTTGTAGACTTAGACTACCATGTGGAGGCACAAGCTCCAAGTTTCATAGGCTTACAAAGCTAGATGAACACATCTCTAAGAAACTATGCATTGGTTTAAGGTAGGAGACAAAGTGACCAATGAATTTTTTACTTTCCTTCAGTCAATAAAAGCTACAAATAAAATCAAAGACATTATAAGTGTTTTATATAGGCTTAAAAAGCTTCTAGATATCCTCTAAGACTTTGTCCAAAAATACCATGGTGTTTTTGTGATGTAACCTTCATCAACTACTTGCAAGGTTAACCTCTCCCAATGCCTTAATGTGGTCCCCTATAAGCTCTTAGAATCTTAGAGAGTTTTGATAGACCTCTTAGTGTCAATGACATTAATGAATTTGTTATGCATATGGCCTCTTATAAAGCTCTAAGTGTTGATGGCTTTCCTTGTGAATTATATCAAACCCTATGGGACATGGTTGGTCTTGATCTCCATAGAGTTTATTCTGAAGTGGTATTGACCAATTCCTTAAGCCATCTCATCAATCAGGTCAACATCAAGTTCATCCCCAAGGTAGGGGATCCTTAGGTAATTACCAATTGGATACATATCACTTTGATAAATATGTTATATAAAATTGCAACCAAAGCTTTATCTCTTAAAATTAAACACTTACTTCCCTCAATTATGCAAAGTGAGAAAACTAGGCTCATCTAGCATTAATATATTCTAGATAATATTATTTATATTTGGAAGGTATGAAATGGGATAAAATATCTAATTAGGAGGCCTTATTCATCAAGATTAACTTTGAGAAAGCCTATGATTATATTAAATGGCCTTTTATTATTTCTAAGTTACAAGCACTAGTGTTTGGCCCCAAGTTTATTTATATTGTCAATATGATTTTTTAGGATGTTAAGGCCTACATCACTATAAACAGATCTTAGTCTCAAACGTTTTAGCTTAATAGGTCCATTAGATAGGGGTGTCCCCTATCACATTCATTTTATGTGTTAGTTTTCAAAGGTTTTAACTATCTTTTAGCCAATTATGATTTTAAAGGAATGGTCAAAGGGATCTTTTTGCCTAATTTTGACCACTAATTAATCAATAGGAACTTTTTTAATGAATCATTTATCACCCTATAAGAGGATGAAAGCTATATCAATGATGGCATGGAATGTTTAGATATTTTTTTCCTTGACTCTGGGATGTCTATCTAGTAGTGTAAGATCCAATGTTACTAATAATCCTTATCACCTAACCCTCCTTGGTTGGATGAATATATGTGGAAATAGATCCTTTTAGGAGTATAGTTTAAATAGTTTGACATTCCTTTTGATTTTAATGCCTTTCCTATAGAGTTGTGGTCCTATGTGATCCAAAGAGTAGAGAAAAAAATATTTTTGGATTACTAAGACTTTGACCTTGGTCGATAAATTCAAGATTTATTCTAAGGTGTTCAATGCTACTCATGTATACTTCTATTCTTATTGGGCACCTTCAAATTCCTCCTATAAAAATATTGATAAGCTCCTAATATATTTTTTATGGGCTACCTATGAAGGACATCAGGGCTTTCATTGAGTCTCCTAGGCCATCTATTTCTTCCCTAAAGAGGTTAGGAGGTTAGGGCTTATTGACATAAAGCTTCAAGGTACCATTATTGGGGCCAAGTGGATCGTATAAATCCTAGAAGGTGATGAATCCTAAATTTTTTTATTGTGGCACTTCATTTCTCAAGGATGCCCTCTTGGTAGAAAATCCTAGTAATGCATAGGCTTTCACAGTGCACTTATTTTACTAGTGTATGTCAAAATAGGGGCATGTTTGTCATGAAAAATACCTATAATGCCCAAAAAATTCTCAAAACTTACCTTATTCAGGTGTGGTATGGGTTTAAAAGTGGTTTTTATCTAAAATTCAAATCATTACAGTGGTCTCTTTAGCTAACTTTTCACAATGTGCCTTTTTCCATGGTCCCCTAGATCAAAAGTTCAAGTTTATTTAAGAAGGGTATTCTCATGATTGGTGATATATTTTATAAGGTCTTTAGGGATTTTCTTCTTTAGGATATGTTAGAGGCAAAATTATAGCTTAACAAGGAAGATATAGAATCCATTGCTAAAACTCAAAGTTCCATACCTGATGAGTACTTAAAAAAGATTAGATTTTCCTCTCACATCATGGTTGAAGGACTGGTCTTGGCCCATGACAATGCCATTATACCATTATTATCCTCAGCTTCATAAAATTTATTATCCCTTAAACATATTGACATAAAATATTTTAATCACCATTGGTCTCTCTAATCCATTCAGTGGGTTTAGGCTAGGAGGTTTGATCACATATGTGAGGCTTATATTGAACTCAAAAAGGATCACTTCCTTTGGTGTATTCTCTACCAGGGTTTTCCCATGGGAAATTGGATCAAGTGCATGGGGGTTATTAATCATACTTGACTGACCTATCAACACCCAAAAACCATCAAACACCTCTTCTAGTTTTGTCTACATGCTCAATTAATATGGATGCATACCCCTTTCTAACCTTTCAAGATTGATATGTTCACCTGGAAAATGGTTCTCTTAGGGGAATATGCCATTTTACCTAAATGATACAATAGATTCTAACATATTTTCTATACTGATATTTTATTTTAGATTTGGAAATCTAGAAATCAAACATGTTTTAATAATGAGATTATGGACAAAAGTTTTTTATAACTAACAAAATTGTTTTGATTGCTAACATTACCCTCTAGATTTAAATTCAAATAGATAAAATATAGATATTCATCATCTAAAGGTTATCCCAGACCATTGGGGGAATTCTCCTTATGTAGTTATCCATTATACACCTAATCCCCTACCTCACCACTCTCCTCTTGATGGTCATAATCATTAGGGATGCATCACCTCTCTCACAACCATAGGTCTTAAATTTGGATGAAATATTATCCTCACTCTCACTAGTCATCTCCTTTGATAAGATCTGACAGAGGCAAAGATAATGATGGAGAGGTGGTGGAGACCCCCTCAACATGATAAGGTCTTATGCCTAGAGTTATCCATCTCTCCCTCCCACCAAGATTTGTAGAATGATGCTAACACTAACCAATAATTTGATGGTTTAGACCCCTACCTATAGATGAATATCACCTAGCTTATGATGGTTTGGGAGGGAAGCCTCAGGACCCTCTACCTTCATTTCCTCCTATGGTCATCATGTTTATAGCTACTGCTTAGTTTGTTCTTTGATGTTTGTTTTGTTATATTATCTTTTTTTAGTTGAGATAAATTTGAGTTAATTTAACTATGGTTATTAGATGCTTTTGGCTAGTTATTTTAGACTTTGGTTTCTCTTGAGGCTTATTATAGCTCAATCTAGTATTCAATGCATGACTTTTCCATCTATTTTTTTATATGGCTAGTATTATACTATTAGGATTTCTTTTACATTAATATATAAGTGATTTTCAATCAATAAAATTAATACAAAGTGATCAACCATGGATAATTTCTCATGGGTATCGTTTAAGAGTTAGAACATGAGTTTAAAACCAAAGAAGAGATGTAGGCAAAGTTAAAAAATAATGGTGAAGAAGTGAAAGATAAATAAGTGTCTACCATGCCAAGGAGACTATTCTCTACCAAATATGCAGAAACCATGAGGGAGGTATGAAAAGTAAAACCTATCTTATATTCTCTTTCTTTCCATAAATATCTATATGATTCATTTGGTAAATTTGAGAAGCATAGTAAGGGTTTTGGCTCTAATTTACTAACTCATATAGGTTATGACGGAAAATTCCTTGGTATTAATGGCCAAGGAATGACTAATCCCATTGTGGTTGAGTAAATGTCTCAATATGTATGTTTGGGATATGTTAGTGGAAAATAAGGAATTGGAGAATTCTCCAAGACAACTAAAGGAAGGAAAGATTTGAAAATATTAAATTCCAAGCCACTAAATCTATATAAAAAACCCATTCAAGGTAATGACATCATTTAATTTTTCAAATCTATTGAGGAGTTTAATTCTCAAAATAATGGTTAGGTATATCATGAAAAATAAATAAACATTCCACCACCTCAAAGGGCCAATAAAGAATCTCCAAGAAGAGGACAACAACTCTACGAAGAAGGAGATAACTCATTGTCACTCCATGACTATGCAAGTTAATGCAAGATGGAATTAATAAATAAAAAATATTTCACTGATGGGAAGAGAATAAATGGATACTGAAAAGCACATCCAAAGTGAGGTGAACATACCAAAGGAGGAGGTAAAACATTACCACTTCTTACACAAAGGGAAACCCAAGAAGGTACGTAAAGAAAAAATATTCCATTATTTGCTTCAAATTTAAAAAGAATGGTCATATAGCACATACTTTCTAGAATACATATCCATGTAATATTTGTGGAATAAATAACCCATATGTGGCCATGTGTTGGAAGATGAAATCCATCCAAAACAATCCATTGTTTATCTTAAAATTAATTATGAACTATAACTAAATTTAATTAAATTTGTAAACTATTAAAATCTGATATAAGATGATATACAATACATAATGCATTAAAATAAATAGACCTACAAGATTTATATTGAAAGTAGAATTGTAATTTCCTTTCATTTAATTAATTCTTATTTTCCTCCAAAGGGGAATCTTCATTCAAGAAAGGATCTTGAGATTCTTTGGAATATGATTTTATGAGCCAAATAAATTTGATAAAGAGAATTAATATAGAAGATTATTCTCCACCCTTCATCTTGGAAACAAGATGAAGGGCCTAAATATACTCTCACAAAGATCTTAGAAGGATAATTCTCCACCCTTCATCTTGGAAACAATATGAAGGTCTTATGTTGATTCTCATTTTATATTTTCAAAGATCATCCTCCACCCATCATCTTGATTAAGATGAAGGGATCACATCAATTATCCATATTCTAATCCATGTGCACTATTGGGGACTATTTTGCAACCATTCATATTAATTTCAATATTAAGGGTCCTCACTAATCCTATATCATTATAAATATACCTTAATATGTCAAAATTTATCAATTTTATGACATAAAAAAAAGTTATGACCATTTATCGAATCCCCTTGTGCATTACCTTATCTAATTCATCACCAAATTCAACTAATCCATAGCTTCAATGGAGATGTCACAACATAATTGGCATTGAAAAATATCATTTGATGTTATATCTAAGTTGTATCCTATCCAAAGACATTTATAATAGAGGTTTCAATTATTTTGATTTGATTCTTATGCATTACTATCCAATATTATAATGCTCATGAGGTCTTAGGCTCAAACAAGTTTAATTTGTTTTGTGTTATTAATTGATAAAAACTAACTTGGTGAATAGCTTTCAAAGTTTCCTAATGACACATATGGGATCTTTGGTGGGACTGAAAACCCATACCTTTATTTTAATAAATTTTAGCAACCTTTATTTGAAAAATATCTAATTATTTTGTCTATTTTCTATTCATAATTTTTGTCATTTTCTATATTTTACATTCCGATGACTTTGTTCATGAAAATGGTGAACATGTTTTAGTTTCTCTATTAATCTATGAAACATTATAGTAATAGATGAAGTCATAAGTGTCTTATATTATTTGTTATCTATTCCTACACAAGTTTCAAAAATTGATGAAATCATTCAACTATCAGTGAAATTGACACATTAATAAGTGAAATTGACATTAATATCAACAAAATCAATGTTATTAGTGGTGAAATCATTTTTGTTAATTATTTATCCTATATGGTATATTTTTGAGGGTTTTTATTATTAATTTTTTTTATGAAATATCATCAAAATTATTTAGGTAATTATAAAAATTACTTTGACATTAGGAAAATTGTCTAAACATTTCACAACTCTGTTTAAATGCTTTCTAGTGAAATGGTTTGATTATGAGTTAAAATGTTCTATTATTGATGAAAATATTTTTGATAATCAATGAAATAATTATTGTATATATTATTATATGTTTTATTTTATATTGTTTGTATATTTTCTAAAATTAGTGAAATTATTCTTGGTAAATGATGAATTTGTTCTTGTGTCAAAACTTGAGAGTTATAAAAACATATAAAATCAATTTCCTTCGCTTGTCAAAGATGCACCAAGAAAAACTAATAATATTTTTTAGTTGTAGGTTACAAAAATGGTGTGGTGATGTATTCAAATAATCATAATTTCTACTCACATTTCATTTTCATGCTTTAAAAATCAATTCATATTTTATTTTGGGTTATAATAAAACTTGCTTATTTTCCACATTGTTTCATTGCGTATAAGTTTTATTGTTGTTTCTTATTGATTGAGTGTTTTGTGGGGATTTTTTGTACATATGTTATCCCATTATGTGTGACTCAAAAATACAAAATTCATATTTGTTTTGAATCTTTAATATTTGCCTATTATCCTCTTCATTCCCTTTTCATGAGAGTTGTGTGAATCAGAATGACAATACCTTCCTTTTTATTTTTGGATCTTCCTTTGGGTTGTTATTGCCTTCTCATGAGTCTTTAGGGTGAAGTGGCTAGTACATAATTACCTATAATTGTACCAACACTTTTATCTAATAGAGTATACAAATTGGGGTTACGCTAATGTTATCTTAGCTAGTGGTTCTTCAGAGCCTGATTGTCCTGGTAGAACTTCATTGAGACCCTTATGGATGAAGTGGTCACAAAAGGACTAGACCCTTTGGTGAATGGCCCATAAAATATTGTATACAATTGATATATTATTATAAGTCACCCATGTACTAAAAGGTATATTGATACTATCTGTAAAACCCATAAAAACTTTAGATTAAGACCTTTCATCCATAAAATAATCATTGTTGTAGGTTTACAAAATTAACTACACCCAAAGATATATTTTATGAAAAAATATTTTAGGAGAAGGGTGGAATTAAAAAACCACCAATAACTATAATAATTTATTTAAATAATCTTAAATTTTATCCTCTCTCAAGGCAAGTATATCAAAAGACTTAATGAATGTTGAGTAATCCCATGTAAGTCACTAAAATAGAGTTGTTAGATTGAGCGTTTGGCTAATTGATTTTGGTGTCAAAACTTTGTCATAATTTACATACACCTACACAAACAAGCATTATTATATCCATGTTCCTGGTAAGAAATGTTCTTTACTACATCGAAAATTGTTCAAACGCATATGTCTCATACCCTATTTGTGTGAAATTATATCATTAATATATCCACATTCTAAGTCTAACTTGTTATTTTATAAAACTTGTGTCTTACATTTATCTCTAATCACACCACTCTTATCTAAAATTGTACTTTTATACTTTTTATGTGAATTTGAACCTATTCTACTCATTTTTATAAGTTCCTAATTCTAAGGTCATTTCCAAAATTGATACTTGTTCTAAACATTTCTAGTCTTGATATAATTTCCTCATGTTAAAATCAATTATGTTCAAATTCAAAGTTTCCTCTTGTCATCTTCCAAACATCATATTTTCTCATTCCCATCCATATCTATTAAAAAATTCATGTCCAATATGCTTCGTTACACCATAAGTAATATGGATTATAATGATGCTTATGGTGACAATTGGATTCAATGTCAAACTAACCCATTCACATATCAACCCAATTTACCCCATAATTAATAATATTAGATTAATAAATATGATATTAAAGTTAACCAACAAATATATGAATATATGTCACTAATGTATGATGCATCTAGAATCTAGTTTGAGTAATAATTATTTGACAATAGAGGTGAAATATTGATTTATTTATTAGAGATGGGTGTCAAAGATCCTCCTGATTTCTCCTAGAAAAATTACATCAAATATCAACACCATGAAATGATTCCAAAATTACCATCTTCTAATCATGACCCTCCAATTTTTCAAAGGTTCACAATTCTAGAAATGTCTAGGAAAGGGAAGGAGTTACTTGTAACTTCCCCCAAGTTTAACCTAATATGGTAACTCAACTAAAACATGTTGGTAAAGTTGTCAGTGACTTTTCCACATTATTACTTAATCCAATTGATAATCCTCCACTTTAACATCAAATAAATTATTCATTGGTTGAGTCATTACCTAATATTGAGAAAAATTATTGCTCCTGAATAACATACACCTAAATATTTTTTACAAGTAGTAATAGAAAATATCCAACAAACATTTCCTAATCCTCACCAAGTTTCTCCTAAATGTCAAATTTCATCTGATCAAATTCCCTCTAAATAGTAATAGAGTTCAGGTTATCTCCAAAAAAATCCTATTGAGATAGAAAATTCCTTATAACTACCATGTGTTTACATATAATATTTTAAAATGTTATCAATTACTATGCTTTATATTTTGCAAGAACCCATTGAGTCTCAATCTCTCTGAGTGTATGCCCTAAGGGGTACACTGGGAAAGGGTGGGTAGACCATTGGTGCTTTTTAGGATTTTTGTCTCTTATTACCACATGTTATCTATCCAACCATATCCTAAAAACATTACCCTAAAATTCACCTCCTATTTTCACCCTCCTCTAGTCTTTTTATGCCTTCATTATCCCTCACCTATCCTAAAACCCTTTTTGATGGTTTACATTACATTTTTAGACCTATCAAACTTGTACTCTAATTGATAAAACTTATTAGGGTCTATGTTGGCCCTTGGATGACCTAGACCATAACCTAATTTGTTTTTGTCGATAAAAACACTAGGTTAATTGAGTTGACCTTGTTAGCCTAAACTTTTAGAAAGGATTAGGGTTAGATTTGCCTATATAAAAACATATATTTAATCATTTCTAAGAGAAGAGAATAAGAATAGATATATATATATTTCATCTAATTATCCACCATTCTACTTGAGAAACATAGCTTAGGGTTTTATACTTTATTTGGAGATATGGATCTTGTCTTAAAGAGAAGACTTTTAGATGCATTGATAGGTTGTGTAAACTAGAGATGATTTATCCTTGTCATCATTAAATACCAAAATAAAATCTTATGAAGCACCTTTATAAAGGGAGATATTGAGGCTCAATGGGTTCATATTTATAGGTAAGTATTCATAACTTTATTCCTCCTTTGTAATATCATATAGATATGGATTTTCACTTCTCTCCCATGCATTAGGATTTCATATACATTGACATGAGTATATTTATTTTAGGCATGTTTATTTTTAATGTTTATTACCCCCACTTTTTTCCACAAGACTTGGTGAACACTATATTAGACTTTACTTTATTGCTATTAGTTTAGTGAATATGAAAACATAGGACCTAGTTGGTGTTATTACATAGCTTTACTTAACTAATGTCTTTGGAACACTCCCTAGTGAATTTATTATGGTAAGAGATACCTTGGATAGGTCTAGAGGATCCATCTTGGTCATGACAATTAATACCTAATGTATCCAAAATCAAAATTGTAATTAGGATTTATCTTCTTTATGCTAGGATTGACTTATAAATCTACTACATTTCCCATTGCATACATTCTAATAAACTCAACATGAATCTAACCCTTGGAATTTTTATTTCACGCTATCATTTATATCATTTTATTATATTTTCCATATTTACAATACTATATCGAAACAATTTATATAGTTCTAACTTTCTATGCAAATATTTAACACATAGTCACATCAAAATGACTATGTTATGTTTGTGCAAGTCTTCATCAGATACAAGTTACTAGATCAAACAGATTGACATAATACTCTTATTCAGTTCTAGATTAGCATACAGAGTCAACCAAGTTAACTTTGTCATCTTATTCTTTCTGGTAGAACATAGGTCAATAAACATTATCAAATAGGTTGACCCTATTGTTTATACTTATTTAGTATATAAGGTTTTACATAAATTGGTTGAACCAATCAACCCAGTTTGAAAATTTTGAAAGTCATTTTTATTTTTCACAATTTAGCAGTATTTAAAACTACAACCCTATAGCTAACTAGGTCAACCTAGTCGACTTAGTTATGCAGTTTACCTTCTATTTGAGAGACATAGTCAACCTATTTAACTCTATTCTTAAATACATTTCTTATAGAAAATATAAGTGACCCAATCAACTCTATTCTATACTATTTTCATGCAATATCACTTAAATTGAGTCTATAATATTCTTAATCAAGGAGTTAACAACTATTTGCTAGTCATTAACTCAAATTTCCTTTTCAACTATTTCTATGTTTAGAGTAACTCACATAGTATAAATAGGTGGGTTTTAAAATTACCATTCTAGTTACACTAATTTACTATTTTACACACACTACCAAATCACATAACATTTAAAATTCATTTGATCACTTGTCTTCCCAAGGCCTACCTACTTGGATTTTATCACCAAGGGGGAAACTGACTTAGTTTTCTAGACAAGTATAAATATGTGGTGAATGGTATATATTGGTAAAGCACCCAACACATTTATTACAAAATTATTATGAATTAAAGGGGTAGGCCCTAATACCAAACTAGTACCATTGCCAACATAGATTCCTTTCATGCCAAACACCCTAAAACCATCCATAGATTGCCTTTCTAGTTCCCTATTTTTAACCAACTCTCCTATCACATTTAAATAAATACTTTATAATAAATATAATAACACTTAGTATGACCACTTAGTTATCATTTAATTTTTAATTAATTACTTTCTCTTTTATCATTATGTGTTGTATTGAAAAAACTTGTAGTGGCTAACATTGGTGCAATGTTTTATGTTGTGTGACCTGATTGGATCAGTCACATTGATCTGATTATTTGTGTGTTTGATTTCATTCTCACTTCATTTATCTTGAATTTTTTTCCCTATTTCATCACACTATCATTCTAGTCATTATAGTCTCTTATAGAATGTATTTCCCCTATCAATAATACATAATCAACCTGTATGACTGTATATACTTATTAATCCTACTTTTTCCCCCAGTCTGAAATACAAAGTCAACTTGAATGAATCTATTTTCTTCTTTGTCAATAAGGTTACAAAACAAAATCAACCTACATGACTCTATATATTTAACATCTTGTTTTATCCCCCTATCTATAATATAGAGGTGACTTGTATAACTTTGTAGTCTTCTCTACTTTTTATGTTATAGAACATAGTCAACTTGTATGACTTTATATCTTTTTTTATAAACTTTATCTTCGTACCATCTTAGTCCTTATTAACCTTTCTATCTCATCATGAGCTTCCTATTTGAGGACAATATTGAGTTGAATTTAGCATATATGATGAGCCTTACCAATCCAAATAGGTTTACCCATAAACAACATGTGTATCCTAATATAGATGAAAGTTATGTGCATGTGTCCACTCACACTACAAATTAGGGGACCATCCTAATACATATTCAGTTCACAACCCTCTTTTCTCTTTAGAAGATCAACCTAAATTAGAGTATACTCTAGAAATTCTTTTCTTCATTAGTGAATTTCCTCAACATCAAGGAAAAGACCATTATACTATTTATTACCTTATGATATGTGGTCAAATAGAGGAACCCCATTCACCTTCCCCCACATTCTCTTACGGATTTGGGGGTAATAGCTTCTTTGCCTCTCAACTCTTCCTTCTCTTTTGATCCCTTCACATACTATGACTTATTCTTCCTTGATATCCTCCACCTCCATTCCAAGTATTTATACTAACATGGTAGGTTCAATATCTAATGTGTCTTTACGAAGACTTGATCTTCTCATTTCCTCCACTAGTGCATTGTTTGCTACCCATGGTAATCATGCTACTAGTGATCCTTATTCTAATCCTTCTACTAGTAAATCTTTTGTAACCCAATAAAATCACACTAATAGTGATTTAGTAACTAATAATTCTTCTCATTATACTCATAACATGTATTCCACCACTCATAGTGGTACCCAAAAAACTAATACCAATGCTAATGCTTCACATGCTATGAATAACACCACTCAAACCCATCAACTTCTATTGAAAAATATTTAAAAAATGAATGATTTCCAAGATAATAATGATGATAAAATGATTCAAATGAAAAGTCATCTTATCCATCTCCAAAATCACCCTCAATAGGCTCCATGGGGAATGCACAACCAAACTTCCCCCCACCTCCCCTTCAGGATTCCCATGGTAATCTTATCCCTAAACCACTTCTTGTTAACAAAATAATCAAACACCTTCAAAAGGAACCTATTATGCCTCAAGTCACTAACATATATATAGGAGGTATCACCCTTACCATTAGCTATAATGGATCAATCAATCCTACCCTACATTTAAAAGCATTTGGAAATCTATACAAAGATTGGGTCAAGTTAAACACTTTTGCCTCTGCCAATATTTTAGAAAAAAACTCTCTCTAGAGACACTTTATATTGGTATAACCAATTAAAATCTCATTCCATCACTAGTTTGGAAGATCTATTTAAATTATCTATAATAAGATATTCAAACTAATGACCTCCCTAAAAATACCTTGGCTCATTTTATTAATTACAAGAAACTTGAGATAGAAACTACACAAGATTTCATCAAACGGTGGAAGACCTTGTCTAACAAGTGTGAACATAACATGGTAGATTATAACCTATTTAATATATTTACCAATTCTCTCTATCCTATGTTTTAATATTAAGTCTAAACTCTCTTTCCATGAACTTTGTAAGTGGCTATCAACCAAGCCAAACACCAAGATTTCCTTATGCATCAATTACAATCATCCCAACCTTCTATGGGTACCCATATGCCCATCAAAAATAATAATTTTCATGATAATAATGATGGTGTCACTGATTCCTATGATACCATTCATAATATTCAAATTGTTGTTCCCAATCAGGCTTCAGAACAAGTTTCCCATCCAAACTACATCCCTAATCCTCAATTTTCTTCAACGAGTAAAGTCAATGTTCATAAGCCTTTATGCTTAAAAAATATCCAAAAGTTCCTACCAATGCCTCTTCTATGATAACTTGATCCCACTCACCCTATGAAATCATGGTATGATCCAAATAAATTCTATTGGTTTCATGTTGGTTGGGGTCATTCTCATGAGACTTGTAGGCAATTATGTAACTTAGCTATAGATTTATTCCTTGGTCCTAATTTTTACCACAATTATCACATTTGTAAACATCAATAATCCTATGAAATTACCTTAAAATATCTTAAATCATAAATGAAAACTCATAATTTGAACTATGTTAATGCTCATTTAGCCATCTACAACGATCCTCTACAAAATCACCAAGAGAATATTGATAAGCCTACTTCTTCCACCAATAATGTTTATAGTCTTATAGACCTAACTCTCAAAGAGAATGTGGTCAACATTAATAATGTATAAAGGCTATTTAACTTAATTTATTCTCATCCCACCCACACTCACCAATCATATCACACTTTCTATGTTATCTAAGATTCTTCCTTGACTCCCCTCACAAAGTTGGGGAAAGAAGACCTTATCTATTTTGATAAACCAATTCCAAAACCTCTATTAGATATCACTTATCACACAATTTATACAATGTATATAACATCTTTACCCATTTATAATGATACTCAGCCTTATCATACCACTCCTTCAAATATATCTCAAACCAAACCTACATCAACTAGTTCATCCTCTCATGATAGTCAACCAACTTATTCCCTAATTAATCCTCCTAAATCTTATCAACCCAAAATTAAATGCACTTCTACTCCTCCTTTTGAGGAAATCCTCCAAAAATATACACATCTATCCAACATTACTCTTATGGGTTATTATGAATGGGATATTATCATAGAGATTACTAATCTCCCATCTCAAATCCCATTTCTCAAACTTATTCATAAATCTCTATGTCATTGTAATTATATTTTTCAGATCCTATTTAAAATGAAAATCCCTAATACTCCCCTATAAAGACATGAATCCACCTTATTTGGATCAAAATATATTATTTTAAAATAGTGCAAAGAGATGTCTATATATGTTGATGAAATAATGGATACTTCTCTTTCCCTCAAATTCCCCTTCGCTTATATAATTCCCAATAAGATTATGCTTCATGTGAATGATCCTATCCTCTTTATCAGTGTCTAAATCAGTGATATCTAGGTTAAATTTGACATTATTTATGGGTGTTTCGGTAATTTTGTTTCATCTCTTGATTTTTTTAAAACCTTTGGATTCTCTGAATTTAATCTTAAGCCCACACGCAACACATGTCAAGGCTATGACTAAAGTAAAATTCCTCCCTTAGGTTGTGTGTAGTTCCCTATAACCATCCCACCTATCATTATTCATGTGAAGGTTATGATATTCAATTTTAATCTCTCATATAACATCCTAATTGGTAGGCCATGTACTCATCACATGAGGGTTGTTGCCTCTTCTATCTACCAATGCATCAAGTTCCCTCACAATGTTGAAATATATAGGATTCAATGCAACACTAACCCTTGATTTTTTTAAAAATTATAAGACCATGGTGTATTAAAAATTTTAACCATTGAACCCTTTCCAAATGTTCCATTCTATGAATCCCAATGGTTTAACTTCCTTGTCAACTCTATGTAATGTTACCATGGTTACCCCAAACTCATAGGAATATACCACCTAACCTCTTATATTATAATGATGATGAGCTTGATGAGATCAAACTCAATATAAAAACTTATGGTCTCTCTCCTCATCTCATTTCTCATCTTACACGTTCTCTAAAGTTGCATTCCCATTAACCACCTAGTGATGCTATACCCATAATCTTAACTAAGACTCAACACTCCATTCATCATGCCACCTCTAATGAAAGGTCAAACCTACTTATGTAATTTATCTTCATACACACACACACACACACACACACACACACACACACACACACACACACACACACACACACACACACACACACACACACACACACACACACACACACACACACACACACACACACACACACACACACACACACACACACACACACACACACACACACACGCATATAATGATTGTTATACCTTAGATAACCTGTTTATAGGAGGTCTTATTTAGGCTCAAGATGATGAAATCATTTGCTATTATTTTTCTTTGTTTCAATTTTTCCATTTTCTATCCTATATAGTTATTAATTTTAGCATTTTTCCTTTTTTTTGTAGGGTAGATAAGATACACACACCTTTATTTTTTTAATAAACTCATAGAATATTGCTTATAGATTGTGTTATGAATGATCCTTATCACTTTTCTAGATACCAAGACCCCTATAGCTAGATTTCCCTTGAGATGCTTGTTACTATACTTCAACCTTATATGTAGCCCACCTCTCCCTTACCTAAGTTGATTATGGATCTTATTATCACTCCTATAATTGAATATATTCATGTTTTTAATCCTATTTCTCCTTAAATCAAGCCTTTTCTAGTCTCTCCACTAGCCCCACCTTCATTTGGTGATGGTTTGTTCCCTTTACTATATCTTGCTCCTTTGCCCACCCAATGAGACAACTAATCATATTTTGATATTCATAGAGTTTTTTATCATTGGAATAGAGATTATTAATTATAATATCCTTACATTTATTTCATTTCCACTCCCTTTATCAGCAAACCCATAAAGTCTACTAAAAATGGTATCTATTGCTTTTATGGCATAGATAATCATTCCTCCACTTAATGCCATAAGCTTCAATAATATATAGATACCTTAGTTCCTTCTCTTCCTTGTCTTATAAAAAATTATATACCTCCCAAAAAAATATTACCTAAATATATTACCAAATATGAAGAGGTATATTGTCTATGGCATTAATGCAGTACCCATCACATTGATCATTGCCATATCCTTTAGTAACATCTTAAGTATTACCTTATGACCATTCCTTAACCTACTATCAATCCTCCCATAGGCCTCCCTTGCAATAAGGTTCCCCCTTATTTTCTCATGGTTCCCACACCTATGGCCCCTTCTTCACCCATGGATTATCCTTCACATATGGCCCCTTATCCACTGATGACTCCCTTATGTCTTACAGATTCCACTCATATTCCTTTTCCTAAGTATCCCATGAAAAATAGTCCTCATGAGCATGATCCATCAAGCATGCCTACATTTTTTTCAAGGATATTTGATGAGAAATAATTTTTTAGCTTTTTTTGGAGATAAATGAGACCCTTGCTATCATTAGATTCTATCTTCACAATGAATTATCAGATGTTATGAACAATGTTTGTGGATAAATCTATGAATATTTATGAACATAACATGGTTTTCCTTCATTTATTTATTTATTAATTTTATATTGGATGTGTGATCCAAATTTACATTTATCTATCTTATATCATGTGAAACTATGCCAAATTCTTTTATATCATATATGTATATTTATGTTTCATACTACATGCTATCTATGGTGTCATTTCCTTCCTTATGTTCTCTTATGGATTATATTTTATTATTACATGATTTTATCTATATGTTCATTTATTTCCATGAATATATTTTTATTTTCTCATGATTATTTGTTACCTTATTTCTATAACATAGACAATAATTATTGCGATTTGGTTATACAAACCTTTCTTTCCTTAGTCATTCCTTATTTACCATGTGATTAGTTATAAAACAAGTCATCTCATTATATTCTCATCTTATCAATCCATCTTGTATATCCCTTTATTTACTTTCACACACTAGGCATATACATGGTTGAAACTTGAGATAACATGTTAGTTCATAGGTAAGCCTAAATCTTTTAGTTAGTCATGTCTTTAGATATTTAGCTTCCTTTAACCAAAGTCTAAATCGCATTTATGTTTATCACTTTATCTCTCATGATTGGTCATTCCATGTCCATATGGAGGAGGAATATTAAAAATCCATAAAAATTTAAAATCCAAATCATTTGAAATAAAAGGTAATGATAGCAACATAAAATTTCAAAATTAAAATCACACTAAAAGACATGATTCTAAGCACATCTCTTTTTTATAATCAAATATCAAACTCCACAGTTGGAATCATGATATATTCAAGGTCCATTGGGGTGTGGTAGGCTGTTATATTGGGAAAGGAGAATAAAAAATCTTTTAATGCCACCTACTTTCTCATGTAGTTACCCAATATTCATAGTAGACTGATGGCTCTATAAGAGGTCCTGAGTAATGTGGAACACATTATAGGAAGGTAGGTCCATATTAATTTCATTATCTAAATAATCAACATGAATTTATCTTAGTATCTCACTTATTTTCCTATACAATTTTGTGCTTATAGTGAATGGGTATATTTTGTATATTGATGGTCACTAGTCACTTAAGGTCTTTTTATTTCCTTAGTGTGCCTCATGTTTCCTAAGGTCTTCTCATAGATGCCTACATTATGATTTTTACATTACATATTTCATTTCCCACAATCATATTATGTCCCCTTGAGAAATATTGTTTTTTTTCATTGATCACTCCCCCTAGGGATTCCATTTGTGAGTTGAAGTGTAAGACCATGGATAGGACTAGGCCTTCCTCATAAATTTCTAAATTACCATTCAAAACATACCCTTTAACATATTTTTCCCATTTCTTCCACTTCGTTGGTGTTCCCTTTATGAAATTTAGTGTAGGACCATGGATAGAACTAGGCCTTCCTCACAAAATTTTCCAATACCCAAGTCATAATGAAATAACATATGTTAAATTTGAGATAACTCATGATTGATCATGAGTTACACATCATTGGCATGATTACCATATTGATATAGTATGTTTTATGATTAATTAATTAATCTTTCAATTTTATCTTCTTATTTTCTAATTGCGTGTAAGAATACAACCATTTTTCTTAAGTTTTTCATACTTCCCATCTTAAATTAGTGTGATCAAATTTAAGTTCATTTTTACAATTTTGTTTCAATTTTATACTTCTCAACATGATTTAGTATGATTGATTGACTTAATTGTTTTATTTTTATATCATTTGGTTTTATTATGCCTTCCATTTTATTACATTATTTTCATACTTAACAACGTGATATAGTGTGATTTTACTTGTTTTAATTTGGTGCAAATCTTTTCACGGTTTAAAAATACTTTGTTATAAATTTTTACCATTTTTGGTTTATTATACTTAGTCATATTTTGTTATTATACATTTCCCATCATGATATAGTGTGCAGTAATTGTATTTTTGATTAATTATATTTTTCCAAGTCATTTTTTGCCTTTTTTCCTTCCTAACCATGCATGTGTATCACACAATGCTTGAAAATAAAACACTCCACATATATTTATCATAGCACATACACCAAAATCAAAATACATGTGATAGAAATAAATATCTCCATGCATTAACAACCACAACCAAATACAAATCATGAGATAAAATCTAACTATATATATATCATATGTTTTATGCAATAAAATGATATAAAATACCTAGCTCCAAATTTATGGTTGGGTTCTATCATGAATATCCTATGGCCTAGCCACAATACCCATACATTCTTAGGACTATCCCCTCTACATGGTATTATATAATGAGGAAGTTTGAGATCTCAATCCTACTACCTATACCTATACATGCCCAAGCTAGACCTTGTTGGCCATGTGTGTGGATCTCTCCTAAGCCAAGGCCTACAAGGCCTGTGTATTTCCTAGTCTCACCCTTACCATTAGCTATAATCCATACCCACATTTATATAACTACCTAAAAACCTCCCCCACCAGTCTAAACCAACCTACCCAAGCTAGGGTATATCATACCATAAGATCTTCTAGTATGGTAGGGTCATATGGTTCCAACACCATGTCTAAAATATCATGGTGCGTAACCATGACCAAGGATCCCCATTTGACCTTCTCTATTTTAATATCTAAAAAACCAAAACTAGATAGATATTAGATCACATATATATCTCAAAATATATATATCTACTATAAGAACATGAAACTAGTATCCTATGTCAAAAATCAAGATTATCACATTTCTTACCAATCTTGATATCACCAACAATTGTCTCCATATCTATTTGTCTACCTAGCATGACATATACATTTACTTTTCCCTTGAGAAACTCATCTATCGATCACCTCCCTATAAATTAAAAACTAGGAGTTACCACTCATGCCCATCGTGAGCCTTTCTTTAGAGGTGCCTTTATTGACTAGATCTATCTTGGACTAGTTATCAAGTCATCTTGTGTAGCTATCCTCATCTATGCTCACTCTCATTAGTGGTACCTCCAGTTATGATGTGGCTAAGGTGGTCATCGATCTTCTTACTATGGTGCCTATTTTGGTACCTTCTATACCCTTGAATCAAAATCCACATTTCCTCCTCCTCTGACTGCCTACTATCATGCTTGACCAATCCATGATCTCACATGCCATGACTTAATCACTAGTATCTCAATTAGTGTTCCTCTTCCTCCTTTCCCCTTTAGATGTATATCATGTCATGCACAAAAATCAAGCACTACTATAGGATTTAATAGGTGGTGAAATCCAAACTACCTTAGCAAGTGTGCCATTAGCTACAAATCTACCCACCAACTGTAGTGGCTTGTGATCCACACTTGACCTAGCCCTGACACCATGATTACACAATAAGGTAAAATATTAGTAATATGTGTGTATGGTTGCCACATGATCTCCCTTAGTGTTATCATCTATATTGTTAGCATATGGACAATGACCCATGCTACCTGGTCTTACCTCCATCTAGTCACTCAAGGCAACCTATCATCAACCACATAGGGTAAACCCAACTAGCTAATACATCCCATGGTTTTCTACCCTATATACATCATCACATACATATCATGAATGAGTTGGACCTAGATGATAGACCCAATATCATATAATACCCCTTGATTCAAAATGGAGTAGTGCAAGGCTATTTCATACAATAGTACCTTACCATCCAACTTGTGACATTGCACTCATACTATCAAAAATATTATTATGGCCTTCAAAATGTCCAAAATCTGCACGATATACACATCAAATAGACTAACCTTCAACCCTAGGTATATCCTAACTAATCACATTAATGACCTAGCTAGTGCTTGTATCTACTTCAAATCATCTAGTATCGTTATGATAATTGATGTCCCTCTTATTGGTAGTCCAAGAAATGTATAGACATCCTCCAGTGTGATACCCACCTTTATAGTATCTACATCTACCACCCATAAAAACATGTTGGTCAACCATTTTCATGATTTTAGGAACATGAAAATAAGATTAACACTTAATGAGATCTACCCCATCTCCATGATACCTCCTAGACCCAGTGTAACTAGTCTCACTCTATCCACGTCTCTCAATCATTCTAGAAAATGTGGTAGCCATGAGACATCAATTAGTCACCAATATCTCCAATGTCTCTAAAAATATCAAATAATACAAGAAGTATCAGATCTCCATGTCATTCATAATCAAAATAAATTCTTAAAATTTCACAAAACTGAGTTGGTTTGATTTAGTTTTTCCATTTCCTATAGAATTAACCTATTTAATACTAAATCAGCGCTATACTTCATTTGGGATACTAAATAGACATTAAAAATTTTCTACTAAATCAGCCTCTTTAATACTAAATCAGTGACATTTGTGACTTTTAATACTAAATTGGCCATCTTTTTGCCCTGTAGTACTACATTAGCCACTTCAAAAATAACTAAGTCAGCCCACTACTACATAGTTATCCCCCTACCTTAGATAACTAAATTGGCCTACTCTTATGCAGTCAACATGTTGCTTCTCTTTCCACTTGAAAACTAAGTTTACAAGGTTGGATCTATTCATCCACAATGATGACTTTTAAACAATTACCTTAAATTCCTTGGGAATTTATTAGTCTCACTCCTTTCTACCCAATACCCCATCTTACCTCTAGTGTCTCTAAAAATTTCCTAGGGTTTATTCTAGTTCCTAGATTTTATCTATCAGTCAATTTTCTATAATTCACTCAATTTCAAATAAAAATATTCAAAAAATTGAAATTTTTATTTGCTTACCTATGTTTCACTCATTGTGGCCACTATGCATCCTCCTTGTCTCAGTTATCATCTCCTCACCATACTTGCTCTCTAATCTCTCACTAGGTATTTCAAAGCTCTATTTTCTTAGAATATTAAAAATAACACATGAATTATTTTTTCACCTTATTTATATTTAATATTCAAAATTATTTACCTCTAAAATATTTACCATTATATTTCTTATTTTGATCATATTTTTGTCTCTACTAACTTCTTTTCAAAACTGTAAAATGTTCTAGAATCCTAAAATCATGGAAAATATTTTTAATTATTATACATATATGTTTCAAAAGTTTTGGTTTTTCATTATTTTTTGTTAACTTCTATAGTTTTTTCTTAGTTTTCCCTACTTTGGATGCCTTCATATTTCTTGCATCTCCTTCTTTATCTACATCACTAAGGTAAGTAAAGGTATGTTTTTTTAAAAAAAATTGTCCTTTCATTTATCTTATTTTCTCCTTAATACACTTTATTAATCTTCAACATTATGTGTTGCTATGTTATTTTCCTAAATAACCATCCCATGTTGCACTTACATGACATGTAATGAGATTTGAGTGGGGCATATGTATACACATAATGTTGTAAAACTTTATCAATTACTTATGTTTTCTATCTTATAGAAACCCATCGAGTCTCAATCCCTATAAGTAAATGCCTTAAGAGGTACACTAGGAAAGGGGTGGGTATACCATTGGTTCTTATTAGGATTACTGTCCCTTATTAGCACTTTCTATCTATCCAACCATATCCTAAAAATAATCCCCTAATATTTATCTCCTATTTTATACCCTCTTCTAGTCATTTTCTACCTTCATTATCCCTCCCATAGCCTAAAATACTTTTTTATGGTTTATATTACACTGTCAACCTCATCAAACTTATAATCTAATTAATAAAACTTATTAGGTTTTAGGTCAGCACCTGGTCAACCTAGATCATGACTTAATTTATTTTTGTCAATAATGATACTAGGTCAATTGTGTCGACCTTATTGACCTAAAATTTTAGGAAGGATTAGGGTTAGATAAACCTATGTAAACACATCCATTTCATAATTTTTAAGAGAAGAGAAGAAGATATA
The DNA here is from genome assembly GCA_037957365.1 of Torreya grandis. Taxonomy (NCBI): domain Eukaryota; kingdom Viridiplantae; phylum Streptophyta; class Pinopsida; order Cupressales; family Taxaceae; genus Torreya; species Torreya grandis. Next base: position 2,406,248 of record JARHVA010000758.1, read on the forward strand.
TAAATTATGCATGTAATTACCCACCATTATACTTGAGGATCATAACTTAGGGTTTCATAATTTCTTTAGAGATATATATCTTATCTTATGTAAAATTCTTTTAGATGCATTGATAGGTTATATAGTCTAGAGATGATTTATCCTTGTCATCCTTACATATCATAATAACCTCTTATGAAGCAGCTTGGCCAAGGGAGAGATTCAGGCTTAATGGGTTTGTCTTCAAAGGTTAGTATTTCTAATTTTGTTCCTTCTTTGTAATAGTAGATAGATATGCATTTTTACTTATCTTCCATGAATTAAGATTTTGTAGACATTGATGTGAGTATATGTATTCTATGTATGTTTATTTTTAATGTTTATTACCCCCACTTTATGCCACAAGCTTTGGTGAGAACTAGATTAAACTTTATTTTACTTATTATTAGCTTACTGAATAATAAAACATAAGACTTAGGGTTATTACATATTTTTGATTGATTGGAGGCTTTGGAACACTTCCTAGTGAATTTATTATGGTAAGATATTCCTTGTCTAGGTCTAGCAGATCCATCTTGGTTATGACCCTAAATATTTAATGTATCCATAATTAGAAGTTTAAGTAGGATTTATCTTCTCTAAGATAGGATTGATAAATAGATCTATTGAATTTCCCATTTCATACACCATGTTCCCTAATGTAATTATTCTAATGTTCCTTCTAATACACAACAATGTGTATCTTATATCCAATAGGTTTTTTCTACTCAGTAACAAATTCCCATTGCTTAACAATAATTCTTTAGTTAAAATAAATAACTTCCTCCTATGTAGATATGTATTTCCATTCCATCATCCAACTAAAATTAATACTATTTTATTCTTACTACACAATAATGTGTATCTATTCCCTCTTCCAATCACAACCAATACCAATTTCCACCTAATCAATCAATTCTTAGTAATAGAAATAATAATTATAGGGAAAAAGTTTTGAGAAATTTGATAAATAATTAATTTTATTCTCAATTGAATAATCCCCCACCTTATTCCCAAAATGCCTTCTTTTCTCAATAATTTCAAGTTGTTAAAGAGATAGATACAAATCGAGACTCAAAATCAAAAATACAAGTTGGATCATATATGTACATATCCATTTAATTTAAGTATTTATTTGATAGCATTTCCATCTCATTTTGAGATTCTAAAATTTGATAAATATAAAGAAAAAGGTGATCCAAGATAACACCTAAGCCTATTATTTATTGTTTATCATGAGGTCAACTATAAATCCAATATCCTACTTCAATAATTCTCATGAAATTTGGCTAATCATGCTTTAGATAGGTTTACACATATCCAAAAAGGTTATATTATAACTTTTGAAGACTTTTAAGATAAGTTTGTTAAACATTTTTCCTATAAAATTGAGCATGAGTTAACCATGGTTGACATATGTCATATCAAACAAAGAGGAGGTTTGAGATTTGTTGCATATATTCAATATGGAGATTACTTTCTAGTATATTTATACATTTACTTCCTAACATTAAGTTGGTGAATATATTAATGACAAATTTAAACTCAGACCTAGTAGTTAATCTCATATTATAGTATCCAATTTTTTTTAGATGTTATTACTAAGGGTGTTCAAATAGAGAAAGATCTTACTCACAAATGATTGATTAAAATATATTATCCAAACCAGTCACAAAGTTAGCCTTCCAACTAGAAATAGAATTAGAACTAACATTCTACTCTAAATCCAAAAAATTTGGTAGATAATCCCAACCCTTTTATCCATAATAAGAATATTATAAGAAATGGAGTTATAGAATATATACATGTTACAACAATACACTTTCCACCAGTATAAATGGATCCTCAACCAAAACCACTTGCTTTATAAAGACAACCTCCTCCCAAGAATAAGTTTACTTAAAGACCATTTACTAATTTGGGAGAGCCTATTGAGAATACATTTCACCAGCTAATTTTTATGAATATGATTGGTTGGTAAAACACCAAACCTTTTGATTAAAGTCAACCTAAACTAAAATGGTACAAGGATAATAAATACTATGAGTATCAATGGGTCAAAGGACATATAATCCATAAATGTGTGCAAATACAACATCTCATTCAAGAAATGTTTAAAAGAGGAGAAATTGAGTTAAATATTTCTTTATCCTCTAATTATAGTTAAGATACAATGATCTATAAAAATACTTTCCCTCAAGATAATTAAAATCAATATGAGAAATCGTAGTGTCAATAGACAATAATTATAATTAGAATTAGGATCCCAAACTAAAAACATTGATTACCATGCTACCCCCTATGGTTACAATGTAGTGGGACATATCATGGAACATCATGTATCCATGATCACAATCAATCCCCATTCCTATAATTACCAATAATCAAATCCCTCTATTCTAGGATTAGGTCCATCTATTTTGGGAGTTCCTCCTTCTTATGATCCTCATTCTTGAGTTATTATTTGAAGTCTTATTTATTCTGCTTCAAATTTACATATCTCTATTCTTTCTCATGATTGTGTTGGTGCAACTCAACATGATAAAATCAACCTTTAAGGTCTTGTACCTTCTTATGTTAATCATAATCCAACTTATCATTATAATCTTATTCTAAATCAATCCAAATTTAAGTGTGATCCCTTCAAAAATTCATATTCCTATGGATTAATTAAATAAAACACCAAAATATATTTCCATTTTTTATATGTTTTAACTTTTTAGATTCAAAAGGATGTCTTATATGATATTTTGAGTCAATCTAAGGTGTCAAGCAATATTGCACTACACAAATTTTAGGCATTGGTTAGACACTTGTTTCCTAACACACAATTGATATTGATCAAAGTAATATCTCATCTCTTAGATCTTCCCACATAAATTATTATATATTTATTTCATAATTATTCTCCAAAAAATCAAGTAGGTACTTATATATGATGGTTCTAGCCCTAATATTATTCCACTGAAGCTAGTCCAACATCTGAGATATATTATAGGAGATCTCAAGTGTGATAATATAACTATTAAGAGGTATGATAATATTGAGAAAATATCAATAGTTATAATTTCCTTAACCATTTATGTTGGGTTGGTCATCCATATTACCTTGTGTCATGTCATTGATCTAGACTTACTGTACATTCGCCTTCTTTGTTGTCCATGGATTCATGAGATACATGCAGCTCCCTCTATGTTCTATCAATGTATCAAGTTTCTTTATTCTCGAATGGAGGTTAATATTCCTATAGATTTGTAATAATATCAATACTAAAAACATATCTAAGTATAAGGTCATCAATATACCTATTTCCCTAATGCTTCTATTACCCTAAAAAATGACAAGCAATTAATTTGTAATCCATCTCAATCCAATTATTTAGATAAAAATGCCTTTGCTTCTTCTTCTGAAACACTCTTACTCTCATTTAATTTCTCCTATTTAAATATTCATGGTAAGCGTTTTGGTACTTATATTATGTAATATTCCTTTTATTTTTCCAAATTAACTAGATGCCTAAATTCCATGGCCGACCCAAAATGGAATAACACAAGAAGACAACATCTTCTCTTATGAAATCTCTTCCATTTATTCCAAGAAAAAAATTTAGTCAAGAAGATTTGAAACAAGAAGATGAGTCATGAATGTATAATGAGGATTTAAATCCTTTTTTTTAGAGTAAAAATTACCCTATCCCAAATATAATTATGGACCATAATGCTTATAAAGGTTAGGGATTGGGGGCAAAAAAGCAAGGTTGACTAGACCCTATTTTTCCTACAAAATATTCAATGAAACAAGATCTAGGATATAAATCACCAAAGGTAGTCCCCAAACATCCTAAAATTAGTTTGACCTTTATGTTAAATGATTGTATTTCTAACAATGACACATATCTATATTATATTATCTATGATGAGCTTAACAACACCAATATGTTTAATTCCTTCTCTATTCTCACCATTTATGTTATTCCCACCATTACCCTTACCCTTCAATATATTGACCTTATTGATTGGGACCATCAATACAAAATATTTTTCTCAATGAGTTATTTAATGAAGAATAAATTTCATATTTTGGGCCTAAGATATAGTTTAATGATAGGTGAGAACAAAAAAGGATTTGTATATACTTTTCATCCTATGGCATACTTTGGGGAGTAAACAAACTTTATTGGTCAAAATAAAAATGAATCATCAACATCATTAATTAAAAACCTTTTTGAGGTGATTTTGGATCAATAAAAAGTAAAGATAAAAACAAGTCCCTTGGTGAAACCTATTTTAGGCACCATTATATGTGGAAATTCACTCTCCTTCACATTAAGCCTAGGAATCCACAAGTCCATGCCTATCATATAGTTCTAAAATCAAGCTTGAAGATCATGGATAATTTGAGCATGTGATTATAGATAATCCACATTTGGTATCTCATTAGCCATTATTTGAGGGGAATGATTTTTATTCTCATATATGAGTCAATCTAAGAGTCCACAATCCAAATTTAATGATCAATTACCTTATATTTTTGTATGATTTTTGATCATGGTTCCACCCTTCTTGTAGAATAAATGACATAAGTCAATATTGGTATGTACGATGATCCTAATATAATAAAGCTTGGTGAATCCCTTATCTTATGAGTGTGAAATGTATTATTTTCCCTCCTCCAAGAGTTCATTAATATATATTTTTTGGCCTTTTCAAATATGTCTGGTCTAGATCCTTCATTAGGTTGTTCATCATTTGGTTATGCATCTAAATGCCAAGCCAAATAAGGATAAAATAAGAAAGTTGTATCCCCAAATTTATCTCTTATTCAATATAGATATTGAGAAATTAATTATAGTATGTTTTATCAGACTTATTCCCTATCAAGATTGGTTTATAATATTGTTCTCTTTGGAAAGAAACTAGTCAATATTTAAATTTGTATAGATTTTAGAGATGTTAACAAATATTGTCCCAAAGATGATTTTAACTAACCAAATATAGATATGATTATGGACTCTAAAATTAGATACGAGATGTTATCTCTTATTGATGACCTATTTGTCTATAACCATATTAAGATCACTCCATAAGATCAAGCCAAAATAACATTTACAACCACTTGGGGCACATTATATTCTCAAGTCATGCCATTTGGATTAAAAAATATAGGATCCACTTATCAATGATCAATGACTATTATATCTCATGATCTCATGCATGATATTGTTGAATACTATGTTTGTATTTTAGGAAAATCTAAAACTCATGCAGAGCATCTAATAGTGTTACAAAGAATATTTAAATGACTTCATGAGTATAAATTAAGTATAAACCCTAAGAAGTGTGTTTTAGGGTTACATTTAGAACATTTTTAGGCTTCATTATCTCTTGTATGGGCATTAAAGTTGATCCTACCAAATCTCAAGCTATTACTAAGATGCCACCTCCTTCCAATTTTAAGTAACTTCATAGTCTATAGGGTAACATCTAGGTTATTAGATGATTCATTTCTTATATTGTTGACCATTTCCATCCATTTACACACATTTTAAATAAGGGAATTATATTTTAATTTAATGTTGAATCCCAAGAAGTTTTTGAGAAACTTAAGCAATACTTAAAAAATCCTCCAGTACTTGTTCCACCAATACTAGGGAAGCCTTTTTTAATGTACATATTTACTATTGCCAGTGCCTTGGGGGCACTCCTATCTCAACATGATAATAAAAGAAAATAAATATCTATTTATTATTTAATCTATACCTTAGTATCTTATGAAAAAAATTATACTCTAATATAAAAAGCGTGTCTTCCATTAGTTTTCACTTATAAAAAGCTTAGACAGTACATGTTGAATAACAAGACATTAATTTCAAAAGTGGATCTTTTAAAATATCTATTGGCCAAAGCATCTCTAATTGGTTGAATGGATAAATGGGTCATGTTTCTTACTCAAATTGATATTGAGTACACACATTAGAAATAAATCAAAGGACAAGTATTAGCTGATCAACTAGATGAAACCCCTCTCTAGGATTATAATCCTATTATAGTTCACTTTCCTAATGATTTTATTATGACTCTAAGCGAAGACAAAGAATGGAAACTTTATATTTATGGTTATTTCACATCACATGGTTCATGAGTAGGACTCTTATCATCATGACACATGTTGATCTTACTCAAAAAAAAAAATCATTAGATTACCATGCATGAATAATATAGTTGAATACGAGGCTTTGCTTGTTAGACTGTCTCACCATGCAATGGAATATTCAAATTTTACAATCATATGGTGATTTGCAACTCATTTTTAATCAATTAAATAATCAATATTAAAGGATGAAAATTTGGTGCCTCATTAATATATGGTGGATACTCCCAAAATAAAATTTGAAGCCATTTAGTTCAAATAAATTATTAGAATAAACAATAGTTGATGTTATGGCTACCATTGGTCCAAATACTATACTTTCTTCTTATGTTAAAGATTATTAGTTTGTCATTGAAAATATTATTATACTAGCATAAAACTATACACATTCAGATGATGTGTAATTATTAGTCCTAATTATCCTTTGTACACCAACATATTTTCTTATCTTCATGACCAAATCCTTCCACTTAATCTACCTTGTAACCAAATAGAATCCTTCATGAAAAACATTTCCCATTACACCATAATTGGTAACAAATTCTATCATAGAGGTTATGATGGAACTCTAATTCACTATTTAAATATAAGAGAATATGAAATAGTTCTTAGGGGAGTCCATAAATGGATTTTAGAGGCACACACTAGTAGCATGGTCCTAGCTAAAAAGCTCTTCCATAATAGTTATTATTGGCCTACCATTAAATCAGATGCATGTGCTTATGTAAATAAATGTTTAGAATGTCAATAATAGTGTGATCTAATTCATGTTCTAACACGGGAGCTACAAAAAATCATAATTCCTTGTCTATTCTCATCATGGGGGCTTCATCTCATAGGAAATATTAACACTACTTATTCATATGGTCATAGACATATATTCATATTACCAAATATTTTATTAAATGGGTAGAGGCAATCCCTTTCAATTACATAACTGGTAAGTAGATTTAAAATTTCATCTTGAATCACATCATTTATCATTATGGCATTCCTTTCACCATCATATTAGATAATGGTATGTCATTTAAAAATAAGTACATCACCACCCTCTATTCCAAATTACATATATATCATAAGTTTTCCACCCCTCATTACCCTCAAGGTAATGGCCATGTCAAAACATCCATTAAAACACTTACCAAAATCTTAAGAAATATAGTCAATATATTTGATTATGATTGGCATCTAAAAATATTCCCAGTCTTGTGGGCATATTTTACCGATGTTGCACTCCTAGTGGTGAAACTCTTTATTCCTTAGTTTATATATCTAAATCTATTCTTACAATTGAGATTGAGTTTTACTTCTAACACATTATGCTATAGGAAATTCTTGATGAATAAGACTACCGAGTCGACAAATTAGTAGAGTTGGATATTTTAGATGAGAAAATGATAGCCACCCTAAATCACCTCAAGTCCTATTAGAATAATCTACATTAGGGATATAAAAAATAAATTATCTCCCAAGAATTTTAGATTGGTGATCTTGTGATCAATGAAAATAAAAAGAATACAAATGCTAATTAGGGTAAAAAAGGAAGTTTGAATCTAATTAATTAGTCCCCTTTATTTTTATAGTTATCTCTAGGTTTGGTGCATATAGATTGGCTACTCCATAAGGTGATAAATTAGATGAGTCAATGAATATTATACATCTTAAGCACCTTTATGATCAAGATTTCACACTCATATCTATAAATGTTCCTACTTGGGGGCATATCTATTCCATTTAATCTTCCCTATCATTTTAGCCCTTGCTTGGGGGAATCCTTTCATTGTTCCTCATTCTCTTTCCTATTAACACCCTAATATGATTATGATTATCTTGGTATAGTAGGTAAATTATAGAAACACTCAGAAAGAGTATAATATAATTGTAGAATGGTTTTGAGTTAGACTCTATTTGTCGAAGAAATGTCACAATATGGAATGCCATGATTATCTAGTTTAGATGAATTTTATTATTCTTTTGAGTTCCCATAAATTTATAAACACATACATATTATCATTCTATATTTTAGACTCAAGGAAAAATAGTTTCTGACATACCTCATCCAACTGATACAATGGAATCACTCTAGGTATGGGTAGCTTAATGGATGAAGTGAATCTCTATTTTTGGGGTTAGATCTCCTGATTCATCATCTATGATAAAACTACTAAGACTACTAGTTTTATCAATGAAATGGGGTATAAGGGACTTGAAAATAAATGTAAGATATAAGAGGTGATGCACTAATATGTTATGTCTCCTCTACTTAATCCTTATATAACTCTTATGGATAAAATAAAGATTGATTATTGACATACTCTCTCTAAAACAATCCTACCCATTAATGATTCACATGGAGGCCATGCCAACTACCTATAACCTAAGGGTGATGATTGTAAGGTCTAATAAAAGACACTAATATTTAGTTTCCACTATCATCATAAGCACAAGTATCTTCACACACTATTTAAACTATATATGAAAATCCATTAGTATATAGGTGAGAGACAAGGACCTATAAAGGGAGAAAAGATCAGATACTTATGAAAATCAAACAAGTATGATGACACTAAAGACTAGTATGGAAAAGGTTGAATAAGTCCTTATATTATCTTTAGGCTATAAGATACAAATGGGTATAAGTTTTTGATATGTAATAGAGGGATGCATATAATGGCTTCTTAAGCCCAATTTATAGAACACCAAAAAGAGAGAGAGGGAGAATATGGTGTAGAAAAAGAGTGGAAAAGACATAATGACCATCAATCATCTATTATACAATTACAAACATGAATGAGGGGTATAAAAATAGGCTCATAACTTCCCCATGTGTTGTCTTGGTGGCATAATGGTCTCTAATGAGCCTTTTAAGCATATAAGTGTGGTGGATGCTCTATTTTTAGTCATAGTTGATTTCATGAAGGCACCATGCTCCTTGAAACTTATCCATTACCCTTTTAAATGTATTAAGATGTCATGCATCTATTTTGGGAGGGAAGTTACATGTTTGAACTTGTCTACTACTCACATAACTACCACTATTCATGATATCTATAGTCCATAGAATGCATTAGTTACCTTGATGAGTGATAAGAGTGATGCTTAGAGAATTTCAAGTGAGTGATGAATATTATAATGGATTGGATAGGTTGGTGTAATACTGATTTTTCCTTTGAGAGTCTTTTCACCATGTGAATAGACTTGTAACACTCCTTTATCAATGCAAATGAGGTTTATGTATCTAATTGACTTTAAGTCTATTTATTAAGATTACATATGCTACTATGGGGGTTGAATAATGATTTTTTTAAGGATAGTTAATCTATGCATATTCCCAAGAGGCCTCCCAATTAACTTAGGATTTCAAACATACCCTAGAAACATGAAAATAGTCCAAAAACTAGACATTATAAGCCATTTTCTTACACATTTTGCCTCACACATGACAAATTACTAGTGCATAAGGAACACATAAGACCTATATGTGTCTTACTAATGTTTTCATTATGTTTCATGTCCATTTGAGTCATCAATAATATATTTTGGCCATCAGGTTCTTTATGAGGGTTTTAGAGGGTTTGGAGTGGCTTGCCATCTTAATAATGGTTCATAAAGCATAGGCCCTAGATTGAAAACTAAAGGTAATGAATCTTGAGTGTATATAACCCATCAAATATCACTAAAAAATCTTATTCCCTTGCATATAGTTTGGTGAGATCTACACAAAGGTTGGTATCCCTCAAGTTTTCATTAGGCATTCTGGGCATGTTTATAGTCTTAAATATTGTTCATAAAACTAACCCCATGAAGCCATATATCTTCATAATTGATGGAAAGTGCATAGGGTTCATTAAATTATACTAATATAAATGGTACCCTTACATATTTTCATGCAATATATGATCATCCAAACCTATAGCTTGAATTGGCAAACTATGATGAGAGAGCTTGAGGAAGGATTTTAGGCCAAAAAGGCACTCTTTTTGTCTTCCCCTATCTTTGACAACCATTTTAAGACCTATACCATCTATATGAAACATCCTATAGATATAGATATTTATGAGTAAATTGTCTTATCACAAGAGTAGAGTTGGAGTTTTGAGGTTTTATGCAGGGTTTTAGGTTTTATAGGCCTAAATTGATCTTCAAAGCATTGATTTACCTGTAGGTGTTTATAGTGGTATTAGAGACATTTTATAATCTATCATATTCAAAATCAACCCCTTATTTAGTCTCATAATTATTTATATCTCTATCTATGTCATTTATCCTCTTTAAGCCTGCTATGACCATCGTTAGCCTATATTAGGATCTCAAACAAGTTGATGCCAATGACCTGAGTGGTATTTATTTATTTATGAATTTACTCAATTCTAAGGGATTTTTAAGCCTCATGGATTGTAACCTAAGGTATTTCAACACCTTCTTGGGGTTGGGTCTCCTTCCTTCCTTTAACAAACACACTTTTATATCTATACACATATAGGCTTGTGTGTTTATGAGTCCTCAATTAGGGATAGGTAGCTCCTTCTAGGTATCTTTAATTCAAGATATTGAATACCATATATAGGTAATATCATCATTATAGGATAATTTTCACATGGATTACCTCTTATAACACATCTCATCGTTTAAACCAATTAGGCCTTCTAATTTTGATTATGTAGCTTGTATACACTATACCAACTATGTATGCAGGGTTAAAGAGTCATGTTTGGTTAGCTCCTTTAGTCATTCTTTCATGTTTCATTTTAATCTCAATAACCTATGTAACCTATTGATTTTAATAATCTCCAACCTTAATGTGTATGTGGCATCTCATTTTCAAGTTTAGAGATAACTTGAATATAATAATATAGGTGATGATTTGAAGCATTTAATTGTAATTAGAGTTTTAGGATCCTTTTATAAGTCACTAAATGAGAGAATATACCATATTGAGAATCTAGTTGAATTCATTTAACCTATTTAACTCCATCAATATAGTCATGTTTCACAAGCATACATACTTTTATTGCATTTGTCTAGGCCTACTATAGGTGACTATTTGGGGAAATTCTTGAAATTGAGATTGAACCCAGCCTTTTCAACTATGTCACTAACATCTTAATAGTATCCAAGTTTGATTAGAATTAATTTATCACTATATTAAAAAGTTTCATTGATCTTCATGGAATTATACAATCTTTTAGTCTCACCTTCATACATAGGCCCTTATAGGAGGGTCTAGTCATGTAGGTGTATTATACAATCCTTTTGAAGTTCTAATTTTTGGAAAGAAGGATCACTATGAGGTATAAATGGTTTGATGTAATCATTATAAAGTAGATGTTTTTTGGGAAACCCCATATGGACTATTCTCCTCTATTCAAGACCACCTATTGAGACCTAAGCATCCTCCACTTGGGGATCCAACAAGGTAATACATATAAATCAGTGAATCAAGCATCTAGATGGAGAAAATGAAACCTAGGAATCTTTAAAAACCTTAAACAATGCTAAGAAACCTTAAACTATGTTAAATAGACAATGAATTATTTTAGAGCTAGTTTAAGGGTGTTTGTCTTGAAGACCATATGGAAGTTTTTTTCCTTTGAAATAGGAACTCCTTCACATTATTAAATCATCCTTGCAACCTGAATAAGGCATCATCCATAGAATTACAACCTTGAGATTGGTTTCCATGAGGGCATAATGAGCTATGATTGAAACTTTTCTCCTTATTTCCTTAGTGGGAATTGTAGATACTTGAAGGAGATCTAGTATGATATATTGGTGACAATGTGGAATATGTGAATAACATGGGGGAAGCACAAAAACTTTTCACTGATCATCCCTATCCTCTGTTCCTTCATGAGACATAGAAATTATAATGCATAAACTTACAACCTACCAACTATGGGAGATGGGTTGTTGATTTAGCCTTGTAAGTTTCATGAGATCATGATTAGAGGAGTTTATTACACATAAAAAAATTAGATATTCCCCTATTATCAATTTGTCACAATGAGATTGAATTACTCATAATTTTGTTTTTCATTGAGCTTATGGGGTTTACAAAGGGATTAAGACCACCAAGGGGTCTTAGTGATTGTTCATAAAGCCTAGGGATTTGATATGAAAACCAATGACACTAATTTCAAGCCTACTATGGGCCCTACCTCTATATAATATCTTAGGATCGAACTCCTCCTATACAGACTGTAACATCTCACTCAAACTGGCCCTTGTGATCTTACAAAGAGCTTGATGGATATCCTACTTCAATTTATGCCTTTCTCTTAGATCTATTAACATGGATTATTTTTTTATGCTTAAAATGGATCTGCAATAATATGTCTAACTTCTTTTGATTCTAACTTGACCATACAAGTCTTGGAAACACCTAAAAAACATCATTTCTTTGCATTTTTTTAGGTTTGAAATCTTGAAAAAACATTGGAGAACAAGAGGAGGAAAATGAGAGGTTAAGTAAATTTTCAAATCAGAGGGTATGGATGTAAGGAAGATAAAAAGTCATTTTTTAAAGTGTGTGGGGCCTTTTGGTGAATGAAAGGTGTTTGACTTCTGAAAAAGACCCTTTTTACATATAAAACTACCTCATAACGATATTATGATGGCCATGAAACCCCTTTGGAGATATTTTAGCCATTGGTGGTGTCCTAGAAACCATACTATCATTATTTACATGTTTTTAACACCCCCTAAAGGAAATATATATATGGCCTAAAATGTAATATCAATATAAGAATTTACCTTAACATTTGCTAAAAAACATTAAAATATGCTAAAGGATTTTTAAAAAGTTACCATTCTCTCCTCATGTTATCTATAATTATTTAAAATTTTCCACAAAATTTAGGTTCTTATTATGCTTAAATGGACATGCATGAATGGTTATGGGATGCAACATCATAGGCCATCTTATCATGTATGGTTTTAGACCATGAAGGTCACACTATGACTTTATGTGGATTCTCAGACATGATCAACACAAAATGAAATCTTGAATCAATTAAAATAGGGTTAAATGGTGACTAACACAACACCTTATGACATAATCACACTACATGAACCTCTTACATATGAAACTAAAGACAACTAACCCCTTCTTGGACTATCATGACATCCCAAAAACTTATGAAGATGACAAAGGACATAGTTCAAGTGTTTTGAGCAAAATTTGATCCTTTATAAGTCCAAGGGAAGAAATATATCAACATCACTAGTGAATCCCAATGGTTGACCTACCTGTTGGTCAAGAGAACCAAGTGTCTTACACATGACAATCATGAATCAATTTTAGATGAATTCTCTGCTTAGATTAATAAATAAACTTGGCATGCTAATATATTTTAAAGATTGAGCACAACCTCACCACTCACAAAAAATATGTAAAAAAGTTAAATAATACCTAAACACATAAAAAATCAAAAATACAATAAATAAAATAACTAATAAGGTAACTATGTAACATCACTTGAAAGAAAATAACACCTAAACTACTATGTATAAGGATAGTATATATGATCATAAATAATAATACTTAAGGAACACCCCATTGATAGAGATAGGGAGTTCCTCACTATTTAATATTGATAATTGGAATACATTGTGCTATATTTTAGTTGGTGATGATGTAAAGTCCAATCCATAGGTTGTCAAACTTTGAGTGCTTACCTAGTTTAGATTGGTCTTCATGCCACTTAAGCATAATATCACCTTATTGGAAGGTCCTCAAGGAAACTCTATTATAAAATGACCTCTTAAATTAATATTTATGGGAACACATGACATGAATATCATAATTTATTATCTCTTCTAGCTCTCTCAACTAAAACATCCTCACTTTCATGGCATCACTTACCATTACCATAAGCTGGTGTGTGAGTTTAAAAGCTAGAAACTCAAGTGATATGAGTAACCTTACCTATTTTCTATAGATAATAAGGTATGGAGAATGACTGACAAATATCTTGTAGGTGATCCTATCTACCCACAATTTTATCCTTAGTTTGGTATGTCACATCTTATTATCTTCTATAGTCTTCTTTATGATCATGATTAAGTTCTTTTTAGTGAAATATACAAGTCCATTACCCTAAGGCTAGTAGTTTGAGGAAGTACTAAGGTATATGCCATAATTTAGAGCCCATTCACTTACCCTTTCACCATTAAAGGCTAGTGCATTATCTGATATTATTGTGTAGGGGACCCCAAATCTAGTCACTAAGCTATCATAGAACTCCAATATTGAGTTTTCATTTACCTCCTTAAGGGATACTACTTATAACCACCTAATGAAGTATTCTATAGTAGTTAAGATCCATTTTTGGCCTACACTAGATGGATGGTTTATCATTCTTATAAATCTAGGCCCCATTGCATGAATGGTTATTCTACTTAAATGGGCTTGAGGGGAAAGGAAACTAGCTTCTATTTCCCAATGAACATAGTACACTTCTGACATATCCTAACCCAAACATGGGATTATTTAAATAAGCTTGGACAAAATTAGCCTTCTATAATTATAGTTAATAGTATAATCTTATCTATAAAGTGGCCTTGCATAGGCCCATCATGGAACTAATCCAATATATTATCAATTTGGTTAGTATCCACACACCTTAAAAGCATGCCATGAAGATATTTCTTAAATAGGACCCCATCTAAAAATACACAAGGAATTTATTTTAGCCTATAATACCTTATTATTGTCCTATATAAACCTATAAGACATTCTCTTATTTGGAGGAACCTTACCATGTCTTGAGTCTAGTTGGAAGTAGGTGCATGTGTAGCTACTTGGTGATCACTGTGTATTGCTAAAATCACCTCTTTGTTCTCCTTAAAATCTATTGCCAAGTGCTCACATAGTCCTCTATCCGTCACTAGCTTGGTGGACTTTACTTATATGTCATACTACATGCATTTAGTCACCCAACTTACTATTTTATCACTCAAGTCTTGGTTAAGAAGGAAATCCTTGATGCCAGGGTGGGCCACCATGACATAGATCTTATTTTCAAACACCATGTGGCTAAATTTATTAAGTATTATCATGAATGCAAGAAAAAAATTTATACGTAGGTATACCTCTCTTTATATACCTATAATTTTTGGCTAAAGAAATCTATGGGGTACTCAATGTCCTCACTATTTTATTGCATCAATATGGTAAATATGGTGTCATTGGTTGAGAAATCATATAAAAATAAGTCTTTTGAGAAAATAGGGTTAAGGAGAGTGGGTGCTTGAGTAATATCCTACTTAATTGATTTAAAAATCCTCTTTCCTTCCCTATTTGATGTGAATTCCTTATGTTTATTGAGAATAGAAGTTAGGGGTCTATCCAACTCAGCAAATCTAGGAATGAACCTTCTAATGAAGTTGATCTTAACCTAGAAAACTCTATAGTCCTTTGTTGTGTTTTAGAAATGATAGGGATATATTTTCACTTAACCTATTAGGGTCTATGGAGAGGCCTTATTTAGACATTATGTGGCCTAAATTTTTTCCCTCATGGAATAAAAAATGCACTTTCTAGAGTTCAAAGAAACCCCATACTACTTGAACCTATAAAATATCAGCCTTAGGTGTGTCAAATGGTCTTTGTATTCCTTTAATAATATAGTAATATCATCAAGGTATATGAGCACCACCTCATTTATGATTCCTTATAAATATATATCCATTTCACTTTTTAAGTGGCTCCTTCATTGGATAGCCTAAAGGGCATCTTATTTTAAGCATAAGTGGCACACTTAGTTGTGAAGGAAGTATTATGTTGGTCCTCTTCCTTCACCAACACTTGGTTATACCCTAATTATCCATCAAGTAAGGAGAAACATGTTTAGCCTGTAACTTTTTGAAGAATTTGATCCATGGATGGAAAGGGGTAGTGGTCTCTTAGTGACACCCTATTAAGATCCTTGAAGTCTACACATAACCTTATCTCCCCATTATTTTTCCTTACAGTCATAAGGTTAGCCACCCATGAAGAGTTTTTTATGGGGAATATATTGTAAGACTTAATTAGTTTAGTTAGCTCTTTATTCATGAGGAACTTAATTTTGGGGTTTAATAGCCTTTAATTTTACCTCATAGGTTTGGAATTTACTTCTAATTCTATGGCATTCTAAGCTAAACTAGGTTCAAACCCTTTCAATTCACTATATTCCCAAGTAAATGTGTCTACAAAATTCTTACACAACTCTATGAAATCAATCTTCTCTTCTCTAGTATTCACCTTGCCTAGTTTGAGCATCTTATCTTTAAAAATGGTGACCTTATCATAGTGTTATTCCTTGTTTGACATAATTACTTAATCTCTCCTCAATTGATCATCTTCATTGGAGATGTTTTCAAGAGTCACTAATCCCTTAGGAAGTTTGTTTGTTTCCAATTTAATAATCTGGTCACCATACTATTATTGAAGTTTATGTTGGTTCCTTGATAAAATTTTTCCCTCTTCTTTCATGAAACATGCTAAATGGATATCACTATTAAAGACCTACCTGATAACTTAACTATTAGGTACTGAGGTTCTAAAAACTACCTTCATTTGTGATTGATCCTTATTATTTTTAACTTCACTTGGGATGTCATATTATGCCCCTATTGTTTCTATCCTATCTACATGTTGGTTATTTTCTATTGAGATTGAATGGATTTCAAAGGCCTCAAGGTCTTCTAGGAGGTCCCAAACCCTATGCTTATATGCCTTTAGTAGTGTATTTTTGACTAAATTCTTCCCTCTCACCTGATGGACTACCAGTTCATTATCTCTCATATCTTGTAATATCTTAATACCTATTATCATTTCCCATTAAATCCCATGAATGAGGGCTTCACACTCTATTTTATTACATGCACAAATGAATTGGAACCTTATGTTAGAAAATTACCTTTTATTATGTGGAGAAATAAGCATAATAGTTGCTCCACTTCTATTCTTGCACCTAAAGCTATCAAAAAAGAGTCTCCCTACTCCATCATTATATTGGTTTGGATTGGTAAGGGATGGTATGACTTAATCCTCCTCATGCATGTAATATATCCCTAGGACTACTTCTTCAATGCTCTTGTAAGGATCATATCCATGGTTATCCATCCCCCACTCATCAAGAAGTAGGTCTGATATGCCCTCTAGTGGCTCAACTAGATCTTGATCATTAGGGTGTTCATATTCATTAATATATGAGTGTAGTTGAGATTTGATAGATTAAGAATGTATGGATATAAATGAAACCTATAGATAGGCTCAGACCTAATGGTAACTTTGGTCCCATACCTAGTTATAATGACCATATAAGACTAGTCAGATGATAGATAGCCTCCTATCTTAGCAGTGAATTCTCTAGATAAACATAATGCAAAATATGAGGTAGATCAACCACAACAACATCTTGGGATATGGTGAAATTAGGTCAAGAAGATAGGATCAATTTTAGGTATTTAAATACACAAACTATATTGGTAGGAGACCCATCTAATTGCAAGAGTCCCTTGGAGTTAGAGTCATATTTCAACCCTAATTTGCTTTCTATTGACTTTTTCATAATAGATGTACTTGCCCCACTACATATCATATAGTTATGTACTAATATATCCCATATTATGATATAAATATATATTGGAGGGGGTTTATTTACCTTGGTTGGTTGGGGTTTATTGCACTGAATTGTGTTGGTTAGGATTACACTTTCATTTTTTGATTGCTTGTTTGAGATATTGAGCTTTTTCAACTCTAATTGAAGAAGGTATTTCTTCCATAGAATAAGTAATGTGTCCCACATTGGTATGGTGACATGAGTCTTCTTCATCTTGTCTACAATGCTAATATTAGGTCTAAAAAACTTTGAATACAATTTAGGGGCAATAATAGTACTTGAAACTTATGTGAAATGAGGTATGAATGGAACCTTGTCATTCTAACCCTTTTGAAATGGTGGAGATTTAGGGGTGGCATAATTCTCATTAGTATTTTGAAGTGGTTGAGAAGGTGAAGGAGTTGGCCTCCATACCTTTGAGTCATCATTCATTGCCCTTATTGTAGCCCTTCTTTTAGCTATAATAGGACTATCCACCTTAGTTGAAACTCCGAGATGATTGACTACACATTGTCTAAAAGAGCTTTCTCCTTCTTGAAAGTTGATAAATGTAGCCTCTGATTGTGTCTTTTCTCCACCTATTACTTGTTGATTTGGAAATTTAGATTGAGTCATTAAAGGGACTTCTCCATGTTTTAGAAGAGGGACTTCTTTATATTGTGTAAGAGGAGCCTAATTATTTTACATAGGAGGAGCTTGATTGTGTTGCATAAGAGAAGCCTGATTAACACCTTTAATAGATTTGACACTTTATTCATGATATTGTCTCAAATGTATAGACCATTGGCCTTCTTGAGCATAGTTATTTTGAATAGTAACTAATACTCTATAAATACTATAAAAATTAGGAATGGAGCTATTGTATGGACTTACATGAGTGATATGCCCTTGACCTTGAGGATTAACTTGGTATGGGGGTTCATTTAACTAATAAGGTTGATAGGGAGTTTGGTATGGTCTATGGGGTGGAATTTACTACCTTTCCAAGGCCATTTTCTTGTTGTTTTGTGCCTTAAATAACCCTTCAAGTTTAACTAGGTTGTATCTATAGGAATAATGACATAAGAGGCCTTAGTGTGAGATTGCCTACTTGAATGAGACTTTTTTATGCCCTTATTGCTACTTAATAGGCATCAGGTAATGTGTTCCCACCAATTGACTAAATTATGACTACCACATCATAATTGAGGGCTCTCCAATAGTATTATAAGTCATAATTTTGGGTGTGTTTAACTATTATTGGGATCCTATCCCAATTTTATAAAACCTATGGTTAAAATCCACCATAAAATATTGAGGGGCCTTTTTTATTTTGGTTAATTACTCTACTAGGGATGAGTGGTCACTTATATCTTCAAAGTTATTACATAGGTTCCCCCTAAACTCATCCCAAGTATGTATGAAGGTAGGTGTTATACCTCTATACCACTAAAGTGCCTTGCCTCTTAAGGAGGTAGCTAGTGTGAACTAGGAATTGGACTTAGAGGAGAGGTTAGTTTTGTGTTAGTCTCATAAAACCAATGAAATGAACACACTAGAATCCTAACACCTATAAGTTAGACACTAGGGAGAGCTTATGTAACAAAAACTAAATGAAATCAAAATATAAACATAAAATACATAACTCCTTTACCTTTATTGGGAGCTATAAATGGATTTATTAAATGGATTTCTTGGTTTATACATCAAGAAAACTTTGAAAATAGAGGTTGATTGACTCCTCTCTTTGGCACCTTGTCTTTGATGTTTCTTGGTTTAATGTTTGAGCATAGTAACATTACTTACTAGGCATTTAGGAATTTTGACACCACATCAAAGAGCTTGTTGAAGAGATTTGAGCATAATAAATTTTTACAAAAATAGTTTATGGTTAAATAGGAAAGGTCTTATATTTATAAACTTTTGAATTAACTCTCACCCAAGGTGATTTAAGGTTGAGTTTAAGCTTGGAATGGGTTCCACTAAACCTAGTTGAGTTAAAACTAATTATATTTGAGTTAATAGTTATCAAGTAATAATTATTTTCATCTAATAGGCATGGATATCAAATTAGATATGTTAGGATATTTTCAAAGATATTTACAACTCATAAAGGTAATGATGAAAGGCTTTGATATTTTAAATTTTGGAATTTCCATTTTTAGATATTCATTATTTGAAAAAGGATAATTAAACTAGGGATTTAATCTTATTTAGTTTGTTAATCTATTTATATTAGACTTTTATCTTTTTCAATATTTAATTAAGTGTATAAGTGCCCAACTTAATAGGTCCATAGGCCAAATTGATAGTTGTGATGATGCATGGTGATTATGGATGAATCCAAGAGAGGTTATTTTTGGATATGATAAAATACCCCAATTAGATATGTCTCAAGATGATTTTGAGATTTGATGAATGACGAAAAAAAAATTTGGGGTGTTAAGTGATCCCTAGGCTTAATTTACAATGGTTGGTAGGAATCAATCTGAAGTCCGATCAAAAGATAATTGTGGCCAATTTTAGGTGTTTATAATTTTCCCTTGTTTAGGAAGGCATTAAAGCTATATGCACAATAACATCTTCTCCAAGAATGAAACATGTCATTAAGAAATGAAGAAGGTAATGATTGAATAAGGAGATATAAATAATGTTTGGGAATCCTATAATGATGACCACTCAAGGGAATGGCTGACACATTTAATTGATGGATAGTCCCTAAAAAGAATCAAGAAGAAGAATAAAATTAACCCATGAGTGAGATTAATCCAATTGAGAAAATTCTTGCATGCATTTATTTAAAAAGTACTTATTTTCTTAAAGGTGGTTATAATTAGTAACAAAATTTGAGACATTAATGTTACCAAAGGTGGTTATAATCAGTAGCATAGACACATACCCTAATAGGGTAGATAAGTCAAAATAATGATTTGCTCATAGGCAGTTCTAATAATTAAGATGACTTGAATTGAATAATGATTTTTTTGATTATTCCCTATATACACATAATATTTTCAAACTTTTATTGATTAATGACACTTTTTATCTTGCAAGAACCTATTGAGTCTCAATATCTCTGAGTACATGCCTTAAGGGATGCACTAAGAAAGGGGTGGTCAGACCATCAGTGCTTCCTAAGATTGTTGTCCTTTTTATCACTTTCCATATACACACTCATCTCCTAAAAAAATTAACCCTAAGATTATTCTTCTCAATCCTACCTATTCTAGTCATTTTCCTCTTTCCATCCTCCTTTTATTGTTTTAATTCCCTTTTGGACTGTCATGTGTATTAGGTCGACCATGGTTGACCCTGTATAGTTTAGGGGTATTTTTCACTTTTTGGGTTTGTTAGCCTTTTGACCAACCTAGCTCAAACCTAGCGAATTATCCCTGAAAATGTACAGGGTCAACCATGGTTGACCTTGTACGACCATCATTTTTGAGAAGATTTAGGGCAAGATCTACCTATATATATGAGTTAATTTCCAACAATTTATAATAATAAAATTGAAGAAAAATAAGTGTGAATGAACATATACTTAGTGACCATTCTAATTGAGGAATAAATCTTAGGTTACCATACTTTCTTTGGAGATATGGATCTTGTCTTATGGAGAAGTCTTTTAGATAGATAGATAGGTTATGTAGCTTAGAGTTGATTTGTCTCTCTTATTATTACATACCACAACAATCTCTTTCAAATAACCTTGATGAAGGGAGAGATTGAGGCTTAGAAGGTTCATATTCAAGGTAAGTATTCTTAACTTTATTTATCCTTTGTAAGAGTATCTAGATAACATAGTTGTGCTTATATTCCCATGCATTAGGATTATGTATACATTGATTTGAGTATATGTCTTCTATGCATGTTTATTTTAGTTGTTAATTTTGTTTCTAAACCCAACTTTGTGCCAAAATCTTTGGTGTGCACTATATTATATTTAATTTCTTATTTATTAGATAGGCAAAATATTAAACCTAGGACTCTTTTAAGGTTGTTACATGATTGTGTTAGATTGTAGGGTTTACCACCCTACCTCACATGGTGTATTATGAAAAGTGATCCCCTAATCAGGTCTAACATATCCCCATATTGATCATTCTCCTACTTAGAAAATGTATTCCCAATCAAAAGTGTAGGTATGCTCTATCTTCTTTGATCTAAGATAGATTTATAGACATGATGCATTTATGATTATATACATTCTAGTGAACTTGATGTGAAACTAACCCTTGCAAGATTTATTTCACCTTCTTTCATTACTTTTAGAATTATTTTTATGATATATCTATCATACTGGATCAACTCTATTGACCTAGTTATAATCTTTATGCATAGTTTTTCAAGAACAGGTAACTGGATCAACTTGGATGACCTAGTACATGTTTCTAGACTTCTAAAATTCTAGTTCAAACTACTAGGTCAACCTAGTTGACCTTTTACACTTTAAATCATCTATATTTAGCTACTACATAGACCCAATTGACCCTATACATTATAGGCACTTAGTAGTAGTATTTTGTAAAGCTTGATCAACCTAGTTAGCAGAGTTTTCAAGCATATTCCAAGGTTCTTAACTAGAAATATTCATTATATGTATATTTGATCCACCAAGGCTCCTTTATATCTCTCTATTTATTTCTTTTACTATCTTTTATTTCATAGTTTGTAGTCTTCAAAATTGCCCCTATATAATCAATTGGATTGACATTGTCAACCTAATTTTATGTTTTATGTGTTGTCTAAATAAATAGGTCAATTAGCCAACCGTATTCATTTTTAGACCTTACTTCCATAGTACAGGTTCAACCTTGTCAACCCTATAATGTATTTTTTACATATAGTGCCAACATTATACTTTATTTTTAGTTGTAATTAAACTTTATATGCTAGTAATTAATTCACACTTTTTTCCTTATTGTTTACATACTTAAAATAGTTCACATAGTCTAATTAGGAAGTTTTTAATTAACCATTTATTTTCAATATTTATATTTTATGCACACATGTTCAAATCACATAATATAAACAAGCACTTTAACATTTGTCTACTCTAGGCTAACCTACTTGGATTTCATCACCAAGGGGGAAGCTGGCTTGATAGTCTAGTCAAGTATAAGGTGTGGTTAATGGTATATTCTAGCTAATAACTCTACATATTTATAATTAAGGTGTGTGAAGCGAGGGGTTAAGACCTAATACCAAGCCTATATCATTTCCACTATAGTCCCTTTCAGTCCAAACTACCTGAAACCATCTTTAGATTGATATCTAGTCCCTTGCTTACAACCAACTTCCCATTACATTTAAAATCATATTCTTAATAATATAATAAACATCTTAGGTTGGTAAATTAGATATATATTTTATTTCTTTCTCTTTGCTCAATTTTTTGTGTAAAAATTTGAATTAGCTGGGATTAGTGCAAGGTTTTATATTATGTGCCTCAATTAGATTAGCCAACATTGATCCAATTAACTATTTATTTCCCTTTAATTCTTAATTATTTAAATTACCTATAAATTTATCTTATTTCAACTCAAAATTTGTTACAAACTTTCTCATATTTCTTGTTTATTATACTAGGTCAACCCAATTGATCATGTACCTTTTTTAGCCTTTGTTAATTGTACAGGATCGACCTAGTTGACCCTGTATTATTTACAGACCTTTTCTAGCCTTTATTTGATATATAGGATCAACCCAATTGAATCTATACTATTTTTGTCACTTTTTATTCTCATTGTGTGGTTATCTAGTCACCTTCCTTTAGTCTAGAATATTGCATAATCAAGGATTTGGATAATAACCTCTTTTATTGCATTGCTTTAGATAAAAATATCTAATTTCTTCCTTCCTCTTCTCCTAAACCAAAACCAATCACTATAAAATTTAATTTAGTTAAGGTCATTTGTCCTAATCCTCTTCCCAATACCAGTTTTGGGAATATTACACCAACTAATCCCTCTCCTATCATAACTCATACCCTTACAACCAATGTTTATAATCCTCTTTTTATACCCATAACAAGATCACCGAGTCTTATCAATTCCCAAAGTAACATGGTTGAAACCACTCAAATTCATAATCTAGATGGTTCTAAATTTTTCAAAAACCTTAATGATATACTATTTACACTCCTCAAAATAATGGTGGCTTTACTAAGCTTCCTTCTTCTTCTATCATACTTAAGGAAACTAATACTAATGTTGGGAATCCTCCACCTACAAAGAATCCTCCTCCCACCAACACTAATAATCCTCTTCCTATCAACACTAATACCCCACCTTCAAAAAAACCTATTGATACAACTCAACTTCTTTTACAAGTCATACAACAAATAAACATCATGAAAACAACTAATCAATCTCAAATGATGAATATGCAAAAATATTTATTACACATGACTAGTCAACCACCTCAAGTCATCATTTCTCAACCAAATATGAATTTTATCCCTCTTCTTAGAGATGCCAATGGGAATATCATCCCTCAACCTCTAATGAATAAAAAAATGCTTCAACATCTTCAAAATGAACTTTTATCCCCATTTATTGCATCCATATATATTGGAAACATTTCTCCAAATATTACATATAATGGGACTAAGGACCCTACTATCTTTGTTAAGTCTTTTGGTAATATCTATAAGTAATGGGTTTAAACTAACACCTTTGCTACCACCAAGCTCTTAGAAAAAAACTTTTTAGATGAAGTACTTGAATGGTATATCCAAATTCCTAGACATTCCTTCTCAAAACTAGAGGATTTAGTCAATGCTCTAGTGGAAGATTTTTAACATGATGACCTTCTTGAAAATTACCTTAGCCATTTCATTAATGCCAAGAAACTTTCTAATGAATATGATCATATTTTCAGTAAAAAATGGATGTATCTTGATCATAAAGTGGACCATAACATGAATGAAGATATTATTTTAAAACTATTTGTCACTACTCTTAAGGCTCCATTTCAATACAAAGTTTGAATATTCTCACCTAAAAGTTTAGAAGAAGCCTTAGACCAAGAAAAAAGGCAAGACTTTCTTATGACTCAATTTGAACCATCTCAAACAATTGCTAAAACACCTTTCCAATCATATTCTCATAATATTGATTACTCTAAACCTCACCAACCTCAAAGTAGGGCATCCAATTCAACCAATTTTAATCCAACCCACCCTCCCCTTGAATATATAACAACTTAAGAATAAATTTCCACCCTCTAAACCCATGAAATTTGATCCTTTAAAACCTCCTCCAAAATGGTACAAACTTGATAAATTTGTTGGTGGAATGATACTATTGGTCATTCTCATGATTATAGTCATGATATTCACCATTTTCTTATTTACTCCTTGCTTGGTCCACATTTCAATCTTGATATTCTCACAAAAAATGTTATCAAGACTATCTTCAAGCTTCTCAACTTCAATCTCAATAACCACAATCACATCAAAATCAACTACTTAATGATTAACAATAATTTTTCCATACCTATACCTCATCCACTATGTTTTTTAAAATAACCATTGATACTTCTTCCTACACTAATAGGTAAAGGATAACTAACATGAATAATTTTAAACATATTGTTGCATCCTTTGATCCTCAACCTCTTAGGTCACATGAACCAAAGGAGTACCTAGTTCGAATTCCTACTCCAACATATATCATACATGGTCCTCCTTTACCTCATTTACCTCTTCATACCTCTCCTACGCATCATTTTTTACATTCAACCTCCATAAAATATAACAAACCAACACATTTATCTATCTCCAAATTCACCTACCAACTCAATGAAAATCATTATAATAATTCAATGTTACCTCACTCTAACTCACATGTTGGGGCATCTTGTAATGCCCATCCACATATCCCTTTATACTTTAGGTCATCTTGAGATGCACATCCCTACATCCAATTATAATTTGGGTCATCTTATGATGGCCACTCTTATTCTACAATACATAATACCAACCAAATTCATCTTCAAAAAACCTTTGAAGACTTAAAGAGTTGTATTTCACATGCTCATATTTGATATAGATGTTAGCATAGATCTTGTATATTTATCTCATGTTTTTTTTATTTTTGTGCACTTTATTTCTTTTGATTTCTTTACTAGCATCATTATTTTCCTTTACATTTTTTGGTTTTATGACACATTACATTTGTAATTTGCTTTCATTTTTTTGTCCTCATATATTTATTTTATCTTTTTATGTTATTTTTTGTCTGATTAGATTTATGATTCCTTTTTCCCTTATTTAACATTCACTCCCGTGGGTTTCTCTTTTGTGAGTTTATAATATAAGACCATGGATAGGACTTGGCTCTCCTCACAAAATACCATCTTTACTTATTTTCTCATTTTATTGTTTCACATTTTGCTTTTTGGCACCCATGTGGGTTTCTCTTTTATGAGTTGTATTATAAGACCATGGATAGGACTAGACAATCCTCATAAAATTACCATCCTATCCTTCTTTTTTTCTAAAATGTTATTTGATCCTTATTATTAAGTTTAGATTTTAATTATTTATATATATATAATTTGCACAAACAATATATGTTAGCATGTTTTCTTCCAATTCCCTCATTCTTATGATAATAAATCACACTTTTATATCATTGTATCCTTTTCTCCCGTTATCACATTTTTGTGATATTTGAAGTAATTAAAAATTTTCCACGTGTCATGCCTCTTGATTTACCCTTTATTTCACACCACATTAGATAAGATAAGGTCAAAGTGAAGATATAAATTTTATTTTACCTAGATTTATGACACTCTTAGACCCCATGATCTTTTAATTTCTCTCTTTTAACAACCTTATCCCAAGTATTCAAATGAAAATCATCTTTAGCACCCATGTTTGGTTTTCCAAATATGTATGGAGGAGGAATAAAAAATATATCAAGAAAGTTAAAGATAAGTAATTTAAAACAAAAGGAAATGATATCTAAAAGGTAACATACAAATCTCAAAATTCAACATCACACCAAAAGATGTGATTAAAAGCACATCTTGTATCTCTAATCTAAGCTCAAACTCCATAGTTGGACTCACATAGAGCTAAGTTCCTTTAGGGTGTGGTAGGATAATAGATTAGAATAGGGGAATTAAAAAAAATCTATGTTACTACCTACTTTATCACATAAGTACCCAATCTTCAAAGTAGAATGATGACTCTGTAAGGGGTCCTAAAGAATAGGGAACTCATTATGGAGAGGTAGGTCCATTTTAATGTTCATTTATATAGCCTTCATGGGATGATTTTTATACTTCATTTTTTAACCTAAGACTTGTGTGTCTAAGAGAAACTCTTCATAGTAATTAAGGTAAAAATTCCTCTTGTTTTGACAAACCTAATTTGAGTGTCTTAACTTTGATAAGGAGTTCATTTACCTTAGCTTGTCCTTCATTCTCCCCTCTACCCATTTCATTTCTTACCTTCATAGACAAATTGTGATTTCAAATATGGTTTCCCTATTCTTTATTTTCCTTAATATTCACCTCTTAAAAACATGCTAGCATTAATTTGTTTCAATTTTATCTATCCTTAGAGAAAAACAACATGATTGAGCAACTGTGGATCACATTCTTACACCATTTATTTACCACACAATCTCATCATCATCCTAGTCATGACATTATGTGGTTGTGTTTTCTTACATTTCATCTTAGAAAAATCACTAATTTTGAGTTTTCATCCTTTAAAGCTTTTGATTTTCATTTCTCCATCATATTCTTGTTTGATTTTTGTGGACTTCACTTATCTTACATATGACATTTGCCATTATTACACATTTTTATTTATGTATGACTTTTTCATGTTTGTCTTACATCTTAAATTATATTTCATTTTCCATATTTCATGTTTTTATTTTTCCCTATCTTAAATGATTTTGATTTTAACTTTCTTACCTATCTTTGTTCAAATTGTCTTGCATTGATATTTAATTTGTCATTCATGTTTTACATACTTCCCAATGTGATTTAGTATGTTATACATTCCTTTTTGCCATTTATGTTTTACATGTTTTTAAACATGATTTAGTGTGTTTTCTAATCATTTATCATTTATTTCCTATCATTTTTCATTTATCTCCTATCATTTGTCATCATTTTGTCATTCATTTACCTTAAATATTTTAATCTTTAATTAGAAAACCAAGTTAACCTTTTAATTTTTTCCCTCTTAGTACTAAGATGGTAGAGTGGATTTTTATACTAGGTTGGTAGTCATGTACTAAGTTGATATTCTAAAAAACACACTAGGTTAGCCCATACCTACTAGGTCAACAATATAAATTTTAGCCTACTAGGTCGACCTATTTGTTTCTACCTACTTATTACTCTGATTCCTTATTTTACCCATATCTTTGTTTTTACTCATCCATTTTAAAAACTATAAAAAGTGTTGGATTCATGATGAAATATAATTTATTTTTCACTATCATATGTCTATATTCCAAATTTTTCGATTTTGTCTATTTTTTGCACTAACTTCTATAGGTTCACTTAGAGTTCTTCACATTGAACACCTTCACATCTCTTGTAGTCTATTATCTATCTACAACATTAAGGTAAGTAAAGTTACATATTTATAAATTTTTTCCTTTATTTTATATTATTTTGTAATTAATGCACTTTACTTAGTATCAAAATTATGTGTTATCATATTTTATCCCAAAGTACCATCCCATGCTACACTTACGTGACACGTGATGAGCTTCAATTAGGGCATATGTATACGCGTAATATTTTCAAACTTTTAATGATTACTAACACTTTATATCTTACAATAACCTATTGAGTCACAATCTCTTTAAGTTCATGATTTAAGGGGTGCATTGAGAAAGGGGTAGGCAGACCATCGATGCTTCATAAGATTGTTGTCCCTTTTACCACTTACCATCTACAAACTCATCTCCTAAAACCATTAAACCTAAGCCTATTATTATTAGTCTTAACCATTCCAGTCATTTTCATCTTTCCATCCTCTTTTTCTTGCCTTAATTCCCTTTTAGACTATTAGATACATTAGGTTAACCATGGTCAACCCTATATAGTTTAGGGGTATTTTTCATTTTTTAGGTTTGTTATCCTTTTGGCCAACCTAGCCTAGACCTAGTAAATTGTCCCCAAAAACATGAAGGGTTGACCATGGATGACCCTATATAGCTAACATTTATAGGAGGATTTAGGTTAATATCCACCTATATATACAATTTCATTTCCAACCATTTGTAAGAATAGAAGTGAAGAAGAATAAGTGTGAATGAACATCTAATTATTTACCATTTTACTTGAGGAATAAAACTTAGGTTTCCATACTTTCTTTGGATATATAGATCTTGTCTTATGGAAAAATATTTTAGATGCATAGATAGGTTGTGTAGCCTAAATTTTATTTGTCTTTGTTATCCTTACATAACACAACAATCTCTTGTAAAGCACCTTCACCGAGGGAGAGATTGAGGCTTGGTAGGTTCATCTTTAAGGTAAGTATTCCTAACTTTATTTCTCTTTTACAAGAGTAGATAGATAATGTATTTGTGATTTTATTCCCATTCATTAGGATTATATATAAATTGATGTGAGTATATGTCTTCTATGCATGTTTAGTTTAGTTATTTCTATCCATGTTTAGTTTAGTTGTTTGCTTTATTTATAACCCTCACTTTGTGTCACAAGCTTTGGTGTGCACTAGATTAGATTTAATTTCTTGTTTATTATATATAGGTGAAATCTTAAAAATAAGAATCTTTTAAGGTTGTTACATGATTGTGTTAGACTTTATAATTTAGAACCCTATCTCACATGGTGTATTGAGATAAGTGATCCCCTAATCAAGTTTAACATATCCCCATATTGGTCATGCTCTTGCTTAAAAAATGTATTCCCAATCAGAAGTGTAGGTATGCTTTATCTTCTCTGAGCCATGATAAATTTATAGACATGATGCATTTATGATTGCATACATGCCCTAATAAGGTAGATTAGAAAGAATAACTTAAGAATATAACTGATCATATAAATTAAAGATGAATGGATGCAAATGTAGATGTGATGGTCTAATAATTGAAGAAGACATAAACAACTAGGAATATAAAGATGCATAAAGTAATAAAATAGATGATTAGAGGAATAAGAATTGATCAATGTAAATGATTAAATTGTTCCTATGAATTTAGAGATGCTCATATTTTTTAGAATTGATGCAACCAGAATGGTCAATGGGTTGATTTTATCAAGGTGGGTGGTAGGATTTACCAAGGTTACCAAGGAAAAGTTTCTATAGTTTCATTTCTTATGATATTTCTCAAGCTAATTTTTATTTTAGCACATGATGGTATGAATCATGATGTAAAACACCTTGAGAAATTAGGAAAAATATGCATAAAGACTAGATCTCAATCCAATAAATAATTGAAAATAATGCACCAATGATAAAAAACCATGATGACAATGTTGATGTATGAATATGGATAGACTCAATAATAATTAATAAGGAATCACCCAATGAATGCATATAGATTAAGTCAAGGAAAAATAATAAAGTCAAATAAATAGGCAAATAAACAAATTAAAAAACACATAAAAAGGTTAAAAGTAAAAAATAATAAACATCCTATTGTTAACCAAGTTAATACTTATGCATGAAGGCTTATTGGAAGAATAAACAAGTGGTACCCCCATGCAAGGATATATTCAAAGGGAAGGTCACACCCATAATGGAAATGGAATGTATTGTAACTAATAATGGATTTGACCTAGGAGGATGGATTGAGGATGACTGACTAGGTTTAAATAAGACAATTTTTTTTGTATTTTGAAAATTTTTAATGTTTTTGGAATTTTTTGGCTAACTTAACTAGTTAGAGATTAATAATATACCACTCCAAAAATTGTGAGAGTGTATGGAAAAAGGGGGACTAAGATGATCTCAACATGAATTGAACATGGCCTAAATAGTCCTATTAGGACCTCAGCCCATAGTAGTTCTTCCCACACAAAAGTTAGTGAGATCTAACCTATTAAAAATGAGCTCACAAATTGAGGTAAATTTAAAGGCAAATTATAATAGTAAGGGTAAGGTGATGCATTAATGCATGATAAAATTTCTTATTCACAATTTTCTCATAGGTGGTTATAATTAAGAGACAACATCATAGGTCAGTAGTACTAATTTTCCCATAGGTAGTTATAATTAGTAACACAAGGTGTAATATTGATTTAACCAAAGGAAATTATAATAAGTAACACTAGTCAAACATAAATGAAAGATAACTTACTAGATTTATTATCACACTACTTTCATATATTGTCATTTAAACATAGAATTTTGAAACTATTAAAATTGGATCAAAATCCCCTTACAAAAGGTGGAGGAAGAACTAAAGGAACCAATATCAAAAAGGGGGTAGGTAGGACATGTCAAAACAAACTTTGGTCCAATAGGAATCATATGGTAGAATAGTATATGTTGTGGCATAAATAAGATGATAGGATGGCAATTGGATATAATGGTAATAGGTTTGAACCTAAGTGACAAGGTAAGGTAAATGGTGGGGTATGAAATAATGGAAAAATGAATGGAAAATGAAAAGGGTAAGGTAAATGGTAAATGAAAATGGTAAGGTAAATGGAAAATGGAAATGACAAGGTAAATATTTTTGACAAAGATATGATTCTATTATTCTTGTTGATATGGAGATGCACATCTTGGTCAGTGTATGATACAACTAGAAAAATCAATCATGGAAATTGTTATCCCAAACCTCTTCTGAATAGATGCTCTATTATGAACCTGCTATAAATTTGGACTCCAAAAATGTTATTATGATATTTGTTGGTTATTGATTATATTTCTTTCAAACATTGAGACAAGATGTCTTTGTAACCTCTATAAAGGAAAGTGTAGATATGGATGGTAAATATAGATAAATATTAGATAATAAGTTATATTTGGTAATGTAAAGGTGGATGATAATGGATTGTATAATGGTAAGGAAATAAATGAAAATTGGGATTTTTAGTCACACATAATTTTATTGACTCCAAATTTAACATAGTTTTGGTTGTCTTAGGGCTGAAGACTTCTAAATATGCTCTTGATAAGACCATCATATTTTTTTGTTATTTTGGCCTGAGAGTATATACTATATGATTATGTTGTATATTGGAGTCTACATTGATGTTATATTTGATAATGTCTTCATCAAGTGATAAAGAACTATTATGCTCAGATATTGTCACCTTGATAAGGTTTTCACCAATGAAGTTGTCTTGATTATCCCATAGCACCTTCAAGAAGGTTTTACTGAGAAACATTGACTTTTGACTTTGATTATATTCTAGTGTCTCAAATAAGGTTTCACTAGAAGATATTAAGTTTTAAATTTGATTGTCTCCTAATGCCTTTGAAAAGGTTTCAATAGGAGGTTGTTCTTATTATGCATTAATGTAGTCTTGGTCCCCATGATATTATTTAATTAACATGTCTCCATGGATGCAATTCAACAATGTATGATTTTGTCAATCCAAATCAACACTTGTGAGAGGTAGAATATCAATATAATGGCTATGTTGGGTGGTGGTAATGATATGTAGAATGGTAATGGAATGGGAAGAGGAATAATAATACTCATATAATATACTAGCACAACTTAAGTCTAATCAAAATTAATCATCCTCAAAAATGATGGAAGGATCACAAATGTATTCAAATTGATTTTCAAGGCATGTGTAACCGATATTGTAAAAACCATGAATATATTATGATTCTAAAGTTGATTTTGACTCAAAGGAATCTAAATTTGATGTTGATGTTGATGTTGATGTTGATTCTGATTCTAATTCTAAATCTAATGTTGGTTCAAAAATAGAAACTAACTCCAATGTTGATTCTTCTTCAATTATGGATGCTGATACAATGATGTCATGTTGAATGTTTTGTATTAGATAAGTAATAACCTATGATGTCATAATGGGATCTAAAAAGATTGGATTGTCAAAGTGATACTCCTCAATGAAGGTAAAAAGGCTAAGGGACAACTCCTCAAATATTGGCTTGTCAAAGGGAGGCTCTTTAAAAACATGACAATGGCCAAGATAATGATTTGCCTAAAGGTAGTTATGATCATTAAGAAGTGACTCAATAAAGATTGGCTTATCAAAGTGAGACTCATTAATAATAAGGATAATATAAAAAGGTGATTCATCATAGTTTGAATCATAAAAAATAGGGTTTTTAACAAAAATATTATGTATTGGTTGGTTCTCTTGTTCTTGGTTTACAAGTACTTATGAAATACCAATTTTGAATACATTTCAGTCTTAAAATGATTGGCTTGGTTGGAGAGGTATTGATTGGCTTGATTGTGGCTCAAAGATTATCATGGGATTTTTAAAATGTTGGATGGTTGGAAAGGGATCAATAATGGTTGATAGTTGGATAATTATAGGCTTATCTATGATGGGCTTAACAAAGGTTAGTTACTGACCTTAGATGGTAACTATGACCCATCAAGTTTTGATTACACAAATTTGTTTGGGGAATGAGATATAATACTTAGAAGGGCTTTGAATGGTAATGGTAGGTAATTGAAAAGTGTTGTTTTTATCATGAGCCAAAGGATGAGGTCCAAAAATGGTAATGGTAGGTCATTGTAAAGTTTGGTTTTTATCATGATCTAAAGGATGAGATCTTGGAATAGTAATGATAGGGAATTGTGAACCTTGGTTACTATCAAAAACCAAAGGATGAGGTCATAAAATGGTAATGGTAGGGCATTTTAAATCTTGGTTGCTATTTTGAACTAAAGGATGAGGTCCTAAAATTGTAATCCTTAGATGCTATGGATCTTGGGTGCTCACATAATCTGAAGGAGGGTTAATGTTATAGGTGGGGGATCAGGTGCCATGAGTAGTGAAAAGGCACACTTGGTACAATATTCAAAACAAATAATGTATTAACACATACTTATCTTGAGTATCTTAACTTTGGTCACCATACTGAGTATTGTAAGGAGGATAAGGATCCACCTCACAAACCACCTCTTCACCATAAAGGTCTTGATCAAAGTCAATTTGTGTGACCATGTTATCATAAATTAGATTGTACATGGATTGAATAAAAATTTAATTAGACATATTCAAATAAATGGTGAATGTTTTTAAAAAAGTCATAGAGTTATACAAACTCTAAAAAACAAGGTCCAAAGGATAAATGGTCCAAACATAGTCTAATTTGGTTAAAGGAATGGAGCTATATCTCTAAAAAGGTTTGTGCTAAAACATGGTATGGAATAGTCTAATGTCAAATATCATAAAAAAGGTTCAAATGGATGAATAAAAATCAAAATGCCAAACTCTAAGTATAAAGTGTTTCAAACAAGTCTAATTTAAAGAAAACAAAAGTTTCTAGGTCTTTTGGAGAAGGCACAAAATCTAGGCTCAAAATAGGCATATGCTAGGTCTTTTGGAAAAGGCACAAAAGCTAAACTTTTAAACAAAATAAGATAAGAAATTTAATCTAAAAAAATTGAAACACTTTGGCATAAATCTGGCATTCATATTTAGACATGAAATTGGTTGATCGGTATAAGGCATGAAATTATAGGCATATGGAGATAGGCTACTTCTCCAAATCTAAGCATAAAAATTAGTTTTCAAATGTAATAAATAATTAACCTAAGTTACACAAGCCAAAAGAGAAAGATCAATGTCCAGGATAAAATTACATAAGGCATAGGCAAAAATCAATCAATGTTTGGATTTGAACTTGGCAAGGCTAATTTTAAACTCAACTTAGGAAAAATAGGCTTATTTGATCAAACAACAAGATAGACAAGAATGAATTATATAACAACATTAGGTATATATCCAAAAGGAACATGTGGATTTGCTTTCAAAATGGAATTTGGGACATAAAGAAACAAGTCTTTGAAATGATTTAAGTAGCATAATGACATTATCATGCTCTAGATATGTGATCAAAGGATTATTTCAAGACTTTAAAATCACAAGATTCAAAATGAATCAGGTATCGTAATGACTCCCTTTTCAATCAAGTGACACACACAAATAATATTTGTCAAAAGACTAAGGCAAAGGTATGATGTCAAATGAGTGGTGTAATGCCTCCTCAAATAAAGGATTTATATATAAACAAGACTCATTTTGACATGGTAAGATAGACAAGAATAGATAGTTTTTTTCAAGATCATGTAAGAAAGGATAAAAATGATATAAATACTTAAGTGTAACATCTTAAATCCTTAAATTGACAAGGTTTCATAATGTTATTGAATTCCATCAATATGATCACTCTTGAGAGGATTTTAATTGTTAATCCAAAAAGTAAAAGTGAAAGAAAAATAGGGTTTTTTAGACCCCTTATTTTTTCAAGATTTTGTACTACAACATGGAACTTTGGGCTACTCACCCTGCATCAACAATATATCCACAATATGTAGGGTTATTCTAAACTATCAATTTTTGCTCATTTCTAGATGGTCCCAGGTGTGGCTAACACTAGATATGCTCACATCAATTGTATCTTCATCAATTGATTTTTTGTGAAAAGTTCTTGTCATTTTCATAACTAGTACATCCATCATTTTCTTAATATAGTGCAATGTCCAATTTAATCATACATTTCAAGAGTAGCAGTCACTAATAGATGTAGTTTAACTACTCAAACTACCATCCTAATGATTCACCATCTCAACATATATACCCCACCATGGAGTGGGGTTGAAATGATGCCAAGAGATGAATTCCTAGGTCAAAACTTCCCTAAAGAACCTATGAGGAGGCCTGCTTATAAGTCAAAATGTATGAAAAAATAAAGATAAGTGAAAAAATTTAGGGACATTTTGGTGTCACCCAAACCATATGGATTTGGGGAGGTCCATATAAACTTTATTTTCACACTTTTGGACTAAAATAACTAATGCAAAGAATGAGTATTTTTGTTCACCCAAGGTCCATAAAGGGGATGGGGGGAGAGCATGCACACATCACTCATTTTGTTCAAAATAAATAACTTTCAACAAAGAATCATAAAAGAAACAGCTCTTAGGAGTATGTAACTAAATGTGAAATTTCATTTTATTTCACCAAAATGAAATGTGTTGTGAAATTTGGGCCCCTTGGCATTTATTGTTGAAAAATTTAAAACAAAAGAAAAAATAATTAAATAAAAAGATTATTTAAACACCAATTTGAAATGTGAAAATTTGCAAATTAGAATTATTTTAAAGGTTTACTTGTGTCCTTTAAGTCCTAAAAAACATGTTAGAGATTCATTGTTCTTAAAATCACATAATGCATGAACAAATGACTTCCCAAATCTTGCTCTTAGGTTCACACATAATGCAAAACTATAGAACACAAAGCAATACCATAACTCACTCTGTAAAAATGCAATTGTCAGAATTATATTACAACTTGTAGGAAAATAAAGTATTAAATGCAATATCCCTACTCTAAGTGAAAAAATACTAAAATAAAGGAAATACCACTACTATGAGAATAGTGATATTACAACTTAACCCAAATAAGTTAACACTAACTACTAACAGTTAAAATGTAATATCGCTAATTTATTGTCAATATCATAAATTTCAAAGTTGTGGTATTGTGATATCATGACTATCATATTCATGATATTACAATATCATAGATTCCCCTATAATCATAAAAAGGTTAGCAAAAACCTTCATGATTAAGCACAAAATTGTGATAATTAAGACAAAATCAGGGCTATATAAGTAATGATATTTTGATAATATCATGATTCTAGAGATCAAACCTACAACTCCATAGGACAACTTCATGACTTTTAGAAAGACATCTTTTGGCCTTAAATTTTCACCTATTTTGATTATCAATCTCAAATTTTTACATGAAACATATTAGTAGAAAGCTCTTAAAGGCCTTAAGAGCAACTTCATGACGTGTCTCATCAGATGTGCCAATATGTGAACTAGTAATTTGACATAGAGGGGAGGTTAGTATTGTGTTAGTATTATAAAACCAATGAAATCAACACA
The DNA here is from genome assembly GCA_037957365.1 of Torreya grandis. NCBI lineage: Eukaryota > Viridiplantae > Streptophyta > Pinopsida > Cupressales > Taxaceae > Torreya > Torreya grandis. The sequence goes on from JARHVA010000758.1 coordinate 2,443,080, forward strand.
CTATAATCCTAACACCTCTAGCCTCGACACTAGGGAGTGCTTAGGTAATAAAAAATAAATGAAAGCACAATAAAAAAATAAAAGACATAACTCTTTTACCTTCCTTGGGAGATCTAAATATATTTATTGAATGGTTTGCTTGGCATGTGCATCAAGAAGTATTTGATAATAGAGGATGCTTGGATCCTTATCTCCTTGGCACCTTGGCTTTGATGTTTCTTGGATTAATATTTGAGCATGGTAATGTTACTTGCTAGGCATTTAGGCATTATAACACTGCATAAAAGATCTTGTTGAAGATATGTGAGCATAATAACTTTGCAACAAAATAGATTATGGTTCAATAGGAAAGGCCTTATATTTATCAAATTAGGAATTAACTCTCACCCAAGGTGATTTAAGGTTGAGTTTAGGATTGGAATGGGTTTAAGATAAACATAGATGAGTTAAAACTAACTCTATTTGAGTTAATAGTTGTTAAATAATTAAGATTTGAGTTTACAAGGCATGACTCTCAAATTAGATATTTTAGTATATTTTCAAATAGATTAACAACTCATAAAGGCAATGATGAGAGGCTTCGATATTTTGAATTTTGAATTTCCATTTTTAGCTATTCATTAATTATAAATGGATAATTCAACTAAGAATTTATTCTTTTTTATTTTGTTAATTGATTTAAATTAGCCTTTTAGCTCTTTCAATATTTAATCAAGTGTGCAAGTACCCCATTTAATAGGTCCACAGGCCAAATTGTTAGTTTTGATTCCAAAAGGTGATTAGGGATGAATCCATGAGATGTTATTATTGAATATGATATAATACCCCAATTAGGGATGTCTCAACATGATTATGAGATTTTATGAATGATGCACAAGTGAATTTGGGATGTTTAGTGATTCCTAGGCTTAATTTTCAATGGTTGGTAAGAATCAATATAAAGTCTAGTTGGAAGCCAGTTATGGCTAATTTTAGGTGTCTATAGTTAATAGCCTAATTAATACATTCTCTTGAGTCAAAATATGCATAAAACAAAGGTTTATTATGTCTAAAATATGTTCAACAAGAGTGGTAGAGTTTTCTCCAATGAAGTATGGAAGAATTTTAAATGCAACATTAGGGATATCATCAAATTGGTTAAGGTTTATAAAGATACCACCATTGAAGGGTACATAGGTTTGGTTTCTAGGTCTAGCCATTAGAGATGTAGGAGTTGAAGTAGGGATATGTTGAATATTATTAGGAGAAGTATGGGGTATGGGATAGGGATTAGACCTGGGTTACCTGTTTCTTATATCAAATTCTAAAGATAATTCAACAAATTTAATTTCCTTACCCTTAGATGAAGACCTTATGGCAATCTTTGGAATCAAACTTGGATGATAATTTGACACCAAAATGTCTAAATCTCCTTAAGGTCACTAAATGATGAGAGTAAGTATTCCATCATCCTTGAATTATGGTCCCACTAGGAATTCCATAGATTGTTCTCTTCTAGATTTCACCTTGAGGCAAATGAGTTTCAAACCTACCTCATCTAGTTGATATAATAGAATCACCTCTAGGTGTGGGTAGCCTAATGGAAGAGGTGAATCTCTAGGTTAAGAGCTATCTCCCCTAATGCATCATATATGATCAAAATACTAAGCCTATTAGTTTTTTCAATGAAAATGGAAAGAGGGAATTTAAAATAACTCTAAGCTACATGAGATGATGTAAAAATATGTTGTTTCCTCTACTTGATCCTTCTATAACACTTATGGACCAAAAAAGACTAATTGATGACACACTCTCTCAAAAAGATTCCTACACATCAATGATTCACATGGAGGCCATGATAATTACATATAACCTAATGGTAATGAGTGCAACATTTGATAAAAGACACTAATAGTCAATTTTCACTATGATCACAAGAACAACTATCCTCACACACCATGTAACCTGCATAAGATAATCCACTAGTATCTAGGTGAGAGACAAGGAAGTACAAAAGATGAAAATATCAACCACTTATTCAAATTAGATAATCATGAACACACTAAAGACTAGTATGGAGAAGGTTGAATCACTCTTTATATTAACTCTAAGCTACAATATATAAATGGGTAGAACTTTTCCATACCCAGTAGAGGGATGAATACAATGGCTTCCTAATCCCAATTCATAGGACACCAAAAAGAGAGAGGGAGAACATGGCATATAAATGGAGTGGAGAGAACATAATTACCATCAATCATCTAATGAAAAGGCATAAACATGAATGAGGGGTATAAAAATAGCCTCATAAATCTTCTCATGCATTATCTTGCTAGCATAATGGTCTTTAGTGAGCCTTTTGGGCATAGAAGTGTGGTGGATTTTATATTTTTGGTCATAGTTGACTCTATGAAGGCACCATGCTCCTTGAAACTGATCCATTACTCCTTAAAATGCCATCTATTTTCCATAAAATGCATTAGTCACCTTGATGAGTGATAGGCCTGAAACTTATAGACTTATAAATGAGTGATGACTCTAATAATGTCTTGGATAGGTTGATATAATGATGTTTCTACCTTTGAGAATCTTGTCACTATGTGAACAAACTTGCAACAACCCCTTCTCAATATAAATGAGGGTTACTTCTCTAATTGAGTTCTAGTCTATTCATTAGGATTGATTGTACTAATATGGGGGTTGAATAATGATTTTTTTAAGTCCATTCATATTTTCACAAGCCCAATAGGCCTCTTAATTCACTTAGGAGTTATAACATACCCTAGAAACATGAAAATAGTCCCAAAACTAAATATTATAAGTCATTTATTGCACTTTTTGCCTCACATATACCAAATTACTAGTGTATAGGGATCACCATAGGAATTATAGGTGTCCTCTTGGTGTTTTCATTATGTTTCATGGCCACTGGAGTCATCAAAAATAAATTTCTATCCATTAGGTTCTTTATGAGAGTTTTAAAGGGTTTGGAGTGGCCTACCATCTTAATGATGGTTAATAAAGCACATGCCATATATTAAAAACTTAAGGCCATGAATATTAAGTGCATAAAACCCCTAAATATCCATAATATATTTTTTTCCCATTCATATATTTTGTTGAGATTTGAGCAAAGGTTGATAGCCCTCAGGTTTTCATTAGGTAGTCTAAGCATACTTATAGTCTTAAGGATTGTTCATAAATCTTCCCCCTAAACATATCTCTCTCAAAAATTGATTGAAAGTGAATATGGGTCCTCAAATTATCATAATATCACTACTTCCCATGCATCTTTTCATGTAATATATTAACATCCAAACCTACGGCTCGAATTGGCATACTGTGATGAGAGAGCTCAAGGAAGGCTTTTATGGAAAAAATGCACTCTTTTTATCTTACCCTATATTTTATGCCCATTTTAATACATTTAAAATGTATATAAAACCTCATATATATCCAAATAAACCTTATTAACTTTTATTATCACAAGAGTGGTATTGGAGGTCTAAGGGTTTATATAGGGTTTTAGGCATTATAGGCCTAAACTACTCTTCAATGCACCAAACCACTTTTAGGTTTTTATGGTGGTATTATATCCATTAAGAATATATATTATTCAAATTAAAACCTATATTTAGTATCATAATATATTATATCTCTATTATTTTCATTTACCCTCTTTAGGCCTACTATGACCATCATTGGCCTACATTAGGTTCTCAAACTAGTTAATGCCAATGACCTGAGTGGTATGTATTTCCTCTTTTCCTCACTACTAAGAGAGTTTTAACCCTCATATATTTAAATTTAGGGTATATCAACACATTTTTAGGCTTGTGTCTCCTTCTTTCTTAAAAAAAACACTCTTATATATCCATACACACAAAGGCCTATGTGTTTATCAGTGCTCAATCAAGCCTGCACAACTTTTTATAAACCTTGACCTTGAATTCAAGATCTTGAAGATTTTATAGAGGTCATATCATAATTATATTATAATTTTCACATGGATTTCCTCTTCTAATATATCTCATCATCCAAACTAATTAGGCCTTCCAATTTTGACTAGTTAGCTTGTGTACACTATACCAATTGTGTATGTAGGGTTAAAGAGTCCTCTTTGGTTAAATAATTTAGTCATTATTTCATGTTTCCTTTGAATTTTAATAACCTATATATCCTATTCATTTTCCTAATCTCAAACATTAATGTGTATGTGGCATCTAATTTTTAGGTTTGCAAATAATTGGACTGTAATCTTATAGGTGATGATTAGAGGCATTTGAATGCAATTAGAGTCTTATGATCCTTCTACAAATCACTAAATGAGAGAAGATATCATACTGAGAATCTATTTATCTTCTATTTAACCTTTTCAACTCCCTTAAGATAGTCATATTTCACAAACATACTTTTCTTGCATTTGTCTTGGTCTATTTATAGGTGACTTTTTGGGGAAATTATTGAAAATTGAGCTTGAAACTAGTTTTTAAAACTATGTCACTAACATCTTAATAGTATCCAAACTTGACTAGAATTACTTTCTCATTATACTAAAAATTTTCATTGACCTTCATGTCATTCTACAATATTTTGGTCTCACTGTCATACATAGGATTGTGTAAGAGGTTCTAGGCTTGTATGTGTATTATATAATCCTTTTGAAGTTTTGAGTTTGGGAGACAAGGCTCACTATGAGGTGAAAATGGTTTGATGTAGTCATTATAAAATATATGTTTTTTGGGAGACCCCATATGGATTGTTCCCATCTCTTCAAGACCACCTAACCATCTTCCAACTAGGGATCCAACAATTTAATGCATATGAATGGGTGAATCAAGTATCTTGATGGATAAAATTAAACCTATTAATATTCAAAAACTTTAAACAATGCTAAGAAACCTTAAACTATCCTAAAAATCCAATGGATTCCTTTAGAGCTGGTTTGAGGGTGTCTATCTTAAGGGCCATATGGAAATTTGTTTCCTTTGAAAGAGGAAATCATTACCATTATTAAATCACCCATGAAAATTTAATAAGGCATCATCCATAGACTTGAAACCTTGAGATTGGTTGCCATGAGGGCATGTTGAGTTGTTTTTGAAGCATTTCTCCTTCTTTATATGGTGGGTATTGAGGATACTTAAAGGAGATCTAATATGATCCATTTGTGACCATGTGGATTATATGATAAATGTGGGGGAAGCATATAGACTTTTCATTGATCATCCCTGTGCTATTTTCCTTCATGAAACATAGAAATTATAACACATAAACTTGTAACCTACCAATCATGGGGGATGGGTTATTGATCTATCCCTACAAGTATCATGAGAGCATGATTAGATTAGTTTAGGACATTCATAATAACTTTTTATATATTCCCCCATGATCAATTTTTCATAATGGTATTTAATTCCTCATATTTTTGCTTGTAATTATGCTTATGGGGTTTTTAATGGGCTTAAAACCACCTAGGGGTCTTAGTGATTATTCATAAAGCAAAAGAATTTTATATAAAAACCAATTCCACTAATTATAATCATAATAAGGTCCCTAACTCTATCCAAAATATTGGTATTTGAATCCTCCTGTACATATTGTACCATCTTAATCAAACTAGCCCTTATGAGCTTACTAAGAGCTCGATGGATATCCTACTACCATTTTGGCCTTTATCTTGGATATATGGGCATGGATTATTCTCTATGATGCTTGAAAGAAATCTAGTATAATATTTTTTTACCTATTATAGCTCTAACCTAACTGTACAAGTCCTTACAAGTCTTGTAAACACCTACAAAACATCATTTCTCTAAATTTTTTAGGTTTGAGATCTTGAAAAACCATGGAAGAATAAGAGGAGGGAAATGAGAGGTTAATTATGTTTTAAAATTAGAGGTTATAGATGAATGGAATCAATAAAATCACTTTTTCAAGTGTGTGGGGCCTTTTTGATGAATGACATGTTTTTTACCTATAAAAAAGACACTTTTTACATATAAAACCACCTCATAATGTGGCCATGAAACCATTTTGTAGAAGTTTTACCCCTTGGTGGTGACTTTTTTGGTGTCCTAAGGGACATATTATCATTATTTACATGGTTTTAATATCCCTTTAAGGAAATATATACATGATCTCAAGTTTAATATCAAATGAAGAATTTACCTTAACATTTGCTAAAAACCCTTAAAATATTCTAAAGGCTTTAAACAAAGTTATCCTTCTCTCCTCATAATATCTCTAATTGTTTTAGTTTTTCCATATTTTATATGTTTTTGGCATGATTAGATGGACACACATGATTGGCCATGGGGTACAACATCATAGGTCATCATATCATGTATGGTATTAGTCTATGAAGGTCACACCATGACTTAGTGTGGATTCTCAAACATGATCAACACAAAATGAAATCTTGACCCATTTTAAATAGGGTGAAATGGTGACTACCATAGAAACTTATGACATAATCACACTACATGAACCTCATCCCTATGAACCTAAAGACAACTGACCCCCTCCTGGACTATCATGACATCTCAAAGACTTATGAAGATGACAAAGGACATAGTTCAAGTGTTTTGAGAAAAGTTTATCTTTTCTAAGTCTAAAGGAAGAAAGATATAAAAAATGACATCATTCATTACTATTTCATCATGATTAATTATTTTAAAATAAGAATTTGTATTCTATTCTAATTTTTTGATGAGTGGTACTCCCTAAATGGTTCATGTATGGATAACCCTTCATGTTCCCAATTTACTATTAAGTTCACACACCCATGATCCTCATTTATTTTGGTAGGTGTTTTTGGAGTTATTTGTTCTCATTTCATATACATTCTTTGGTCAAAATACTCTTGTTTATATCTTATCCCAAAAATCTCTAAATATTTCAAATATTCTAAAAATCCTTATATAATTCAAATATTCTAAAATTCCCTAAGCAATTCAAATATTTCAAAAATCCCTAAAATTCCAAATATTCCCTTATGTAAAAAATGATAAATAGTTACATGAATCAATTTACTTATCTATGCCCATATCTAATATCATGAAATTCACTAGTTGTCATCTCGTTAATCAACTTGAATTTCCATTTGCTTGTCATTATGTGGCACATAATATATTACCTAAAAGGTTGTTTTCATCTCCTTGTGAGTAAGACATCTGAAAAAGTGGGACTCATTTCCCATGATCTCACCATTTTATGAGTCCATATTTCACACTCTAGACATTTTACATGCATTAAATTTCACACACTCACTATTTTGTGAGTTTACTTCTCATGCTCTCATTATTTTATGAGTTTAACCATTCAGTCTCACATTGTTAATTTTCTTGTCTCTGATCATACTTATCATTTTTGTTCCTAAGTTTTTGTCAAACTACAATGTCTTGATGTATAATTAGACTATAAAGGCATTCCCCAATTTTTTAAGGTTAGCTCAGCCATCCCATATCCCATTATCTCAATGTTTTATGAGAATATCTCTTGCTATTTTCACAATCCCTTTCTTTATACACTCTCACTATTTTATGAGTCCCTGTTCCTATTTTTACTCTATCATCTATCTTCTTAACTTATCATCAATTTTATTCAATCTTAAATCCTTGGGAGAGCTACATTTATCCTAAATTCCATAGGACTATGTAGGTAACATCCACTTACATGGGGCATTTGGAGTCAGCTAGACCACCCCTTCCTTATTATTCTATTCCCCCTTCCTTGGTCACAATTTTTTTTTCATACCCTTAGTCTAAGAGAGTAATGACTTATTTTCACACACACTCCTTTTTGAATTTAATGTTTGTTTAGTTTCAGTTGTGTGTTTGTGTGTTGATTGTTTGTTTTCTTATTGATATGTTGTTATGTTACTCAGTTGCCTTAATTCAGCACATTATGCTTTTCACTTAAGTATTGATTATTCATATCATGATTTTAAGTTGTGAATTTTTTTTATCTAAATGAGAATTAATTTAAGTGCATTATATTTTACATTTAAATCTTGATTTTCCATATCTTGTTTTAAGTTGTATACATTTACATTTTGAATTCAAATTTTATGAAATTTGACAAATAAATTTTATCATGAGTTGTTCAAGATTATGATGCATACTATCATGTGCAATATAAAAAAATCAAGTCTCAAACATGTTTTACATGTCAATGCCATAAATCAAATACATCTCTATCTCTCTATCCAATAATAAGACTAACATACATCATGATCATTCACATTAAAGTCATGAAATCAATTTAGCATAACATTAATATCATCAAATACTAATAATAAGATCTTTTCTAAATTAAATTCATATCAATCATGTCTAATCTATGTAAGATAGACATAAACAAATGAAATAAGCATCACATGAGATTAAAATTAGATTAATGGATCTATCTATAATCATTTATTCCTTTCACATGTTCACTAATACAAAACTTTAGCAACTTTCTCCTCGAGGGGGAATCCAGGGCTTATCAAGCATTACTTTGGGACACATTTGAACCTTTTTTCTAGTACCTTTAGCAAATTCGTCAAAAGTAACATCAATTAATTTTTATTATATGATCATTTTTAATGAACTTTTTATTATTTGAAAAAATATTCATCTAAATCTTACAATGCCTTCTCAAATATGGGAAAATGTATACACTCCATTTTTATCACTTCCATGTCAAAAATTTTAAATGGAATGATTTCCCACAATTACACACAATCTGGTCTGATTTTTTTTATTCATCTAATATACATGTTTGAATTTAACTTGGGGCATTTCTAGGTGGAAAAATTCACCATATTATATATATTTAATTATCATTCTATTCAACTACCATTTGGTTAATTTATCTGGTCAATTATGTTATTCTAGTCAATTCACTAATTCCATTTATTGATTAATTAATGCAATTAATTCCCTCTTCTCTAAATCATTCTTCTAAATTATATTTCTATTGAAAATAGAATTATATTTTATTTCATTTTATAAATTCATTTCCTCCAAAGGGGCATCTTTATTCAAGAAATGATCATGAGATTCTTTAAAGTATGCTTTTATAAGCTAAATCAATTTAATAAAGTGAAATAATATACAAGATTATTCTCCAACCTTCATCTTGGAGATAAGATGAAGGGACCTTAATGAGTCTTGTAGAATATTTTAATATCATTATCAAAACTTCATATTGTAAACAAGATGAAGGGCCCATGTTGGTGATTGATGTGCCTTTCTTGGGAATGATTCTCCTCCCTTTATCTTGGAAATAGGATTAACGGTCTAAATGGACTCTCATAAAGATCTTAGAAGGAGAATTCTCCACCCTTCATATTATAAATAATATGAAGGGATTATTTTAATTCTCATTTTATATTTTCAAAGATAATCATCCACCTTTAATATCAACTAAGAAGAAGGGATCACATTAGTGATCTATGTGCTGATCCATGAGTACTATTGAGGACTCTTTTACAACCATTCATCTTGATTTTAAGATGAAAGGTCCTCACTGATCCTAGATCATTATAAATAAATCTCATTAGATTGTAATTATCATGATTAAGATATACATTAAATTTCTAACCATTTATCAAATCCCCTTATGCATCACCTTATAGAATCCATCACCAAATTAAACTAGTCCACCAAATTCAACTAATCTATAGCTTTGATGGATCTGTCTAAACATAATTGACATTGATAAAGATAATTTGATGTTACATCTAAGCTGAATCATATATAAATATGTTTCTAATGGGGATTTGTAAATTTTTTATTTGAATCTTATGTATTATTATCCATTAATTATATGCTAATGAGGTCTTACATTCAAGCATGTTTGATTTGTTTTGTATTTTTAATTGACTAAAAATAACTTGGTGAAAATATAGCTTTTGAACATTTTAAACTACAATGGCTTGAGGTCCAATTGGAATATGTAGACAATGCTCAAATTTTTGAAGTTAACTTGGCCATCCCTTATCCCATGATCTCAGTGTTTTGCAAGCATATCTCTTATCATTTTGTAAAGCATGTTCCTTATACACTCTCCCCACTTTATGAGTTCATGTTCCTATTTTTACTCTATCATCTATCTCCTTAACTTGTAATCAATTTTATTCAATTCCAAATCCTTAGGAGAAATACATTTGTCTTGAGTCCATAGGACTATGTATGCAATATCCACTTACATGCGACATTTGGAGTAAGATCAACCACCCCTTAATTATTATTCTATTCCCATTTCCTTGGTCATGATTATTTTTTCATACCCTTGGTCTTAAAGAGTAACACCTTATTATCACACACACTTTTTTACAAATTGAATGTTTATTTAATTATGTTTGTGTGTTTGTGTTTTGATTGTTTTTTTGCTTATCGATATGTTGTTTTTATTACTTAGGTACCTTAATTTGGTACATTATGATTTCCAATTAAATATTGATTATTAATATCTTGATTTTGTTTTGTGAACATTTGTATCTAGATTATAATTGATTTAAGTGCATTATGTTTTACATTTAAATATTAATTTTTCCATATCTTGTTTTAATTATATACATCTAAATTTTGAATTAAAATTTACACATTTTTGATAGATGAATGTTATCATAATTATTTTTAGATTATGATGAATAATTTCATGTGCAATACTAAAAATTAAGTTTCAAAATGGTTTTTGGAGACACTTAGTTTTGACCACTTTCATGCCTAAATTGACATTCAGTGTAGTTTCTAGAAAATGACATATTTTAATCCTAGAAATCCTTTGAATTACCCAAATTCACCTTCATATGGGATTTAATTACTTAGAAACAAAATTAGGATAGATGATTTGTTGTATTATCCTATATGAATCACTAACCTAGTTCATTTCTAACCTTAGTTAAATCACAACCTAGTATTTTGGCACTTTTGGCATGCTAATCTATTAATTCATGACATTTAAAATAATTTTAAGAAGCTAAAAAACACTAAGCAAGACTAATTATATTGAAAATCTTAATTAACTTACCTAAAAAAAAAATACAAATCAAATTAGTGAATTTCATTACTAAAAAAGTGATTTTAGCCAAAACTAAAGTCAAAGAGTCAAATAAGCTAATAAAGTGATTTATTATCTCATAAATATTCAAATATATGACTCACACCTCACAAATATCTAAAGTGAGTTGTCATGCCTCATAAATATTAGAAACTGAGGTGTCAAGATTTCATGATTGCCTCAACCCCACCTAGAGTTAGACTAACTTAACCAAGGTTAATTTAGACTCAATCCAACTTAGAATTTAACCTAACCTAATCATGGTTATAACTAGTTATTTGAGATATAAATACAAGTTCCCACACCATTAATAAGCAATAATTTGTGTGTAAGGTTATTCTAATGGAAAACCTTCTTGAAGCCTTTGAGACTAGTGTTGTTATGCCAAAATTATGCCAAGCTTCACACTAAGCCATAAATTACTATTAAAGAGATGTTACCATCATGGAAGAGCATTGATAAAATACTAAAATCACCATAGGCCAAGAATTAACATTATTATGCCAATAAGTTAGCATCACATGCAACAAGGGAGCTAAGAATTTTGTATTGTCTTCATCCCTAATTTTTGTTTTTGTTTATTATGTTGTGTTCCCCCTAGTTCTTATAAAAGAGGGTCTAGTATTAGTGAATTATTTATACACACAATATTTTTGTTTACTTTATCACTTACTAACACTCTATATCGTGTAGGATCCTATCGAGATTCAATATTTGAGTGCATGCCTTAAAGGGTGCACCAGGAAAGGGGTGGGTAGACCATTTGTGACTTAAAAGATTATTGTGGCTTTGTATCATTCCTATAATTTTTCCAACCATTTTTATCAACACAACCTTATCTTATGTACTTCCCTAAGCCTTGTCTCCTCTCTTGCACCCTCTTCTAGTCCTTTTTTGCCTTCATTAGCCCTTCCTAAACCTAAAACCCATTTTGATAGTTTAAAATATAGAGTCAACTTGTCCACATTGGTATTTTAAATTGATACTTGATATTATTAATTAATAATATAGAATTTAATGGGATGACTTAGTATTCTAATTGATACTTGCTATTATCTATCAATAATGTAGAGTCAATTGGGCTGATTATATTGGCTAAACTTTTAGGAAGGTCTAGGGTTAGATCCACCTATATAAAAACATCCATTTCATCATTTATAATATAGAGATAATATAATAATTAAGATATAGTTCACATATACTTATCCACCATTCTACTTGAGGAGAAAGCTTAGGGTTTCATAGTTTCTTTAGAGATATGAATCTTGTCTTGTGGATAAGCCTTTAAGATGAATTGATAGGTTTTGTATCCTAGAGATAATTTATCCTTGTCATTCTTACATAAAAAACAACCTCTTACAAATCACCTTGGCCAAGGGAGAGATTGAGGCTCGATGGGTTTGTCTTTAAAGGTAAGTATTCCTAACTTTTTTCTTCCTTTATAAGAGTAAATAGATATTCAATTTCACTTCTCATTCATGCATTACGATTATGTATACATTGATATGAGTATATGTATCTTATGTATGTTTAATTTTAATTTTTATTACCCCCACTTTTTGCCATAATATTTGGTGAGAACTAGATTAGATTTTAATTTACTTGTTATTAGTTTAGTGAATATGAAAATATAGGACCTAGTTAGGGTTACTACGTAGTTTTACTTGACTGGAGGCTTTGGAAACCTCTTATGGTAATATATCCCTTGGCTAGGTCTAGTAGATCCATATTGATCATGACCTCAATTGTCAAATATATCCCAAATAAGAAGTGTAAGTAGGATTTATCTTCTTCGAGCTAGGATTGATTTGTAGATCTACTGAATTTCCCATTAAATACATTCTTGTGAAACTAAAATGAATCTAACCCTTATAAGTTTTATTTCATGCCATTATTTTTATCATTTTATCCTATTTTTCCATATTTACATTACTATATCGAACCAATAGGTATAGTTCTAAATTTCTATGTGAAGGTTTAACACATAGTCATATCAAAGAAACTCTATTCTATTTATGCATTTTTTCACTAAACACAAGTAGTTAGATCAATCTAGTAAACATAGTATTCTTGTTCAGTCATATTATACCAACTGAGTCAACTCAATCAACTCTATTTGTTGTAATTCTTTTTGGCAGTCAAGTTCTACTAATTAAATTGACCTAGTCAACTTAATTTGTAATATTTATTTTTGGTAGTCAAGTTCTAAAACTTAATTCTACCCAATCAACTTAGTTTGTAGTATTTATTTTTGGCTTTTATGTTCTAATAACTAAGTCAAACTAGTTGACTTAGTTTATATTATTTATTTTTGGTAGTCAGGTTCTAACAAGTAAGTTGATTTAGTCAACTTAGTTTATATTATTTATTTTTATCAATTAGGTTATAACAACTAAGTAGACCTAGTCAACGTAGTTTGATGTATTCCTCTTTGGCATATAGGGTTCTATAAACTATGTCAAGTTAGTCGACGTAATTGATAAAACTTAAAATAAACATTTGAGCATCATAACATATAAATTTTCAATGTTAACCATATCAAAGCTCACCAATGTTCTTATCTTTCCTCTCTCTATCATTTTAGTCTTGAAAATTGTAATTCTATAACCAACTAAGTTGACCTAGTCAACTTAGTTTTGTAGTCTACCTTCTATCTGAGAGACATAATTGACTTGTTAGACTATGTTCTTAAAGATGTTGATTTTATATAATAGTAGTGAACCAGTCAAATCTATTCTATACTATTTTCATACAATGTCTCTTGAACTAAACTCTGTAATATTGTCACTCAAGGAATTAACAACTATTTGATAGTAATTAATTCACATTTCATTTTTAGCTATTTTTCATGATTAGACTAACTCACATATTCTAAATAGGTGGTTTTCCAAATTACCATTCTAGTTACACTATTTTACTTTTTTCACATACTACCAAATCACATAACATTCAAAACAAATTTAAACATTTTTCTTCCCAAGGCCTACCTACTTGGATTTCATCACCAAGGGGGAAGTTAACTTGATTTTTTGGCCAAGTATAAATACATGGTTAATGAAATATATTGGTAAATCACCTGACATCCTTATCACTACAAGATTATGAGGTGAGAGTGTAGGCCCAAATACCAAGATAGTACCATTGCAAATATAAATCCCTTTCAGCCTAAACTACTTCAAACTAACATTACATTGATTTTTAGTCCCTTCTTATAACCAAATTCTATTACATTAATTAAAAACTTCATTATAAATTAACAATACTTAAGAATCACCACTTAGCTATATTTTAATTTCAAGTTGGTTTTTGCTCTCTAATCATTGTATTTTTGATGAGAGAAGAAAATTAGATAAGAAAATCTGTATAGGATATTCTTTGAATATCCATGAATTAAATATGAAATTATTGGCTATATGTATTTTGTCCTATCCTCTTGGCTTGTGAAAGGATATAAGATGAAAATATCCTCATTTTAGCACCAATGTACAAAAAATAATATGAATAGTCAGGAATTTTAGTGACTATAAATATGTATGCTTATATAAATAAGTTGATGACCTTTTGCGGAGATCAATATAGATTTTATGGTTATGTTTACCTATCATATTTATTATGTTATTCTTTGTATGTGTTATCATGTTTAATGTTATCATGTTTAATTGTTTGGTTTAATATATCTTAACGTAATATAAATGCTATGTAAACCTAAATAATACTCTAGTTAATCTTAGTTTCTTTCATTCACAGAATCACTCATTTCTATCATACTTCTAGCAATTATGAATTATCTACACTTTCCTATGTAGACTAATAAAACTTAACTATCTTCATCCTTGGCATGTTATGTTTAACTAAGAACCTCTACTAAAAATGGTGTGGTGAGCATGGAAACACTCCTTCTAGAGGAATCTATGCCAAGATGCTTATCAGGACAATGAGATATTAAAACTTGGTTAGACTAGAAAATATGACACTTCATAGAAGAAGAATCCAAAAGGATGGGTCTCACCATAAGTGAAATAATTTAGGAGCATATATGGTGAAATATATGAATTTTTTTGGTGTGAACTACCCAAATTACTAACTAATTGGTTGAAAATATTAGAGTACTATTGCTTCCATCCCCGAGTAGAATAGACCATTACTTAGACTAAAGAAAAGATAGACTAGTTAGTGAAACTATAAACTGATTGGATGAGAGCGATATACTACTAGGTTGACACCACTATAGATCGATACGCTACTAATTTCATAGTACAAGTGTATATAGTATTTAAAGCTATGTAAGACCATTTCATCTAAGGAATTAGAGGAAATTTTTTATAGTGGCTACCTCTCCTATTGAAGATGTTGGTTGTGAAAAAAGCCATGGTGCCTACTCTAGCCAATATGGAGTAGTTGCTTCAAGTTTATGGAGATGTGTGCATGATGGTGAATAATGGATATATGAGTGACTAAAGCTTGAGCCAAAATCTATAATGGAGAAATGAGAGAAGAACAGTCATAAGAAAACTCTAGATTTGAAAAGGGAATTATGATAACAAAATAAATGGAGTAAATAGATGAATACCCAAGTAATTGTGAATATAAGTAAAAATAGTATTAGAATAGATGATGAATGAGTGTAGAGAAATGATGATTAAGATGATGAGAAAAGGTCAAAGAAAGAGAATGATGTTGGATGCTAGAAAATAGAATAATAAGATGAAGAATGAGTATAAGAAGAGATGTCCAAAGAGGAAGATGAGAGTGGTTTAGGAATAGAACAGATAGAAGATAGAAGCAGTGTGAAACTATAGGAAAAGGTATTGATAAAAAAATAATTACAAAGAGAAATATAACTTAATCATAGGTTAAACATATGCTCAAGAATAATATATATATAAGTCACTAGATATAATTATTCACCATAAGTGTGTGTGTCCCTGCAACCCAATCTTATATATCCTAGTAGAAGTTTTTAGCTAACTGAGCAGGAGGAGAAGAGTTGGAAAAAACTATTTTTAGAGAACATTAACCATTGGGGCATGGGGATTAAAAAAATAAATTAGGATGGCTTTAAATTATATAGGATTAGTTAAATTTGAACAATAACAAGAAGGAAGTGTAGACAAGAAGAGTCTACATGCAAATTCCTCTAGTGTGTAGAGTAGTACACAAGCAAGAGCACTCAAGATGTAGTCACCTCTAATAATAGCTATATAGAATAATTCATCTATACCAATAAATATGATGAATCAATCAAGAGGATTCTTAAATTTGGCCATCTATGATGGGTCTAAGGACCCTGAATAGTACCTACTAACTTGTAAAATGAAATAGCAATTTAAGGGTGTCACTGCTAAAAATTTACAAAAATGTGAATTAGTAGGAGCTCTAGCTAGGAGAGTGATATATTTCATATAGAAAAGAGATATACAATTATCAAGCTTTAAAGATGTGTAGTATTGGCTCATCATAGAATTTAATATTAAGAAATGCACTAGCTAGACAATATAGGACTTGAAAGAAATAAGGAAAAATTATAGAGAGATGATCCATAACTATGATCATATATTTTATGATGTAATGAATAAATTAGAATCAAATTTGATAGATAAAGACAAAGCAACATGGTTTATTGAAGGACTATGAGGCAAGATTCAATTTACCACTGTGTAAACTTAATATGAGACAAAAGCAGATGTTAGAGCTATTGCACTACATGTAAAACATATCAAAGATTATGGAAAATATCCTAATACTAACTCTAAATTGGAAAACACATTGTAGGATTTCATGAAAAGAATGGAGCAGTATAATGAAGCAAAAAATCCTAAATTAAACCTGTGGTGTATAGAGTACAAAAAAGGACACCACTAAAATAATTATCCTAAAGTAAAGACATAATTATTCAAACTTTACCAAGTAGTAGGGCATGCCATCACACAATGCCATCTTCTATAGAAATATATCAAAAATCCTCATAATCTATATTATAATTTCTATAAATTAACTAACCATGATGAGAATAATTATAGAACTTTGCATGAACTTAAAGAGGGTATCTCCAAATATGTGTTTGTTGTTGTAGCATAGTAAATATCCTTGATGAAATAAGCAATCCTAGGCTCAAAGGTTGATAAGAATTGTGCAACCCAAATAGGTCCATAATGGATTATGAGTTCACCACATTGCTAGCTTCATAGTCTAGTTAGATGGACCCCTTCTTTGGACACCCCCATCCCCTTAATACTAGTATGCAACACCTTGGAGTTCACCCATAACACAACCATAATAATTGAATTAGACTCCTACAACTACACAATAATAATTCAGTATGGGAGATAATAATTAGCAATACTAGCATTGGAATTCTATGTAACCACAAGGAGGATATTGAGTGGGATATCAATCTAATAGAGGAGGAAGTCAAGGTGGTTATAGAGGAGGATATCAAGGTGCTAGAGGAAATAACCATCAATAGCCTCCCCTACAGTGCTAGCTATGTGGAGATTAAAATCATGTCCAAATAAATTCCCTAATGAATCCATGGATACAATCATATTGTGCATACTGTAGAGTCTTCGATCAACATGATATATAATATTGCTCTATTCTAGAGAAGCAAAGGAAGGATAAATTTATCTAAAATGCAAACATAGTAAGTGTGAAACCTAAAGAAAATGCATTTATAAATGATGTGACATGATAACATCATGTATAAAAAGGACTACCCCATTCAAGATACCTTAATATTAGGGCATTAAAAAAGTTAGACAAAACAAATACTAGATCTAGTTACAAAAAAAAGTCTTATAAATGAAGCTATGCAATTACTGAAAAACATTCAACAACAAGAAACTATTGATGATGATGTTGTAACAATCGATGCATACATATATGGTTACATTAGGTGCATCATATGACAAGATGGATTTATCATTATTCTCATGAATTTATATAACTTTTGAGTACTCTTAAAAATAAAGACATATCATAAAACATCATGAATCTACTACATAATCTTTTGGAATGTGCATAGCATGGCCAATAAAAGATAGAAAAACTAGTCTAGTATGTCAAGATGAATAAACCATGGGATGTTGATGCATGAATTAATAATGAGGTTATTGGATACAAGATCCCAAATACTAGCTTTTATTTTGGTAGCATAGTAAATATGATTCCTAAATACACATGGGAAGTGATTGGATGACTATATCTTAGCCAAAAACCAATAACTCTGAGCTTGGATACTATAAAAAATTTGAGGCTATTGGTATATTGGAGGATCTTGAGATTAGATTCAAAGACTTGTCTCTACAAGGAGACTTTGAGGTCATAGACATAAAAACTATAACAACACACTACCCTACACTGATAAGAAAAAAATGGGTGTATGATGGTCAAAATCCTTTCAATATAGTGCACAACCAGCTTGAGGCACATCAAGGTGATAAGGTTGTGGTCATTCCTCTCAAGAGAGTACATAAGCCATGCATAATTCTTGCTGAACTAGACTCTCCATATGTTCTAAAAGAAACTAGTTGGATGAAGGTCAATACTGAGGAGAATCCAAATGATTTGCACATAGCATAATGTAACTTCTTATACCAGCATGCCAAACCTCAACTATATTTTTTGCTCACCCAACAATTGAACACATCAAAATAATGGAGATCAAAACTAGTATCTATGTAACTAGTTGTAAATCATTTTTTTATTGAAGACTGTGCCTCCATGTCTACAGAATATCCCACTTACTCAAAGTTGGTTTACTATATCAAGTTGATGATCACATGTAGGATTACATAGAACTAAAAAGGAAAGGAACTTTACCCTAGGAAGCAACTTCATATATTAGTGGTGATTCAAATACTCATCTCCTTAAGTAGGCCCATAATGACCATGAAATTTGACCCATGAGGATGGTCTTTGTTCATAAATGTCAACTAACTATATACTATGTAATGGAGGGCATTAATGATTTTATTCTATCCACAAGTCCATATTATGACTATCAATTAATGGGTTAACATTTTTAATTATGCCTGAAGGGAAGTTTTTATAACTTGGTGTACAACTCATTGAGACAATCAACTTGAGTGGGATGATGCTTGTGAACTCATGATCTATAGATTTCAACTACCACAATTCATTTGCACTAACTGGCCATTTTTTCAAGAAGGTGAGTGCTCTGATATTTATGTACATAAATGTGTTAAAGTTTGGAATGAGGAACGTGTGGCACCCAAATATTAGGTTCACATTTTCCACTATACAGTTACTCCACTACCCATAGCATGGTATATGCACTAGGAGTGCATGAGATAAACCAAGCACTAGGCACAAGTGCAGAGTGATTTCATAAAAACTTTTATCTTTAAAGATGAAAATCCTCTAGTTCATAATATACTAAAAAAATCAATTAATTTTATGCCATGGTGTGTAAAATATTTGAGCACCATAATAGAATCATCTACACAGAAAAATCTAGCCTCTCATCTTAATTCAACACTTCAAAGGTATAAAGATGTTAAGATTGAAGAACAAGCTTTGATTAAACCTTGTCACCAAGTCTAGGATGAGATAGAAGATAGTGAATAATTTTATTCTAATTTTGATTTAGATTTGACTGATTTATTTGAACCTGAGCGGCCTATAGAACCACTCAAGGACATTGGCATAACACTAACTGAAGAAGATAAGCTGTGTAACATCCAAATATTAGAACAAGAAGGTAAAATAAAGATCCATAAATTTGTGGATGAAGTAAAATGAAATATTTATTATTAGCCTCTTAAGAATCATGTCACTAACATCAAAATAGATAAGGTTCCAAAATTGGAAAATGTTGGTGACTATTGGATGGAGACCAAAATTTTAGAAGCCCTATAACTTTTGAGGGATTACCAAGACATTTCTCCCATCAAATTCTCAAAGGTTTGAGGAGTTTACCCTTATATTGGTGAGATTCACATTGAATTAAAAGAGTGTGCATGTTTGATCAAGAAATGACCATATAAACTCAATCCCAATATGAAGCTAAAGGTAAAGGTAGAATTGGATAGAATACAAGACACATGGGATAATCTATCTAGTAGAAAAATCCAACTAGGTAAGCCCAATGGTAGTTCAACCTAAGAAAATAGGATAAATATATGTATATGGGGATTACCACATTGTGAATGATGCATGCATAAATGATCCTCTTCCAATACCATTTATAGATGAAGTTTTGGAGTTTGTTGTAGGATATGAAGTATACTCTTTCATAGATGGTTTTAGTAGATATCATTAGATTCTAATCATAGAGGAGGATCAAGAAAAAATAACATTTATAATAGAATGGGGTTATTTTTCATATAACAACATGCCATTTGGCCTAAAGAACACACCTATGGTGTTCTCACGCACAGTAGTTACAACATTCAAATATTTCATCCATGATTTCTTGGAAGTTTACATAGATGATTAGGCAATCTTCTCCTTATTTAAAGATCATTTTTCCAAATTTCATTTGATGTTAGAATGGCATTGAAGTCTACGCATCACTTTAAATTTGAATAAATGTTTATTCTTTACACCTTTTGGTGTTTTACTTGGACATGTTGTTTATAATGATGGCAAGTTAGTGGATTAGGCTAAAATCCTAGTAATCTTGAGTATGCTACCACCTGTTAGTTCCATTGAAGTGTGCTCCTTTCTTGTGCACATAGGTTACTACTAAAAATTTATCAAAAGGCTATGCAGAAATTTCATCTCCAATAGAAGCCTTACTTTATAAGAATGCTAAGTTTGTATGGACATCTAAACACAAGTAGATTTCATTGAACTGAAATAGTGATTGGTCATTGCACCCATACTTGCTTTCCCATAATGGAGTAAGTCATTTTATGTACATTTAGATGATTTAGGCACCATAGTTGGTGTTATACTTAGGTAGCCTAAAGAAGGTGTGCTTAATCATCCCATCCACATTACTAGCTAAAATTTATTTGATATAGAGAAAAATTATAAAACCATTGAATGGGAAGTGTTGGCCATTGTGTTTGCACTTCAAAATTTTTGGCACTATCTTTTGGTGACACCATTCAAAGTTTTCATAGATAATCAAGATCTATGGTATCTAGTCAATAAACAAATGTTAGGAGGATGAATATCTCATTGGTTGATGTTGTTTTAGGAATTTCAATTCTGCATAAATATAAAATTAGGTAGAGAGAATGTGGGGCCTGACTACCTCTGTCATATCCCAAATGGTGAAGAGACAGAATAAATACAAGAAG
Source organism: Torreya grandis (assembly GCA_037957365.1). Classification (NCBI taxonomy): domain Eukaryota; kingdom Viridiplantae; phylum Streptophyta; class Pinopsida; order Cupressales; family Taxaceae; genus Torreya; species Torreya grandis. The sequence goes on from JARHVA010000758.1 coordinate 2,464,382, forward strand.
ATTCACCTAATGTGCACCTCTTATGTGTCTCTATAATTCTTGAAAGCTTCAAAGCCATTACTAACTTCTTTGAGAAAGGAATCTTCCCTGTGCACTTTTAGGAATGGGATAAAAAGTAATTTGTGACCAAATTACTACCATATACTATCATTAATGGACTGTTATGTCACTTGGGAAAGGATGAAGTCATACATAGGGTTAACCTCGAGCATGAGTGCCCTCAACTCTTAGAGGAATCTAACCAAGGAGTCACAGGAGGACATTTTTTAAGAGAGGCTATAACTAGAAAGATTCTACAGAGTGGACTATGGTGGCTGAATTTGTTCCTAGATGTATAGAGTTGCACAACATTGTGATGTTTACTAACATAGGGGAAAACTAGTCTAACAAGATGAGATGCCATTGTAATCCCTATTAGCAGATCATCCATTCAAATAGTGGAGTATTGATTTTATAGGACCAATTAAACCACAAAAGAAGCACAGTAAATCTAGATACATCATTACTATGACAAATTATTTTACTAAGTGGGTTGAAACTATTGCCACATGTTGAGTTATGGAGCTAAAAACTTCACCAGATGAGCAAATACAGAGGTTGCTAAAGTTACACAGTCACCGACATTGGTCAGGGATCGATCGAAAGCTACCGACGTCAATTAGGGATTGGCCGACATCGGTCATATGTAGATAGACAGGGATCGATGTCGGTCACTTGTGCATTTCAAAAGTCTATTTTTGAGGAAGAATAGATTGTTTGCATGATAAGATTAAATGTTAGTTTTGAGTCCGCATTTCTATTTTTGGTAGGATAGATTTGAACCTTTGATTAAGAGGTGTATCTAATGGTGGAGAATGCATAGCTCATGAATCCTACTTCTATATAATAGGGTTAGATCCTCATAGCATTGTAAGCTTGTAAGAAAAAAAAGGTGTAGACAATTCAAGGATTGAATTGGTTGTAATTGAGAGAGAGAGAACTCTTGAGGAAAAGAGATCTATACATCTAAGAGGTGTGAGAAGAGAGAGAGAGATTTCTTCATTGTATTTCCTTTTGGAAGAGTGTTAATACAAGTTTTCATTGTTTCTTGTATCTCTTATTCTTTGCTGATTTTGATTTCTAGTTACTTATTATTTTTGGTTTAATTCTGTGTTTAGTTGCTTATACAAAAGTAATCAATTGTGCTTTAAGATCCTAACAAGTGGTATCAGAGCTTGGTTCACTAACAAGTGGTATCAGAGCTAGGTTCACTAACAAGGTTCATCATATTGGGTTAGTGTTTGTTGATTATAGGTTCACTCTCAGGGGTTTCTGATTGAGTGGGAGTAAAGCAATGGCAGAAGAAAGTAAACTAAGAATGGAGAAATTCAATGGCAAGAATTATCAATTATGGAGGATGCAGATAGAAGATTATCTATATTAGAAAGATCTATACTTACCATTGGGTGGGGTTGCATGTAAGCCCACATATATGCAAGATGAAGAATGGAATGTTCTTGATAGAAAGGCTCTGGGATCTATAAGGTTGAGACTGGCATTTTTTATGATTTCTAACTTATCACAGGCAAAAACAAAAATAGAGTTAATGGATACTTTGGCAAATTTATATGAAAAGCCCTCAACTTTGAATAAGGTATATCTTATGAAGCAATTATTTAATTTGCAAATACAATAAGGTGGATCGGTATCTAGTCATCTTAATGATTTCCATGCAATAGTAAATCAGTTAAATTCAGTCAAAAAAGTTTTTGATGATGAAATTAAGGCTCTCTTAATCTTATGCTATTTACCTAAAAGTTGGTATAGTTTGGTAATGGCAGTTAGTAATACTGCATCTGCTACAAATATCTTGAAAGTTGATGATGTTTTTAGTGTAATCTTGAATAAAGAAACTCGTAGGAAAAGCACAAGGGAAACATCAAGTAATGCTTTAAGTATTGAAAGCAAGGGAAGGCATAGAGAAAAGGGCAAGCAAGGGAGATCAAGGTCAAAGTCAAAGATGAGAAGGAGATCTAAATCTAGAAAGGGCATGCAAAGAAAGATTGCTGGTTGAAAGTTAAAGAAGAAAATCAGCATGAAGGTAAAGAAGAAGCAAAGTTGCAGGTATTGTTGCACAGGATGCTCTTATATTTTCTTTGGATAATAAAGTAAAATCTTAGGTTTTAGATTCTGGTGCCTCTTTCCATGTAATCCCAAATAGAGAATTTTTCAATGATTATGTCCATGGAGATTTTGGAAAAGTTTATTTAGGGGATGATGAGCCTTGTCAAATTGTTGGCAAAGGAAAAGTGTAGCTAAAATTGTAGAATGGCAACACATGGGTGTTGAAGGATGTCATGCATGTACCCATCCTGAAGAAGAATTTGATTTCTGCAAGAAAGTTGGGGGATGAGGGTTGCACAGTAACTCTCACAGTTGAATCTTGGAAAGTTTCCAAGGGTGCACTTGTATTAGCTAGAGGTAAGAGAGTAGGTACTCTTTATCTATGTAATTGTATTACTGATTATTCTCCTTCTATTTTATCTACTTCAGATGTAGATGCGAAGTTGTGGCACTGTAGGCTTGGCTACATGAGTGAGAAGGGAATGAATATTCTTAAGTCAAAAGGTAAGCTTTCAGATTGGAAAAGCATAGATCTATATTTCTGTGAGCACTATATTTTTGGGAAATAGAAGAAATTAAGGTTTCTTAAAACTGGGTCAACAAAGAAGAAGCACAAGTTGGAGCTTGTTCACACAGATGTGTGGGGACCAGCTCAGATAGCTTCTATTGAAGGATCACGGTATTATATTTCTTTCATTGATGATGCTACAAGAAAGGTATGGGTTCGTTTCATAAAGAAGAAATCTAATGTTTTTGACACATTTAAGAAATGGAAATCTTTGGTTGAGAATGAAACAGGTTTGAGATTAAAGTGCTTTAGATGTGACAATGGTGGTGAGTAATGCAACAATAAATTCAATAGTTACTATTTTATGAGTGGAATACATAGGGAAAGGATGGTTCCAAGGACACCTCAGCAAAATGGAGTTGCTGAAAGGATGAATAGAACAATAATGGAGCATGCACAGAGTATGAGGTTACATGTTGGTCTGCCCTTATAGTTTTGGGTAGAAGCTATAGATATTGCAATTTACTTGATTAATAGAAGACCTTTTATTTCACTAGATGGTGGAATTCTAGAAGATACGTAGACAGGTAAAAAGGTAGATCTTTCATTTCTCAGAGTTTTTGGTTCTAAAGCTTTTGTGCACATTGATAAAGAAAATAGAAAGAAGCTGGATGCTAAATCTATGTGGTGCACTTTCATTGGTTATGCATCTGGAGAATTCAAATTCTGATTGTGGAATTTAGAAACTAAAAAAATTATTAGAAACTGTGATGTAGTTTTCAATGAGAAGGTGATGTACAGTGATCAGCTCAAGAGGCTGAATAATTTTGAGCAGGGCAATCATGATTTGGATAAGGTTATGATCTAAAATGAGCTTGCGGGTAAAAATAATCACCCATAATAAAACACAGGTACTGATGTTGGTCATGCAGGAACCAATGTGAGTTAGACAAAAATTGATGTTGGTTAGGAAGAAACTGACCTTGGTCTGGTGGAACCGACATCGGTTAGGTACAGATCGACATTGACCTGAGATGATCGAGATTGGTCACTGACAGAAAGAAATTTGGATGGACAACAAGCTGTGATTGAGTCTCAAACACCCATAAGGAGGTCTAAAAGGGTAAGTAAACCTCCAATTCATTATTTCCATTCTTTATAATACTTTTTGCTCACTGATAGTGGAGAACCAAAAAGTTTTGATGAGGCAATGCAGGAAGAATCCAAAAAAAAGTGGGAGCATGGCATGAATGAGGAAATTGATTCCTTGAAAGAGAACCAAACATGGGATTTGGTTGAGTTTCTAGCTAGAAAGAAAGCACTAAAAAATAAATGGGTTTATAGGTTAAAAGAAGGAGAGAATGGACAAATGAGACATAAGGCTAGGTTGGTAGTAAAGGGATTTGCACAGAAACTAGGTGTTGATTTTGGTGAAATTTTTTCTCTTGTAGTAAAAAAGACTTCTATTCGACTGTATTGTCTTTAGTTGCTATTGAGGATTTGCATCTTGAGCAGCTTGATGCTAAGACAACATTTCTTCATGGAGATTTGGATGAATAAATATATATGGATCAGCCGAAAGGTTTTGCGGTCAAAGGTAAGGAGAAACTTCTATGCATGTTGAAGAAAAGATTATATGGTCTTAAGCAAGCTCCAAGACAATGGTATTTGAGGTTTGACAAGTTTATGATAGAGCATGGCTTTAGTAGATGTCAATTTGATTGTTGTGTTTATTTTAAAAGATTGGATAATGGTAATTATATTATCCTGTTACTATATGTAGATGATATGCTTGTTGCAGGTTCACACGTGTAGGATATTACTGAGCTTAAGGTAAAATTAGCTCACACATTTGCCATGAAGGATTTAGGAGTAACAAAGAAAATTATTGATGTGAGTATTAAGAGAGACAGGAAAAATCATAGTTTGATTTTAATTTAAGAGGATTATGTAAATAAGGTGTTGGAGAGGTTCAATATGCAAGATGTAAAATCGGTAAGCACACCTATGGCTATACACTTCAAGTTGAGCAAAGAACAGTGTCCTAAATCACCTGATGAGGTTGAGTACATGAGTAGAGTTCCATATGCTTCAATAGTTGGGAGCTTGATGTATGCAATGGTATGTACTAGACCTAATATTGCCCAAGCAGTGAGAGTTGTTAGCAAGTTTATGGCCAATCTAAGAAAGGAACACTGGAAAGTAGTTCAGTGGATTCTCAGATATCTGAGAGGGACCAGTAGTAGGCATTTATGCTATGGAGGGTCAAACACTTCTCTACATGGGTATGTATATTTGGATATGGTAGGTGACTTGGATGGTAGGAGAAGCACCATAGGATATGTGTTCACTGTTGGTAGAATGGCGGTTAGATAGATTTCAAAGTTGCAGAAGGTTGTTGCCTTGTCTACTACATAGGCAGAATACATTGCAGTCACAAAGGCTAGCAAGGAAATGATTTGGATGACTTGATTCATGGAAGAGTTGGGAAAGGAATAAAAGAGTTGTAGATTGTATAGTGATAGTCAAAGTGAAATTCCTTTGGCAAAGAATTCATCCTTTCATTCAAGAACCAAACATATACAGCTTAGGTACCACTTCATTAGACAAGTATTGGAGGATGGACAGTTAAAGCTGGAAAAGATCCATATGGATGAGAAACCTATTGATATATTAACAAAGTTGATAACAAAGGAGAAGTTGAATCTTTATTCAACTTTTGTTGGTCTTCAAGATTGAACTTGAAGATGGAGAAACAAGCTAGAGGATGTTGTTGTATAGGTACAGGTGCAACTATTTATCTCCAAGTGGGAGATTATTGAGTTGTGGAGCTAAAAGCTTCACCTAATGAGAAAATGTAAAGGTTGCTAGAGTTACACAGTCACCGACATCAGTCAAGGATTGACCAAAAGCAGCCGACGTCAGTTAGGGATCAGTCGACATCAGTCATATGTAGACAGACAGGGACCGACATCGGTCACTTGTGCATTTTAGAAGTCTATTTTTGAGGGAGAATAGATTGTTTGCATGATAAGATTAACTATTAGTTTTGAGTCCACATTTCTATTTTTGGCAGGATAGATTTGAACCTTTGATTAAGAGGTGTATCTAATGGTGGAGAATGCATAGCTCATGAATCCTACTTCTATATAATAGGGTTAGATCCTCATAGCATTGTAAGCTTGTAAGAAAAAAAAGGTGTAGACAATTCAAGGATTGAATTGGTTGTAATTGAGAGAGAGATAACTCTTGAGGGAAAGAGATCTACACATGCACCAATGAATAACTACTTTAACGGATAGATCAAAAATTTATTCACCACATCCACCATTACATTCGAGATGAGTGGACAACTAGGCATGGCCTAGACATAGAAGCTAAGAGGCATGAAATTTATAAAATCAAAGTTCAAAGGTCATGTTTGTATTTCATCCTTAGCATATTTTCAAGAGATATAGATATCAAGATCTAAACCATTTCCATTTTATAGATCATTAAGTATTTAAAGTTATTCTCATGCCACCATAGATACCATGACACTAATCTAACCCCTCTGTGAAGCACAAAAAGAAGCCATGGGTGTTGACATCATGTTTTGATAGACCAAATATAGTGAACAGGAGATGATTCAATATATACACAAAGTTTAATAGAACATATTTCATCTTGACACTATTTATGATACACAACCACTCACCCTCATAGCTCCCTATAGATTTTCAAATGTAGACATTGCGTGTCTACTATGAATGGCAACCTTTGACAGTATGGGAGATATTGTTCAAGTATTACTTGGATGATATAATTATGCTGTTATTTATTTGGGACCATATGAGATGGTGGTCATCAATACATAATTCATGGATTGAGTATTGGGCATACCTATGTGTAGAGACTCCCTGGTACCCTAAAAAACCAAAGAACCTCCTATCTTGTAAGAATTATAGGACTTTTATGTGAGTTAAAACTTAGGGATCCTAGTTGATGAAATTCTAGATGAACTTGTACATATTCTCATCTAATGCATCACTAGATGATTTTAGCATATAACCAAGTCTGCCAAATAAATCCCTAAAGGTTTTGTGGACATCACTTATAGGATGATCTACTAGGGCGAATAATTTAATTGGATTAAATAAATTGTCCAAGAATTTCTCACAAACATTGACAAGTGCCACACCACTCCAAGGTAGACCTTTCAATATCAAATCCTGATCCTTCTCCTTTGTTTCATATAGTGGAAATCACCTAAGGGGTAAGTGTATCTAGATACAGACTACTAGTTAGCACAATAATTACACAACATCATATATATGTATAAATGTGGAGCCCTTGCACATGAGGGGAAGTTTAAATCTTGGTAGGAGGAATATCTAGACCTCATTTCCACACACCTCAAAGTCCCATCAAACATCCTCCAGTATTTGGGACAACATGCCATAGTCATGCTACTACCTAAGGGAGTATTCATTACAATTTATGAGCTACCACATTCACCTTTCAAATCACTTCCAATCTTAATCATGATGGATATGACACAGGCCAAGGTGGCTAGATAAAAAGAACATGTAATTAGGTAAGCAACACCTTTGCAATTGATATTGTTGACGCTGGAAAATTGCACCCTTTGGCAAGAAGTCAAACTTCTGCCTTCTCCTCGCAACATGGAAACTCCTCTCTCACCTGTGGGATGGTGAAGTAGGAGAGGAGAGTCTCTAGATAAGGGCTAGCTCCCTTTGATGTATCATTTTTTGTTCCATCAAGTGCAAAAAAACACATATATAGGTATAATATAAAGGGGGATGAAAAGAGAGAGAGATGCAAGAAAAAATAGCCTACTCTAAAGAGGTGATACACCAAAAATGAAATGACCTTCCCACCTCCACATTCAGGATTAAAAAACAACATACATACACTCAGACTTGGTAGAAAGACTAGGCTACTGGAAATGATAAGGAGGTTCTTATGGAAAAGACAAGAATAGGGACTCACCAAGATGCTAGAAAATACATATTGTAAGTGACCTCCTCTATTTCTACACCCCAAACAGAACTCTTCTCCTATCAGTAGCAGACAATGGCACTTTGTAGATAACAGGTCTGCTAGTGTTGAACTTGTGAGAGCATCAAGAAATAATGACTAGACACAGACCAACATTCAAGACATACTTTGCAAAATCTATCCAAATGGAGGTAAAAATTGTCTTGTATTCAATCCAAGCAAAAATTTAGTAAGGCTGCGCCTGACTAAAACTGTGAAAAAGATAATTACAAATGACCAAGTTCACAAACTTATATGGAAAGAAGACAAGAGGCTCATTGGCACTCTTTGCTTGCAAGTGGCCTATTGCATCTCACTGGGAAGAAGAAAAACACTGTTGATGTGTCATCCTTCTAGAAGAGGCATGTTGGAACCATGCTTTCTGCTTGTCTTTTTCTTCATTTTGTCTTATCTACTTGTTTGGCCCCTAGGGCAAACTTCCTAGCTGGTCACTACAATTTTGGCTCCTTTCGGTTAGTAGTCTCTTTGTTTTGAATACAAATGGTTATCTCCTTTGTAAACCTAACATCCACGTAGGATGTCCTCATGCTTTGCTAGCTTCTAGCTGCTTGACTAAGTACTTTGTGCCTACTTTTGGTCTATATATGCGTGGGCACTCCCTCTTTTTAACTTGCCGGCTCCTTGTATGGTCTCTCAAGCTGTCTTAATCCTTAGCACCTCAATGGGCACCTTGCTTTTGCAATTTCCTCAGCACCCTTCCTTATGCCCTTAGATGGAAGTCCCTTATGTTTTAAGTTGCTGACATGTCAGTGGCTTGCTTGGACAGTCTGCAGGCTTTTCATGGGCTACTGCCGGGCCTTTCTATGTTTGCGTTGGGATTTGAAAGTTTTAAATGTTCTACAGGCTTTGTGTCGGGCTTTGGCTTGGTTCCTCATGGGCTTTGTATGTCCCATGGCTTTTTTGAGAGTTCCACGGATAATTCCCTGTGGACCTTTGTCTGTGGATGTTTTCTTACAAACAAAAAGTTTGCAAAAATTCTTTCGTGCATATTGCTTTGTTCTAAGCCATGGGCTTTTGCCTTGCGTTAAGTGACCCAGCCTTCTTGTTTTCCCATGGATGTTTTCCTGTAGACAAAAAGTCTATGGAAATTATTCCACGTTTTGTTTTTTGTATAAGCCAAGCCTTACTTCATATTTTCCCCATGGGTTTTACATTTACCCAGATTTGAATTGGCCCTGAATACTTACCTTTGAATGTTGGAGCACCTTTGCTTAGTAATAACCATGCCTGAAGGAAAAATGGGACCTAGTTAAATTCATTAAATAGATTTAAACTTTGGACTTCGAACCAAGTTGAATTGAACTTGGGTCCCATTTTTGATGAAGTGCCAACCTTCCATTAGGGCTTTTGAACTTTATGCATTGAACCGTTGACTTGAACTTTTTTACATTGAACCAAAGCACTTGAACCAAAGCATTGAACCTTTTCCTTTGAACCAAGTCGTTGAACCCAAGATAGGTTCAACGGTTCAATGGTTCAATGCTTGGTGAGATAAGATGAACCAAGGCTGAAATAAACATGAATCAAGCATGAAATTGACTGTGAACTCAGAGATGGACTTGTAACCCAAAACTGATTGGTTCAAAAAGCCTAGGGAAGGAGTTGACCATAATTTTTTCCAAGGGGCAAAAATGGGTCAATAGATTGGTGACTCACAAGGAAAGTATGCCTGCCATGCTTAAAACCTAGTTGCCTTTGAATAGCCATTGGGTACGGAGTCAGATGCAGCTAAAAGATTTAGCAACAGCCCCAAAGATCCCAAAATAAAACACACAAAATTTACCCCCACACGCAAAGGGAAACACATAAGGCTAAAAAACACTACCTATGCAATTGCACTTAGGGAAAGTAGGAGAAGAAACTGAAACAAAACTATTATGTACAGCTAACCAGGCATTTTTTTGTTCCCTCCTAGATCAAACAAAAAATTTCCTAAGTTCCCTTCTTGGTAAGAAGACTTATGGCACCAGGCAAGCAACAGAATGGAAAAGAGAAATGGTGACTTGCTCTTTTTACCTATCACTTGAGTTGGTTGGTATCCGAGAGGATCAAAATCAAACATGCCTCTGACATATATGTATTCTATTTGTCCTTGGAATCCTATTAAATGTTGGTCCTTTCTATTAGTGCTCCTCACCAAGAAATCAATGGTTGTTGACTCATTGCCATAAGTCCCTTGATTTGCACAATTATTTTGCAATGTATCATGGTCTGACCTATTCCCTTTTGCCTCACTAAAAACTCTGTTAGACTTGTCCTCTGCTTCCCCTTAGCCTTCTTGAAGAAGGATGACTATGATGATGTCTGAAATGGACTCACAACAAGATCGCTCATCCCACAAAACTTCACCTCTCTGTTTAAAGCTCACTTCTTCAAGGCATTCCTCCAAGAAAATAAACCTCTCCTTTTCCTCTTTGTTTTCTAGATTTTCAAAAATATTCTCCTGATCTTCCTCTTTCTCAGGTTCTTCAATGTAGTCATCCTCATCAAAACAGCAAGGGAGTTCATCAAACTAAGGGGAAGAGAGCTTACCATGCATTTGTTCCTCTTTGTATTGATGGAACATCTACATATATGCAAGGCCTGCATCTTCTGCATTGCTAATAAGGTCTTCACAAGGAGCATCAATGATGATTTCCTCTTTATTGTCACTCATGACATCCTCTTGAAGACTTGTAGATTGGATCTTTTTCTCCTCACTGGCCTCTTGCAAGATAGGTTCTTCCTTGAGAAGGGACAAAGTGGAGAAAACATGTGGGAGAGGGGACAACCCTTGAGCTAGAATCAAATGATTCTCCTCCTTCCACTTGGTCAGCACTTCATCAATATTAGGTGTGGCCTGATATATCTCTTGGAAATGTGTAGGTGGGGTGTGTTCAGAAATGAAATGTGTTGTTTGGTCTAAACCATCCATCACAAATTGGCTGAGGAATTTCTCTCTGGATTCCAACTCCATAATTCTCTTGGCCAGATCCTCTTGGAAGAGCTTTTCCTGGAGGTCTCCAGCATTATCATTAGCAAGAACATCATTAGTTTCTTCAAGGCTTTGAAAAAAAACTTGCTCTTTTTTTTCTTTCTTGTTATCCCATGATTCCACTGTTCTCCCCCAGTGTAGGATCTCTGAATTAGAATTATACCCCTATGAACAGGGATCAACTTTGTTTTCCATGAGGTCCTGAGGCTCCTCCATAAGGTTTGGAAATTTTATCTCTCTTTCAAGGAGCAACTTCATCCTGGCCTCTAAATCCTTAATTTGTCTGGCTAGGTTGTCCTAAAAGAGTCTTTCTTGGAGGTCACTAGCATGATCCTCAAGGCTCAGAGCTGGTTCCTGGCATTCCTTCCTCCAATTCAGAATCTGCACATTATGTTAAAGGGCTTGGGGAGGTTGAGGAATGCAAGGGAAAGACTGTCGGTGCATTGGAGGAGTCTCTTGAAGAGGAACATGCTGGGGAATGCATAAATATCTAAGTCTGATCATATTCACATGAAGGAAAATAAGACCCATGATTTTGTGCAAAAGAAGTATACATACAAGAAATGGATGCTTTCTAATGACACTAGGCTGCATAACCAATGGATTTAACTCAGACTTGCCAGATGCTGGAAAGAAAATTTGATCTGCTATAATAGGACTAGCATCAATCCTACAACTTTACTTCATTGAAAACTTTGTCCCACTGGGCATGCCAAAACTATTGATGCTAGAAAATTGCACCCTTTGGTAGGAAGTCAAACTTCTACCTTCTCCTTGCAACATGGAAACTCCTCTCTCACCTATGGGACTGTGAAGAAGGAGAGGAGAGTCTCTAGATAAGGGCTAGCTCCCTTTGATGTATCATTGTTTGTTCCAGCAAGTGCAAAAAAACACATATATAGGTATAATATAAAGGGGGGATGAAAAGAGAGAGAGATGCAAGAAAAAACAACCTACTCTAAAGAGGTGATACACCAAAAATGAAATGACCTTCCCACCTCCACACTCAGGATCAAACAAAACAACATACATACACTCAGACATGGCAGAAAGACCAGGCTGCTAGAAATGATAGGGAGGTTCTTATGGAAAACATAGGAACATGGACTCACCAAGATGCTGGAAAATACATACTGTAAGTGACCTCCTCTATTTCTGCACCTGAAACAAAACTCTTCTCCTATCAACAGTAGATAATGGCACTTTATAGATAACAGGTCTGCTAGTGTTAAACCTATGAGAGCATCAAGAAACAATGACTAGACATAGACCAACATTCAAGACATACTCTGCAAAATCTATCCAAATGGAGGTAAAAACTATCTTTTATTTAATCCAAGCAAAAATTTTAGTAGGGCTGCGCCTGACTAAAACTGTGAAAAAGATAATTACAAATGACCAAGTTCACAAACTTATATAAAAAGAAGAGAAGAGTCTCATTGGCACTCTTTGCTTGCAAGTGGCCTATCGCATCTCATTGGGAAGAAGAAAAACACTATTGGTGCATCATCCTTCTAGAAGAGGCCTGCTGGAACCATGCTTTCTACTTGTCTTTTTCTTCATTTTGTCTTATCTACTTGTTTGGCCCCTGGGGTGAACTTCCTAACTGGTCACTGCAATTCTAGCTCCTTCCAGTTAGCATTCTCTTTGTTTTGAATACAAATGGTTATCTCCTTTGTAAACCTAACATCCACGTAGGACGTCCTTATGCTTAATAAGCTTCTAGCTGCTTGACTAATTACTTCACGCCTGCTTTTGGTCTGTATACATGTGGGCACTCCATTTTTTTAACTTATCAGCTCCTTGTATGGTCTCTTGGGCTGTCTTAATCCTTAGCACCTCGACGAGCACCTTGATTTTGTTATTTCCTCAGCACCTTTCCTTATGTCCTTGGCTAGAAGTCCCTTGTGTTTTAAGCTGCTGACAGGTTAGCGGCTTGCTTGGACAGTCTATGGGATTTTCATGGGTTGCTGTCAGGCCTTTTTATGTTTGCATCAGGCTTTGAAAGTTTTAAATGTTCTGTAGGCTTTGTGTCAGGCTTTGGCTTGGTTCCCTATGAGCTTTGTATGTCTCACGACTTTTTTGAGAGTTTCACAGACAATTCCCCATACACTTTTGTCCACGGATGTTTTCCCACTGATAAAAAGTCCATAGAAATTCTTCTATGCATATTGATTTGTTCTAAGCTGTGGGCTTTTGCCTTGCGTTAAGTGACCCGGCCTTCTTGTTTGCCCATGGATGTTTTCTCGTGGACAAAAAGTCTGCATAAATTCTTCTGCATTTTTTTTTGTATAAGCCAAGCCTTATTTCATATTTTCCCCATGGGTTTTCCATTTACCTAGATTTGAATTGCCCCCGAATACTTACCTTTGAATGCTGGAGCACCTTTGCTTAGTAACAGTCGTGCTCGAAGGAAAAATGGGACCTAGTTAAATTCATTGAATAAATTTAAACTTTGGACTTTGACCAAGCTGAGTTGAACTTGGGTTCCATTTTTGATGAAGTGTCGGCCCTCCATTAGGGCTTTTGAACTTTATGCATTGAACCATTGACTTAAACTTTTTTGCATTGAACCAAAGCACTTGAACCAAAGCGTTGAACCTTTTCCTTTGAACGAAGCCATTGAACCCAAGATAGGTTCAATAATTTAATGGTTCAATGCTTGGTGAGATAAGATGAACCAAGGCTGAAACAAACATGAACCAGGCCCAAAATTAACTGTGAACTCGGAGATGGACTTGCAACCCGAAACTAACTGGTTCAAAAAGCCTAGGGAAGGAGTTGACCACAATTTTTTCCAAGGGGCAAAAATGGGTCAACAGATACCATCAAGTGAAGACATTCCTGCTATACAACCATCGAATCTAGCATTCAATTCACAAAAACAAAAGGGGAAGTGAAAATCAAACCTTCATTAGGTGTCTCCTCCTCTAAAACACACAACACATAACATGGCAACATAGAAGAATGACCCAAAGGTGTTATAGATAGCTAGATTCTATGATCTCATGGAGATGGGAACTGATGTAAAGGAAGTCTATGAATTCATGTTGGTAAACATCACTAGAGACTATAATGAGGAGGAGAAAAAAGAGTTCTTTTTATGGAAGGTAAGACACCTAATGCAAATCCATAATTAGGTTCCACCTAAACTATGATTAGAACTCCCAGCCTATTTACCTTCCATCATTATTGATATAGTCAAAGAAGAGGTGAAACAACTTCATTATAGAATGGAACTCTTCTAGACATCTATTATTCTAGAATTTTCACCTAACATCATCTTTGCACCCCTACTGGAGATTCCACCAAAACAACTTATGCATCAGCCATGAACAATATGGGATATTAGAGTCTCCCCAACCCTAGATAAATACACATTTGGTAGTCTAGCCACTGCATAAGAAGCACAACTAACTCCTAAATATTTTGCACCACCACCATAGTGTAAAATGGTTACCATTGAAAAAAAGAAATAATAGATTCCAAGTTTAGAAGTGCAACTAGATGACTCCCCACCATCACTATAGGCATAGGATGTTGAATAAATTACACTAGATTAGATCATAGCTGAAGAATAATAGGATGCAAGAGAAGAAACCATTTACATAGCCAAATTTAGGCACATAAATGAATAAAAGAATATAAATAAAGAAGAAGCACAACACTAGTAGGAAATTCAATAAGATGAAGAAGTAGAGGCATCCAAAAAGTCTAAAGATATAGAGGTAAATATATAGAAGGATCAAGATATGGCCTAGTAAGCCCAAGAATCAACTATCACACAACATCAAGCATAAGAGAAGAAAGAGAATAAGAAGAAAAAACCAACAATATGTAGAAAACCAAGCATAGAAAAAGGTAGAAGAAGCTACCAATAAGAATAAGGAGAAACATGAAGAATCCCTACACTATCAATAAGTGCAAACACAAGCAAAAGCCTAGGCACAAGCCCAAGCTGCACAAGAATAAGAATAGAAGAATAAATAAGAAGATGAATAAAGGAATAAGGAAGAACAAGAAAAAAAAGTAGAAAGAAGAAGAAGATGAGAGAAATAATAAAGAGAGAGAGGAAGCCCAAGATTCAAAAAAAAGGAAGAGGAAGAGAAGACTAAGAAAGAAGAAGAGGATAAGAGAAGATAGGAAGTAGAAGAGAAGAAGCAAAAAGAAGAAGAGAAGGAGACAAAGAAGAGGGAGGAAAAATCTAGGAATAATAAATAGGAGGAAGAAGCCAAATAGAGGATGGATGAGGACACTACATAGCAAGATACACTTATAGAAAAGGCCATAACACAATATCAAGCACCAACCATGATTCAATCACAAACTCAATTTCTATAGCTTCTACTAGGAGGTGTATGGTTCTAGGATGTTCCCTTAGTCACTACTCTATACAACACCTTTTCCCATCCTATATCAATCATGCCATGCCAAGATATTGTAATAATGACAAGCACATTGGCCACTTTTTTGGTTAGGTAGGAGGCCTCTTTGGATGTCTCTTACTTGGATTTAAAGAAACAATTGGAGGGTTTTGTATCAATCCAAGAGTATATCACACAAAAGGCAACCTCCATAGAGAAAGAGTGGTACTAAAAAAAGGATGAGAACATGAAAATTTGGGCTCACATGCATGAATTAGTGAAGATAATAGAAGACACTTGCTTAGCCTTGGCCTCTTGAGTCATAGGAAAACAAGTCATGTCAGTTCACAACAAACTAATGACCTTGATTATGGTACTTAAAAATGATTGGTGTGTAACACAACAAATCTATGCACTTGGAAACTTGGGCTATAGTTTGAAGAATCACACCATAACTTTGATTACTCTACTTGAGGAGTATTAAATTATGCTTGATATCATAGCCTTCAAAGCCCATCAACTCACACATAATCTTCTAGATTTGAAGTAGTAGCTTGATAATTCCATGACCAGCTCTAGTGTAGACTTCACCATAGGTACCACATCCTAAAAAACCATACAAACCCTAACTACATCAATTGATGAAACCAAACTTACTCTCCAACAATCCGTTAATGCTAGGGATAATTTGCATGACCAAATTCTTAGCTAGATTTAAGACCTAAAACACAATACATTCGTGTGAGAATAGGTAGAAAGACATGTAGAAAATTTATAATAGTTGAGAATAGAGATTTAATTAAAGGTTAGTAATACTAGGGTAGACTTAAGTGCCACTTAGAACATGGACCTAAAGGAACTCATTAGGTGTTATGCACCAATGTACATCTTGATCTGCATGGTCTAAGAAGTGATTCTTGATTGGGATACATTCAATATTGATCTAGCTTTGTTCTATAGTGAGGTGACCTCAATGCTCAAAGTTCCTTATGTACATACCACCATTAGAACTAAAAAAAGAGCTCAAATAGTTCACGACTACTCAGATAAATCCCAAGGATCCTACTATCCATCCTTCTTCATCAAAAACACCACCTCCTTTTATTTGAGTACTGCATAATGCACAAATTTTGGAAATGTTTTGTAAAATTTTGAATAATATTTTTTTGTATTAGGATGACTAGTGAGACAAGTAGGGTTAGGATGGTTGAAACATATAAAGGGTATCCACCTAATTATGCCAACCTAATGAAAACCTAAAAGGGTGGTAGGTTGGTATGTTACATAGTTGAAATACCAAAAGGGTGGCTAAGTAGTGTGCAAGAGGTGAAAATAGGACATGGTGCGTTGAGCGATTACTACGACTCTTGTTATTATACTCAAATTTTTAGCTTTTACCCTCAAGAAATAGTCAGATGAACCTACGATGTTGTCTTAAGATGAGACAACACTTTAAGTTTAGGAAAGTGTTGGGAGAAGAAAACTGGATAAAAAAAGCTATGCAAGATATTCTTTGAATATTTATGTATTATATATGAAATTGTCAGTTGTATGTATTTTGTCCTATCCTCTTGGCTTGTGAAAAGATAGAAGATGAACAATCTCCTCATTTTAACACAAATGTAGAAATAATAATATGGATAGTCAAGAACTGTAGTGACTATAAATATGTATACTTGTATAAAGAAGTTGACGACCTTTTACTAATATAGAATTTATGGTTATGATCACCTATCATATTTATTATGTTATTCCTTGTATGTGTTATCATGTTTAATGATTTGGTTTAATCTATCTTAAACAAATCTAAATTCTTTATAAACCTAAATAATACTTTGGTTAATAATAGTTTCTTTTAATCACATAATCACTCATTTCTATCATGATTATGGTAATTATGAATTCTTTGCATTATCCTACATAGACTATTAAAACTCAGCTATCCTCATACTTAGCATGTTCTATTGAACCAATAACCTCTACTAACAATTTTGTATTTAAATTTTTTCACTAACAAGTGTTGGTAAAATATTTGTGTTGTGTGATCCAATTAGACCAACCACATTGATCTGATTCCTTTTATGTTTAATTTCATAAGCTTAGAAAAAGTCTTTCCTAATTTTAGAACACTTTCATCTGTGTCAACACAGTTTCTCATTGAATGATTCACCTTTGCTACTTGTAGTACATAGTCAACCTATTAAACTCTGTATTCTTATTATTGAATCAAAATTTGTCTCTACATTACTAATTCAACCTAGTCAACTTAGTACCTCTGGGATAACCTTTTTCCTTGTTTTCCAACTTTGTCTTCATTCAAATCCCTACTTAAAAGTAGTATTAGGTTAACCTAGTCAACTTAGTACATTTGGGATAACCTTATTCTATGTTTGGTTGATTCTATCATCATTTTGTGTCCTTCTATATAAACAATACATAGTTGACCTTATTGACTTTGTACATCTTGGCTGATATTATTATGTGTGTGGTTATCTATCATTATTTCATAATGATATCTTTTTAGCCTCCTCTTAGTCAATAACATTACATAATTAAGGGTTTAGATAAAAAACTAACTTATTTTATTACTTCAAATGAAATTATTCAATTTCTTCCTTCACCTTTTCCTAATCTAAAACCAATCACTACATAATGTAATATAGTTGAGGTGATTCATCCTAGTCCTACTCTTACTACCAAAGGTTGGAATCCTTTTGTGACATCTATAACAAGATCATATAGCATTATCACTTCCCAAAGCAACATGGTTGAAATCAATCCAACTGATAATCTAGATGATTCTTGATTATTCAAAAACCTTGATGATAATACTAGTTACACTCCTAACAAGAATGGTAGCTTTACCAATATTCCTTCTTCTTATACCATACTTATGATAACTAACACTCATTTTGGTAATATTCCTCCCAATACCAATGTTGGGAATCCTAACAACACTAATACCTCACCTTCAAATATGAATACACAAATCAACACAACTCAAATTATTGCACAAATAGTTCAATAAATGAACATCATGTAAACAAATAATCATTCCAAAATGATGAAAATGAGACAACATTTATTACACATGACTAATCAAACACCTCAAGTCATCATGTCTCAACCAAATCATAATTTTGTCCCCCTCCTCTTAGATATTCCAATGGTAATATAATCCCTCAACCTAATTTGCATAATAAAACTCTTCAACATATTAAAAACAAACCTTTAGATCCATTCATTACATCTATAGATATTTGAAACATTTCCCCAACTATCACATATGATGGGACTAAGGACCCTACTATCTTTATTAAGTATTTTTGTAATCTCTATAAGTAATGGGTCCAAACTATTACCTTTTTTACAATCAATATCTTATCCAAAACCATTGTTGGTGATGCACTTTAATGTTACAACAAACATCTTAGACATTCCATGTCATAACTAGAGGATTTAGTTAATTCTCTAGTGAATTAATTCCAATATGATGACCTTCCTAAAAATTACCTTAGCCATTTCATTAATGTCAAGAAAATTCCTAATGAGTTTGCTCGCACTTTCATGAAATGATGGAAGTATCTATCTCACAAATTGGACCATAACATGAATAATGATACTCTTTTCAAAATATTTATTACTGATCTTAAAACTCCCCTTTAATACAAAGTTTGAATCTTTTATCCTAAAACTTTAGAAGAAGCCATAGACTAAACAAAAATGCAAAAATTTCTTATGACTCAGTTTGAAACACCTCAAACAAATACTAAAGATCCTTTTCAATAATTTTATCATAACATTGATTCATCCAAGCCTCCCCAAACTTAAAATGAAGCATCCAATTCAACCAATTTTAACTCAAGACACCCTCCCTTGAATCTAGAACATAATAAGAAATTTCCACCCACTAAATACATGAACTTTGATCCTTCCAAAACTCCTCCAAAATGGTACAATCTTGATAATTTTTGTTGGTGGCATGATACCATGGGTTATTCTCATGAGTCTTGTCATGATCTTCATCGATTTCTTCTTGATTCCTTGATTGGATCACATTTAAATCTTGATACTCTAACAAAATAATTCTATCAAGACTATCTTTAAGCCTTTAAAAATTCAATCTAAAGAATTGAAATCATATCAACATCAACTACCTAATAAACAACAGAAAATATCCCATACCTACATCTCATCCACTAATGTTGTTCAAATCATAATTCATCATTATTCTTACACCAATAAGGAAAGGATATCTAACATTAACAACTTTAAACATATTGTTGCATCCATTAAACCTTAACCTCTTAGGCCATATGAACTAAATGAGTACCTAGTTAAAATTACTACTCCAAATCGTATAATACATGGTCTTCCTTTACCTCTTTTACCTCCTTTACCTCTTCATACTTCTCTTGCACATCCTATGTAAAATTAAACATCCTTAAAATATAACAAACCAACACATTTAAATATCTCCAAATGCACCTACCAACCTAATGAAAATCATTTTAATGCTTCAATGTTACCTCACTTCACCTCACATGTTGAGGCATCTTGCAATGCCCATCCACATGTCCCTTCAGACTTTGAGGCATATTTAAATGCCCATACCTACATCCACTTACCCATTGGGTATTTTTATGATGCCCACTCTTATTTTAAAATACATAATAACAAACAAATTCAGCTTTAAGAAATATTTTGAGACACATAGACTTGTATTTCACATGCTCATCTTTGATAAAGATGTTAGCATAGATTTTGCTTGTTACTTTTTTATCTTGTGTTTCTTTATTTTTTGTGAACTTTACTTATTTTAGTTTCACTTTACTTGCACCATTATCACCTTTGGGTTATTTTGTCTTCTTAAACATTAAATTTGGCATTATATATATATATATATATCTTTCATTTTTGTCTTTTTATGTCAATATTTGCCTTAGTAGATTTATGATTATTTTTATCCATTATTTAGCATTCACCTCAGTAGTGTTCACCTTGTGAGTTGTAGTGTAATACCATGGATAAGACCAAGATCTTCTCACAAATTACCAAATTAAAACATCTTTAAATCACTTTTATGGATGACTACTACTTTCATTAGTGTTTGTGCTAGATCTGTTGTAGGTTAGTATGGATTCTCTAGTGACATGACTATCATAGAATAGCCCCATCCCTTTCATAACACTATTTTACCTCCTTGTGATTAGATACAAGCATATTAATCATTTCATCACTTATTACATAGATGGATCTCTCATGATCCCCATATTTCCCTTATTTACTTTCATTTGAGGCTCACATCGGTCAATTTTGAGATTGCACACTTACTTGTAGGAATGTCTAGGAGTCTTTAGGCACCTTGGTCTTTAGGTCATTTTATCTAATGACCAAGTGTAAGCTCTCTTTTGTTTGTCACCTATTTCACTCATGTTTAGTCCTTTGAATCTTTATGAAGGAGGAATTAAAAAAAACATATTAAAAGGTAAAACCAATCTTAAAAGTTAGATCACACCAAAAGGCATGATCTATATTTGGCACATATCCTATCTTAATTGAATATCAAACTCCACAATTAGCCTCATGATAGATCCAAGGTCCATTTGGGTGTGGTAGACCATTAGACTAAGGTAGGATGTCTCATTATATCATATAATTTCTAGTGTCACCTACTTTCTCATGCAAGTATCCAATATCCATAGTAGATCGATATCTCTATAAGGGGTCTTGAGGAACAGAGAACACATTATGTGAAGGTAGGTCCATTTTAATTTTCATGCATATATACTTCATGGGTTGATATGTGTACTTCACTTTTTATCCCAAGCTTTGTGTTTATTAGTCAAAATGTCCTAAGTCCTTGGTATTGATAGTTATTAGCCTTTCTCACTTTCCTAGTGTGTCTCATTCTTGCTAAGGATGTTCAAAAAACCCATGTAACACCTCACATTCCTTATTTACATCATATTTCACTGATATTCCCCTTGTTGGATATTGATTTTAGTTGATCAAATCCTTGATCACATCTACCCTATTATGCCTCTTGATTTATAGTTTGTGAGTTGCATTGTAAGACCTTAGATACGACCATTCCTCACAAATACCCTTAAACCCTTTATTTACCATGCCATCTCATTATCCTATTAATCATGTCATTAAGTGGTTGTGTTTTCATCCATTGTATCTTATAACAAGCACTAAGTTTGAGTTTTCATCCTTTAGAGATTTTTATTTTCATATATTTATCATGTTATTATTTTATTTTATGAACTTTAATTATCTTACATATGACATTTTAAATTATTACATGTTTCTCTTTATGTATGATTTCTTAATGTTTGTCTTACATATTTACTTACATTTAATTTTTAGTCAATCATGTTTTTATTAATGTTTGATTTGACATACCCATCTTACATGGGGTTAATTTTCAATTTCTTACATATCTTTGTTAAATTTTTCTTGCATTGATATTTCATTTGTCATTCATGTTTTACATACTTCCTAATATAATTTAGTATGTTCTTCATTCCTTTTTTCCATCTATGTTTTACATGCTTCTCAACATGATTTAGTGTGTTCAAAATTAATTTTTCATAATTTTTAATTCATTTTCCATCAATATTTTGGTTCTAACCTTTCCTCAACAATCCTAATTTGCCAAATTTTCTAAGTAATTCATTTTTACATTAACCATCCTACATATGCATGCATTTATTCTATTATTATTTTTGTATCCTTAGGGTTTCTTAAATACAGGTATTGCACCCTCCATGATCAAGAATAATATATTTTAATGAAATCATTTAGTGGAAAGGTAAGTCAAGGTATGTATATGGTATTTTAAATTACTCTCATTTCATTTTATCTTTAATTTTTGTATGTCATTTTTAGTTATCCTGATTTCATGTGTTGTTATGTTCTTTCTCGAAACACCATCCCCTATTACACTCACATGACACATGATGAGATTAAAGTGGGGAATATGTATACATACAATATTTTTATTAAATTTACCACTTACTAACACTTTATATCTTGCAAGAACCTATATGCAATTGAAAATGCAATAAGTTATACAAATCAATCCTAGCTTGGAGAAGATAGACCCTACTTACACTTCTGATTGGGGATACATTAGATAATCAAGGTCATGACAAATATGGATATAATAGACCTATCCAAGGGATATATTACCATAATAATATCACTAGGGAGGGTTCCAAAGCTTCTAGTCAAGAAAAACTATGCAATAACCCTAACTAGGTTCTATGTTTTCATATTCACTAAACTAATGACAAGTAAACAAAAATCTAATCTAGTGCTCACCAAAAATTGTGGCATAACATGGGGGTTAGTAAATATAAAATTAAACATGCATAATAGAATCCTAATTAAGCTATGATTAGGTAAAGCCATAATTCATGGAGAGAGAAATATTATTCAAAAGCCATTACTTATGCTACTTCTATCTATGAAAGAGAGGAACAAAGTTAGAGATACTTACCTAGAAGATAAACCCATCAAGACTCAATATATCCCTTGGAAAAATGTGATTCATAAGAGGATTTTATGGTTTGTAAGGATCGCTAATAAATTCCAAAGCATCCAAGACTTCTCCACAAGACTAGATTCTTCTCTAAGTAGAAATCCTAAAATAAAACTCATCAAGTAGAATGGTGAAAAAACATATTGTAAAGAAGCATAAATGAATAATAATCTTATTGTCTCTATAAGAATAGTAAAATAGATGTGTTTATATAGGTGTATATAACCCTAAACCCTTCCAAAATTTTTGACTAACAAGGTCAACCCGATCGACCTAGTATTATAATTGACAAAAAACATATTGGATAATGAATTATGTCAGTCATGGCTGACTTAGTTCTTAGTAAGTTGTTGTAAATAATAATGAAGGATCAATATGTCCAACATAGTCATGTAAACTACCAAAAATGGGTTTAGGTTATGAAAAGGGCTAATGAAGGTGGTAAATGACTAGAGGAGCGTGTATACACATATTATTTTCAAACTTTATCAATTATTGATGCTTTTTATCTTGAAAAAACCCATCGAGTCTCAATATCTCTGAGTGAATGCTCTAAGGGGTTCATAATGAAAGGTTTGGGTAGAACATTAGTGATTAATAGTATTTTTCCCCTTATTTCCACTTATTACGAATCCAACCATCTCTTAAACACATTCCCTTAAGCTTTACCTCTTATTTTACACACTCCTATAGTCATTTACCACCTTCATTATCCATTTTTATAAACTAAAACATATTTTATCAGTTTACGTGATTATGTTGGTTTTTTTGACCTTGTAATCTCATTGGAAAAAAATATTTAGGGTCTAGGTCAACCCTTAGCCAACCTAGTCCATGACCTAGTGATTTTTTGTTAATAATGATACTAGGTCAACTAGGTCAACTTTATTGGCCAAAACATTTATAATGGTTTAGGGTTAGATATGCCTATATAAAAACATCCATTTTTCCATTATTTAGAAGAGACATCAAGAGTTATTATTCATTTTTGCTTCTTTACAATTTACTCTTCCAACATTCTAGTTTAGGAGTCTTAGATTAGGGTTTCTACTTAGTGAAGAATATAGTCTTGTGGAGAAGTCTTGGATGTTTTGGCCTTTCTTAGTGATTCTTAAAAACTAAAACAACCTCTTTCAAAGCATCTTTAGCCAAGGGAGAGATTGAGTCTCTATGGGTTCATATTCTAGTTAAGTATATCTAATTTTACCCCTCTTTAGTAGATAAAAGTAGCATAAGTATTGGATTTTGAATAATATTACTCTTCCTCTCCATGCATTAGGGTCTTACCTATACATAACTTATTTAGGATTCTCTAATGCATGCTTACTTTTGTTTTTTTACTAACCCCCACTTTGTTCTAAAAGATTGATGTGCACTGGATTAGATTTATTTGCTTTTATTTGTTATTATTATAATAAACATGAAAAAATATTTCTTAGTTGGGGTTATTACATAGTTTTACTTGATTGGAGGCTTTAAAACCATCCCTAGTGATATTATTATGGGAAGAGATCCCATAATTAGGTCTAGAGGATCCATATTGGTTATCACCTTGATTATCTAATGTATCCCTAATTGGAAGTATAAGTAGGATCTATCTTTTCTGAGCTATGATTGATTTTTAGATCTGATGCATTTCTGATTGCATACACTTTAGTGAACCTGATGTGAATTTAATCCTTGTAGGTTTTCCTTCATGCTTTTAATTTCTATCATTTTATTATTTTTCTATATTTGTGATATTAGGTCAACTAGGTCAATAAAGTTTATAACTTTTGTGCATAGGTTTAACACATAGTTGCATATAAATGACTCTATTATTTCTATGTAGGTCTTCATTAGATACATGTTTATAAATCAAATAGGTTGACATAGTACTCTTATTTAGTTCCAAATAGAAGACTATGTCAAATAGGTAAACTTAGTCTCTTATTTAGCTATATAATAACAAACTAAGTCATGCATGTCAACTTATTATTCCAAATAGCTTCTAGATAACAAACTAGGTTGATCAGGTTGACTCAATCATCTTAAATAGGAATCAATACATAGGGATTTATAGAAATAAGTCAACCCATTAGACATAGCTAGTATAAATTGCAAGCAACATTTAAGGAACTTAAATAGAAATTTCATAATCCTCATCATCTTCCAACCCACCAAGGTTACTTTATTTTTCTCTCTTCCAATTCAATTTTCATTATAGTTCTATTTTGCACAAGTTTGTAATCTTTAAAACTAAAATCCTACAACAAACTAGGTTGACATGGTCGACCTAGTTCTATAGTTTAACTTCTTCTAAAAGACTAGGTCAACTTGGTCAACATAGTTCTTAAGAGATATTACGTCTATAGTATAGTAGTGACCCTATCGACTTTGTTTTGTAATGTTTTCATATAGTATTATTTGAGCTAACTCTATACCATGCTTAAATTGGGAATTAAGAACTATATTCTAGTAATTAATTCATAGTTTAATTTTCATCTATTTTCATGTTTATAGTAACTCACATAGTCTAATTTGGTGGTTTTTCAATATACTATTTAGTTTCACTATTTTTCTCTTTCTTGCACATACTACCAAATCACATAATTTTAAAACATATTTAAATATTTATTTACCCAAGGCATACCTACTTGGATTTCATCATCAAAGGCAAAGATGACTTGGTTTATTGGCCAAGTATAAATATGTGGTTAATGGTATATATTGACAAATAAACTGATACCCTTACCACTACAGGATTATGAAGTGAGGTGGTATGCCCCAATACCAAGCCACTACCATTACCCCTTTCAACCTAAATATCCTATAACTATCCATAGATTACTTTTTAGTTCCTTAGTTTCATATAACTTCCCTATCACACCTAAAATAACACTTTATAATAATCTAAAAACATTTACGATGACCATTTAGTTAACATTTAATTTTGAATTGACTACTTGCTCTCTGATCATTATGTGTTGTATTGCAAAAACTTGCATTATCTAGTGTTGGTGCAAGGATTTATGTTGTGTGCTAATTAGATCATTCTCATTGATCCCATTGTTTGTGTGTTTTATTTCATTTATTATTTTAAACTACATTGCAAAATAATTCCCTATTTTTAGTACACTATCATTCTTCTCAACACAGTTTTTATAGACTATTTTTCTCACTACCTACATTACTAAGTCAACCTAGTCAACTTTGTATCCTTTTTACCAATTAGGTTATAATACTAAGTCAACCTTGTCGACCTTATATCCTTATTATATTGTGTTTTTCCCAATTTACGATACTAGGTCAACCTATTCAACTCTGTACTCTTATTTCTCACCTTGATTTAAACTTAGTTCTCTATTTTTACTTCCTTAGCATTATGTTCATTTCCTCAAATCATCATGGAATCCCCTATTAGAATATTCTTAGACAACCTAAATCCATTTAGAAACTATATAGGATATTAATTTCTTCCTCTCTTTTCCTCCCAAGATAACCCTCAATCTTGGAGCACCTCTTCCCCTCCGTCTATGGACTATAACATGGTTCAAATCACACCTCAAGATTAATTAGGTGGATCCAATCCTTTTTTTACCTATCAATAAAATTATCATCTTCAAACCTTTCAACATAATGTGGGAGTAATTGACACAAGTCTATCCAATAATCCCATAGGTAATCCACCTTCTAACAACTCTCCCCTTAATACCAATTTGGGTAATTCTCTTAAAAACACCAACCTACCAATTGATATGACTCAACTTCTTGAATAAGTCATATAAAAATGAACATAATGAAAACTTATAACACATCTCAAATTATGTAATTACAAATCCATTTGATCAATATGGATAATCCTCCTACTCTCAATCCTCAAGCCAATCCAAATTTCATTCCACCACCTCTTAGAGATACCTCAAGAAATGTTATTCATCAACCTATTATTAGTAAAAATTTCTTCAAAATATCTAAAATGAGCCTTTATCTCCTTTCTTTATGTCTATTGATATTGGTAATATATCTCCAACTATCAAGTGTGATGGGACTAAAGACCTTGTATCCTTTCTTAAAGCATTTAGTAATATTTATAAAGAGTGAATCCAAACTAATAATTTCACTACAAATAAACTTCTAGTTAAAACATTCACTGGTGATGTATTGGAATGGTATAACTCACCTCCCCAACATTCCATTTGGAAACTTGTGGATTTAGTCAATCGTTTAGTCAAATAGTTTTGACATAATGATCTTCCCAAAAAATTTCATGGCCATTTCATCAATGCTAAATAATATCCCACCAAATCATCTCATAATTTTATCAAATCATGGAAATATTTGGGCCATAAATCCAACCATAAAATGAATGATTATAATTTAATCAAAATATTTATAACTACTTTAATTGCTTCACTTCAATATAATATTCACACTTTTGATCCTTAAATACTTAACGAAGCTCTTGACCAAGCTAAATTTCAAGACTTCTTCATGAATCAATTCAAACCTAATACTAAATTCCTTACAGTATGTTTTCAAATTTCTACTAATTCCATCACTAGAGATACTCATCAAGCTAAATAAGGAGTTTCTAAAGCTGACACTCCCCCATCTTCTCACATACCACTAACTTTACAAAAAATGAAATAATTCTTACTACCCTATAAACCTTTTACTTATCCTAAAAATCCTCATAAATGGTATGAACCTAACCAATTTATTTTGTTTCATGCCCACATTGGTCATTATAATGAAAATTTTCAAGGGCTTACTAAATTTTTTTCTCCTGTGCTTGGTGTTTCCTTCAATCATGAAGACATGATTCAACTTCATCATCAAGAGTACAACACCACTTCTCAAAAATGACAAACTTCTAAAGCATCTTCTTCTAATAATCAAAAATATTTTTCCATAGATAATAATTAAAAAAAACAAGGATATTTGTGCTATTGATTCTAATTATGACCAAGATTACAATAATTCTCAATATGTTAACATAGCTAGGGTCAATTATCATCACAAACTAGCTCACAAAGACCCTATCAGAAAACCTAAGAAACCATATTTGGAAGAACAAATTCTAAAAGATACTACAATCACTTACTTATATTTGAAAGCCTATGAAGAACTACCTCCTTCTTCCAAACCCCCAATAGCTTATATTCCTTCAAAATCTACCTTACCTTCCAAAACTCACACTGGTTCTTCTTCTAAATCCCATTGGAACTTTTTGGAAGAAATTAACTCCATGCCTTGTAAGATTCCACTTATGGAGTTATTTTATACTTCCTCTTATCATCACAAGTTTCTTATGAAAAAATGATAATAAATAAAATATCCATCTCTTATAGATGAAGAACCACCCCTATGGAGCCTCAACCTACCAACATGCATACCATTGAAACTATTTATCCTTCTTCTAAGCCTTTTATTGAATTTATTGAAGAAGATATGATTAATGATGAGATCTTTATTTTCACTAATGATCCAAAACTATTCATTAAAATATACATTAATGCTACCCTTATCCATAAAGTATTAGTTTATGAAGGATCCAATATTAATATCACATATTTGTGGCTTATCCAACACTGTAGTTATAATAAGGATCATCTCAAGTAAATCCACATTAGCTATCATGGATTTGATAAAAATTATCAAAAACCACTTGGTTGTATTTGTCTTCACCTAATAATTAGACCTAAGACCATTCAAACTAAACTTATGGTCTTCAATTTTCCCCTATTTTATAACATACTCCTTGGTCTCCTTCGGACTCATAAAATGAGAACCATCATCTCTTCCAGTAGCCAATACATTAAGTTATCACATAATGGTAAAGTGTATAAGCATTAGGCTAATCCTAACCCTTAGAGTATTCAAATTCCTAATCCAAAATCTCAATATCAAATTCCTACAATTCCTACCATCAATAGTGATCCCTAACATAAGTTCATCAACAATAATCTAGACTTACAAGTCACTCTTGTTGATTTGGATGATGATGGACCTAATGAATTGAAACATACTTACAACACTACTAAGTTACCTCCTTACATATTGGAGTGGCTTCCTCCTTTATTACCTCTTAATCACACTATTCCTCTCATTGATGAGATCACTAATTTTCCTCATCCATGTACTATTCAAGAACCTTCCTACCTAGAAGATGCCTTCCCCTACAATGACTATGGAGTGGCCAAATTATTCCAAGACCCTCTAATCATATCTCCATGTAAGTTCACTGACATTGGAATTTCAACTTTTTAAAACCTCCCTAAATCTTAGACATGTATCATTTATCCAACCTATGATGATAACTACACCATGACCCAAGATCAATATTGAGACTTGGATGTTCAACATTATCAAAAAACCTTAGCTCAAATACATGATTTTAACTAGGATGTTCACACCATTTCCATGGATAATAAATTATCTCTTAAATGTTAGGTGCATCCTATTAATTCTCTACTTATTGACACTCCTTGGGTGGTAGAATAAATCCAAACTTATGAACCTCCAAAAATGATTTCATATTTAACAGACCCCACCACTACATCTAATTCTTCCCCTATCAAAGAAACTAAAAACACACAAATCCCTTCAAATCAATTTACTTCTCCTACTCCCAATATTACATTAGATGCCAAGGTAAAAGATGCCCATTAGATATATTTTGAATATGATAGACATGGTAATCAAATTCTCAATCTTAAAGTAGATGTTAAGTATTTTCGTCCTCTTCCTACTTTGCCTAACAATGAAGTTAATCTTGAATTACTGTATGATCGAGAACCTCAACTTCCTCAACAACATCAAAAACTTGGAGTTTTAGAAACAAAGCCCCTTGTTTCAACAAGTTCATCACTAGCATCGATCCTAAATCTAATCCAATTTCTTATTTACCTAATACACCATACCACTTCCAAGATGGAAACACTATGTTTATTGAAGAAATTACTTGCATTGAATATGGTACTCCATAATTCCCTTAACCTACTACCATTTCTCATGAACTTTAACCTATTGAACATGATAAATTTATCTTATTTTTTGATAAATATCATGATATCTTCATCTGGTCCTATGAGGACATGCCTGATATTGAACCTAGCATTATGGTGCATAATATCATCACTTATTTGAATGCCAAAATTACGCATCAAAAGAAATGTAAATTTCCACTTGAGGTTTCCACCTTATGTCATAAAGAAATTATCAAACTTATTGATGTTATGTTTATCAAACTAGTGGATTATTCTAAATGGGTTTCTAACATAGTTCCTATTGAAAAAAGGTCACCATGGTTATTCATATGTGTATCAATTTTCGTAATCTTAATCTTGCTTATCCCAAGGACAATTTCCCTTTACCTTTTATAGATGTCATTGTTGATTCCACAACTGATTATAAAATGTTGTCTCTTATGGATGGTTTCTTAAGCTATAACCAAATTAACATTGCTTTTGAGGACCAACATAAGACAACTTTCAACATAGAATGGGGCACCTATTTCTATGTTAAAATGCCCTTCATCCTCAAAAATTTTGGATCTACTTATCAATGGTAAATGACTCATATCTTTCGTGATCATATCTATAAAACTATATAAACCTATGTGGATGACCTCATTACTAAGTATAAATGTTGCAAGACTCATCTTTCTTGTGTTTCCATCATCTTTGACCATCTAATTAAATATAAAGTTAGAATAAATCCTTAAAAATGTGTCTTCAGTGACACATCTAAAAAAATTTAGGATTTTTAGTCTCTCCCCATGACATCAATGTTAACCCTACCAAGATCAATCCTATCATCAACATGCCCATCCCTTCATCCATTCTAGACATTCATATTTATCTCAATAAACTTGGGGTAATTAGATGATTAATCCCAAAAATGGCTTATCATATCCACTTCATCAATTATCTTCTTAAAAAAATTAATGATATAAAATGGATATACCCTTATCAAAAATCATTTGATAATATGAAATAATCATTGCCTTACTGACCCATTCTTCATCCTCTTTTTAATGATCAACCTCCAATCTTATACACTTCTTACACACCCCTATTAGCTGGGGAAATGCTTTCCCAACATGATGATATTGGAAGAGAGTATTACATCTACTATGTCAGCTAAGGCCTCATTGATTATGATAAACATTACAAAAAATTTGAACATGATTGCCTTGCCATATATTTTACAATTGAAAAACTTTGACATTATATGTTTTATCAGACCATTTATGTTATCATTAATTTTGATCCCCTTCATCACTTACTCTCAAAATCTTTTCTTTTTGGAGATAGAATTGGCAAGTGGATGGTTCTTCTCTTGGAATTTTATCTCTAAACTATTACTCAGAAAGCTATCAAAGGGCAAATCATCTTTGATCAACTTACTTCAGCTCCTGTGCCCACAACCAATCACCTTCAAAACATTATTCCTAATGACAATATTCTATGTATTGAAGGTCTCAACTAATCCATCTCTATTAACTATTACTTATATAACTTCACTATTGATCTTGAATAAAGTAATCTTTACAAATCCTATATCCTCCCTGATACTACTAAACTAAAAGTAATTATTGAATAACTTCCTAAAATTCATGTCCATTTACATAAGGATACTTGGACCCTTCACTTTGATGGTGAAAAATGCCTTCAATGAGCTAGGGTGGGTTGTATTATTATGATCCCTCTTGGAAAAATCATCCTTTTAAATTTTTGATTAACATTTTACATCACTAACAATATGGAAGAGTACAAATCTCTAATCTTAGGCATGAGAATTTCCCTTGATTTAGATGCCCAATACTTGCATACTTTAGGTGATTCCCAGCTCATTTGCCACCAATTCAATGGTGATTACCAATTAAAAATATAAAATATGATTTATTATCATCAAATTACAACTACTCTTCCTAAATATTTCATATCTTTCACCATTGAGCCTTTCCATTGAGATCAAAATTCTATTGCCGATTCTCTTGCTTCTTCAATGTCTCTTTTCCATACAAACCAAGTTCTTATCGATCCCACTATGCTTATCCAAATAAGAAAATAACCATCCTTTATTCAACCATATGATTCACTTATTTGCCATATTGAGGTCATCACTTTTAGATAAAGTCCATATTATAAAGACATCATTCAATTTTTGGAACATCAAACTTATCCTCCCAACCTAGACTCCCACAGAAAGACTAGCATTTGAAAATAAGCTTTTAAGTATGTATTTAAATATAATATCCTATATTATCACAATGTTTAAGGTACTTTATTTGTTGTGCTATGAAATATGAGGTTCTTCTTCTCCTTGAATAAGTACATGGGGGCATTTATAGTGGCCATTATTGTAGACATGCTATAGCCTACAAATGCCTATGTATGGGATACTTTTGGCCCACTCTGAAAAATTATACCATTTAATTTTCTAAAAAATGTATTTATTACAAAATTCATGATGATTTAATTAATTCACCTCCATTCAAGCTTCAAACCATAAAATTTCCCTATCTTTTCTCAAGGTGGGGATTAAATCTCATAGACAAATTACCTTGATCTCAATATGGGCATGTATTTATAATAATAACCACTAAATATTTTTAAAAATGGGTTGAGGTTATGCCCCTTGTTAATGTCGCTGGTACCACTATATCCAAATTCATCCTTAATCAAATTATTTTACGTTTTGGTGTCCCTCATAGTATCATTTTAGACAATAGTGTTAATTTTAAAAATAAATATGTCAAACAAATCTATGTTATATTTGAAATCAATCACAAATTATCTATACCCTATCATACATAATGTAATAGTCAATCTAAGTCTATAAAAAAATTCTTAATAAAATTCTCCAAAAGATAATTTATGAAATCTGTATGGATTGACATCTCCATCTCTACCCTGCTCTTTGGACCTATTACACTAGCATTCATACTAACACTAGGGAAATGACATTATCTCTAGTCTATGGTTTTGAATCAATTCTTCCATTATAAGTTGAGATTCCCTCTCTCTATATATCTCTTCATTCTATCATGCCTAATGAATAAGTACATGAATCTCACCTTCATGCTCTTGATCTTCTCGATGAACACCATATTTTTGCTTTGTAACACAATCACTAATACAAGGCCCATATTGCCAAACAACATACCAAATGAGTCAAAGTTATCACATTTAATGTTGGTGATCTTATTTTTAAATTAGGCTACACTCATGATAAATAAGGTAAATATGCCCAAAAATGGTGGGGTTCCTATTTAGTCAAATATATTCTTGGTCCAAGTACCTATCACCTTCAAACCAATGAAGTCCATGTTTTCAAAGAGCCCACTAACATGTAATTCCTCAATTTATTTTACCTAATCTTCCATTATTTTTCATTATTTATATATGTTATCTATTTATCAATTTTTGTAGGATAATTACATGGGTCTCACCCTCTACAAAAATTCTCTCTTTTCACAAACCAAAGTCCTTCCTTTTTGGTCTTTTAGTTTCCCTTTTTCTCATGAGTTGTATTGAACATTGTGGATAGGACTTGGTCTTCCTCATGATGTACTTTTATCCTCTTTGTTTTCATACTTTTTACACACTTTTAACACACCTTAGGTTCTTCTTTATGAGTTATAGTGTAATAACATGGATATGACTTGACCTTCCTCATAAATAACACCTTTTTATTATCCCATTTATTTTTCCCATACTTTTTGGCACCTTCGTAGGTTTTTATTTTATGAGTTATAGTGTAAGACCATGGATAAGACCTGACCTTCTTCATAAAATCACCATATTTTTCATTCCTTTTCTAGAATGTGTTTTGCAATGGTTACAAGTTATTTATATTTATTATTAGATTTAGCTTTTGTTTATTTTGATAGATGAAATTTTCACAACTTGTGTTAGCATGTTTTCCTACATTTCCCTCATTCTTATGATAAGGAATCACACTTTTTGTCATTGAATCCCATTTTCTACCCTTGATCACATTTTTTGTGATTTGAATTAATTCAAGTTGTTTCATGTTTAATTCTTCTTGATTTCCTTCCCTTTCATTCCACATTGGATAAAGACAAGGTCAAAGTCAAGATATAACTTTTATTTCACCTAGATTTACAAGACTCTAAGACACCATGCTCTCTAGTTTCTCTCTCTTAGTAACCAAGTCAATTACTCAAATGAAATTCATATTTAACACCATGTTTTTAAAAAAAAAATTATATGGAAGAAGAATATAAAGAGCCATCAACAAATTTAAAATCCAAATAATTTGAAATAAAAGGCAATGGTATACAAAAGGAAATATACATATCTAAAAATTCAAAATCACACCAAAATATGTGATTACAAGCACATCTCTTATCTCCAATAAAATCTCAAACACCATATTAGCCTCACAATAGAGTTGAGATCCATTGGGGTGTAGTAAGCTAGTATATTGGAATAGGATAATTCAAAAAACTCTTTGGTGATACCTCCTTTCACATGCAAGTACCTAATCTTTTTAGTAGATTTATGGATATGTAAGGGGTCCTAATGAATGGGAAACATATCATTGGAAGGTAGGTTCATTTTAATTTTCATGCATATAGCCTTCATGGGATGATATACATACTTCATTTTTTAACCTAAGACTTATGTGGCTAGGAGAAGTTCTTCAGAGTCCTTAATGTTGAAAGTCCTTTTGTTTTAACAAACCTAATTTGAGTATCTTGAATTTGATATAGAGTTCCTCTACTTTGGTTTTTCCTTCATTCTTCTCTCTACCCATTTCATTTCCCCCCTTGATAGGCAAATTATGATTCTAAATCTATTTCCCCTCTTCTATACTTCCTTATTCTTCACATATTTAAAAAATACTAGCACTACTTTGTTTCAATTTTATCCATCTTTAAAATGAAACAATATGCTTGAGTAACTATATATTACTTTCATCCTCTTGGTCTAAAAGTCCCTGATGCATTCTGGGAGGATCTTATTAATAAGTTCAACAAGAAACTTGTGGGATGGAAAGGAAACCTTTTAAGTCAGGCAGGAAAGTTAACTCTTCTCAAAACTTGTCTTCAAAACATGCCTACTTATGCTTTAAGTCTATTTAGAATTCCTATTAAATATGTAAAGGCTATTGAAAAAAGTCAAAGAAATTTCCTATGGACTGGTACTGAGGGAAAAAGGAGAATGCCTTTAATTGCTTGGGACAAAGTTTGCAAACCTTTCAGGGAAGGGGGATTAGGAATTAGGAAAATCATAAGTATGAATAAAGCACTTTTATCCAAATTGGGATGGAGAGTTTATCATGAAAACAAAGAATGGAGTACTATATGGAAACACAAGTACCTCTTCAATGCAAAATCCCTTTCTGATTTCTTTTCTTATTCTGATGTAATCTGTCCCTCTTCCATATGGGGGGTTGTTTAAGGAACCAAAAAAACTTTAGAAAAAGGATGTTCTTGGAATGTTGGTAATGGACTTAAGGTCAAATTTTGGGATGATGTCTGGTTAAAGGATTATCCTTTGATGAAATATTTCCAAGATAAGGATATAATTGATTCATGTAAGCAGAGATATGGTATACTAGTTAGTCAGTATTGGCAGAATAATTCTTGGGTGAATTTAACTGATGTTAGTCAAGGCTTCAGTAACATCCAATTATCTCTTAATGTTGTTTCTCTTTATCCCTATCTGGAGGACAAGATTATTTGGCATGATGATCATAGTGGACAATTTAAATTCTCTACTATCTTTACTTCAAAGGAAAAGGGTAATCAACCTTTATGGTCTCAAGCATGGATGAAGGGGCTCATCCCTAAAATAAATATCTTCTTCTGG
Source organism: Torreya grandis (assembly GCA_037957365.1). Lineage (NCBI taxonomy): Eukaryota > Viridiplantae > Streptophyta > Pinopsida > Cupressales > Taxaceae > Torreya > Torreya grandis. Next base: position 2,499,774 of record JARHVA010000758.1, read on the forward strand.
ACGTTACTTCAAAATAAAATCCTGACCCTTGACAATTTACAAAAAGGAGGAATAAATGTGGTTAACTAGTGTATCTTATGTAAAAGTGGATTTGAAGATAGAGACCATATGTTTTTGAACTGTCCCTACACTCAGCAAGTTTGGACTGAGATCCTTAATTTTTGGAGTATAACATGGGTACATCCAAAAAGTGTGGATCTATCTTTTAAAAGCTGGTGTTGTCCCTCAAAAAATCTTGATGTTAATTTTTTATGGAAACTAACACTTCCTCATATATGGTGGGGTATATGGAAAGAAAGAAATAATAGAATTTTCAGAAGTAAAGAACTTCCAGGATGGGTGCTTGGTCAAAATATTATTAGAGCTATCAAGGAGAATTTTAAATCACAAAGGGATCTTGATCAAACCTTTCAATTTGATAACCCTTTATGATCTGAAAGGCCTAATCTGAAAATTGATAATCCAAGATTGAGTGTAAAATGGAATGTCCCTCCTACTAGATGGATCAAAGGAAATTTTGATGGAGTAGCTAAAGGGAATCCGAGAAGAGTGGGATGTGGAGGAATTCTAAGAGATCATATGGGAAATGTAGTTGATGCAATTTTTATCCCAATTGGTAAGTCGAATAGTCATATTGTTTAAGCTACTGCAGCCCTATATACTATTAAACTAGTTGTTGAATTGGGATTTTCCAAATTATGGCTGGAAGGTGACTCTTTGAATATTGTAAACATCCTAAATAACAAAAAATCAATTTCATGGTCTATTGAGGCTACGGTGATGGAAATTAAATCTTTAATTCTAAAGTTTGAAAAAGTGACCATATCCCACACATATAGAGAAGCCAATGGAGTTGCTAATTGGATAGCTAATCATGTTGTCCAAATGAAGCAAAAGGTGAGATGGCATGATGTACTAAACAAGCACATTGATCTCAAACCACTTATCAATTATGACAGTATTCATTATGAAGAAGGAAAGATCTACCTGGATTACTAAATTAATGATTCAGAGGAGTGGACTTAAGGTGGATAGATTACCTTCACTGAACAGGTACATTCATGAGAATGCAATGTGGATTTCGCATGTGCCAGCATATAGGTGACTTCCATTTCATGTAAAAAATAATTGGGTCCATTGTTATGCTCTCAGTGTTTGGGTGTTATTGGAATATTGCTTGTTTTTCAAAATGAAGGGTGAACTGAGGAAGCAAGAGCCAAAAAATTGTGAAGAATGGAAGGGCAGAAAGGATGTATGGAAGATTCTTCAGAAAGGGAGAGTGGTAAGTTATATGGAGTGATTGCATGGATCTAAACCCCATATTATGATGACATTCTTCAAAAACTAGGTCGATGACAGATTAACTCTCCATGGTGTTATTGTGAAGATCACAGAGGAGTTCATCACTGAGGTTACAGGGCTCCCCATGGGTGGCATTAAATTCTCTAAGAAGACTAGTATTTCCAATGCAGCTTAAAAAAAAATCTTGAAAATGGATGCAGAGGAGAAGCAATTCAAAAAGAGTGGAGATTTCTTCAATTTGGAGCAGATAAAAGGAATTTGGAGAGATGTATTATGCTGCATTCATGAGTATTTTATCCTAGATGGTAGAAGCAAAAAAGTTCATAAATTTCATTTTGTCTTTCTTAATCATTTTAGGCATAAAGACATAATTTCCTTCCCTTTCTATTTGCGCTTTTCGCTACTTCAAAGTCTGTTTGCTCATAGAAAGAAGGAATCTTGACCAATTTTGCATGAAGGACTGATTCTTATTATAGAGGGCTATTGCAAAAACAATGCTATAGTCTTGAGTCCTTTTTCTGACAAAAATAAGGATTCACAGTGTAAGAAGAATGGAAAGGTGAAGGGGAAAGATAAAGTAAAACCTAAACCCTCTAGTCTTAAAAAATAGAATGTTGAAGAGGAATCTGAGTGGGAAAGTACAAAAAGTTTTGAGAAGAATGATTTTGAGGAAGAAGAAGGGACGGAAACAGGGAATTTTTGTTCAAATCTGGAAGGTTATCAGAAAAATGAAGACAAGAGTGAGAAAGAAAACGAAGGGGAAAAAATAGAGGGCAATACAAAATAGAATAATTCTAATCATGAAGATAATCAGACTGTGGTGGGGAGAAGTGTTAAAGAAACAAATAATTTACTTGATGATCTAGATTTGACAAGAGAAAAGGAACATTTGGTTCTAGTTTTTAATCATGCTATGGAGACTAGAGAAAAAGAAAAGGATGATCATGACCAGCATAAAGACCCTACAGAGACAAAAGAGGAGAAAATGATGGAAAGGGATGACCAAATTGAAAAGGATGAGACCTTTCCACAGGAGAATGCAAACGACAGTTTCAATGCTCACAAGAGGTATAATAAGATCTCCTTCATGAATTTGTCCAAATTCAAAGTGGATGCAATTTTCCAAGTTGATTCGTGGATGCACAAGGAAATGATGGAGCTAAAGAAGAAAGTAGAAATAATGCAACATAACCAAGAAGCTGATATGATCAAAATCAATAGTTTGGAGAAGCAAATGAGTGATATTCTAATTAAACTTAAGGATTATGAGAATAATTTGAGAAGGCTCATCAAGGAAAGTAGAATGAAAATGGAGGAGGTTACTTCTAGCATATGTGTAGCTGCAGCTAACCTTGGAAAATGAGCTAATGAAGAAATAAAATATCTACAGGGGCCAAGTAAGAGGACCAGGCAGAGCTCAAGGAAGAAGGCCCAACAAGAAGCTGCTACATTGGCTGCAATATACATACAATATACATCAATGGTTGGAAATGAGGCTGTGAAGATGATCTTGGAATTAGAAGACTAAGGTCTTCTTTGTTGCTATTGTTTTTGTTATAGTCCTTTCTACTAGATGTTATAACTGGTAAAGAAATTTGGATCTTAGTTTTAAAAACTTAGTTTGAGTTTCCAGGTCTCTGTAAAACTTGTGATCTTTCTTATGGTTTTGGTCAGTGGTTTTAGGTCCCTGTAAAACCTGATTTTGATACTATTTTATAGTAAGTTCTAGGAATGTTTTTTCTATTGGGCGTTATCATTTCATCTTTCTTTCTTTGTTAAAGGGTTTCAGGGTCCCTTCAAAACCTACTTTTACCTTAATCTAAAACTATATATTAATTTCTTTATACCATGGTTTTAAATTTCTAGATGTGCTTCACTTTATTTTACCATTTTTTTATTGTTGTACTACCTATTTTATAGACACTTAGTCTATTTCTACTTTCATGTACTTTTTCCATTATTGAGTGAGTTGGACTGCTACTTCTCACTCACCAATGTTGTTTTCCCTTTTATGCACCTTTTTCCACTGATGAGTGAGGTTGGTTTGTTACTATTAGTGTAGGTTTTTATTTTTTCCTATTTATTAAGTAGGGAAATTGTATTTCTTGTGCATACATGGAGTTTTCTTACATTTGTGGGATAAGCTAGCTTATGTGGAGGTGTGTGTCATAGATGTGTCATAGGTCTCATAAGAATGTCATAAGTAACTCCCTTGATGGGAGTTACTTCTCTATTCTTAGCACCTTGTCACCACCTTTCATGGAGGAGTTACATTCTATTCTTGGGGTGCCTTGTCCACCTTTTGTGGAGGAGTTACATTCATACTCTCCTATTTGTAGTCCTCATTTTGGCCATTCCATGCTAATTCAGATTTGGTTTCTCCATTTTGTCTTGTGAAATTTATCTTCTTGTTATTATCAAATTCCTTTAGCATCTATGTGGTGTGCACTTGTTCATCTTGTGTGATCACGTCTTCATTGCACTCAATTATCTGGATTCTGGCAACAACTCCGATATGATATCAGAGCAATCCCGGTAATCTTGTGTGTGATTATGCTTTTAGCTTATTTTTTCAAATCAAGAGGAGTGGAGTTCATTTTTTATTTTTAGATTTGATCAAAAATAAAAAATAAAAATTATGTCCATATCTGGTATCAGTTTCTTGGGAATCCTTGGCCTTTGGTTGTCTTCACCTCAGGGAGCAGCATTCAATAGCAAGAGGAAGGTTGGCACTTAGTTCTAGCAAGGAGCAGAAGTAACTTCATTCTTGCAAGGTGCCTCATACAGTCCAATTTTTTTTGGAAGAAACACTATGTTTTACTTACAGCTGACCAAGCCATATGGCATAAGTCTGCGCCTAGCTTCTGCAATCTGCGCATTTTTCCTGGTAAGAAGTCTACATATTTTTTGTTACTTATTTTCTCCAGCCTGAGGAAAAAGGTGACGCTACCCAATTCAGGCGCTGCCCAACCCAAGTGTGTCCCAGCTGCTTGCATGATGTTTAGGCATTGTTTTAGGCACTTGCATGTTGTTTCAGGCACTGTTTTAGGTGTTGCCATCATGTTTTAGGCGCTATTATTGTTAGTTGACTCATTTTTTCTGTACATCAGACATAGCACCCTCTAATAGCCATCAAACTTTGCATCAGCTGAGGCTCCCTGTTGACACATCTGCAATTGTTGTCTTCTAAAAAATGGTGCTCCTTTTTGGCTTTCAACGCCTTCTTTAGTGGGCCCTCTCTCTCTCCCTATTTTTTGGGTAAATCTACCTTTTGATAATTATTTTGATATTCTTAAATCAGTGATTTGACAGTTTATTTTAAAATCAAATTTGAAATTAATATTAAAAAAAAAGGGAGTTTAGAGGTTTAATTTCACTTATATCTTCAACCTACGAAGACGAAGGGTGAGGCCTGGGTTGGCAGGAGGCCAATTCCCCCTCACAAAGACCTCATTTGGATTCCTCATTTCATGCCAAATCCAATGAGTGGTTGGAAGGCCACTTTCTCTCCCCATAAAAAGCATTTTTAAAAAAATTTAGTGCTTTTTTTGCAAAAACACTAGTTTACGGGAAAATTGTAACTTTAAAATCTTGCAAACAGTAGCTCAGTTTTGGGTGCCATTTTTTGAAAAAGTGTTTGTAATTCAATTCTCCATAGTGTAGACTTGTTATTTTTAAAAAATGCACTAGTTTATAAAGTGCCAAAAATTTGGGTCTCTCGAGACGCATTTTCGGCTGAGTCTGATGTCCTATTTGCTTTTGTCTTGCACTGATTGCTCTAAGACGCATTTTTGACTGATTCTGATTTCTTTTGAGTGTGCAATTGCATATTTGCAGGGGGGCTCAATATTTTGGGGGGGGTGTGATTGCTTTTCACAACTTGCAAACTTCTCTTTCATTCTCCTTTCTGCATACATTCACAACTTGCAATCAACACAACTTCACCTAATTTTAGTTAAAAATGGATTCTTTTCAAATCAACCCTCTAACACCCTTCAACTATCATGAATGGAAAGTTAAAATGTCAATCATTCTTAGAAGCAAAGGGTTGTATAGGATCACAATGGGTATAGAAGTAGAACCTAACACGGATGCTGAAAAGGTTAAGTGGTACAACCATAGTGATGAAGCCTTTGGGTTACTAAGCTTGTCTATGTCTACATAACTTCTCTTCCACTTAGAATCCTCCCAAACTCCTAATGACATATGGGACACCTTAGAAAAATTGTTTGGGAAGCTTGATGAGATGAGAGGTCATGAGCTCAAAAATGAACTCATAAGTCTAAGTCCTAGAAACTTTGACACCCTACAGGACATCTTCACTAAGTTTAAGGCCCTTAAATTGAAATTAAAAGAATGTGGGATAGAGAAGAAAGATGATCAACTCATACTTTCTATTCTCACAAAGTTAGGTCCAATTTATTCAGTCTTTGTCGCCACTTTCCATGCCACTAAAAGTGCCCTTGGCACTGCATGGAAAATGCCTTCTTTAGATTCATTCATTGCCGACTTGACTAAGGAGCAAGATAAGCTAATTCAAATGGGCACAATGAAGTCTACTCAACCCTAAGCTTTGATAGCTGGAAATGGTAAAGACAAGACTTCAACAAAGGAGAAGAAGAAAAAGAACAAGGATCAAGAGAAGAAGAAAGAAAACACTAATCCTGCCAAAAACAACACTGAGACTTCATCCTCTAATGCTAAACCTAAGAAGGAGAAGGTTAAGTGTTCCTATTGTAAAAAGATAGGGCATGATGAACATAAGTGCATGAAGAAACAAATAGATCACCTAACTCATCTTCTAGAGAAGAACAACATAGGTGTTCTTGAGTCTATCAAGCAAAATTCATCAACCCAAGATTCTACTAAGGCAAAAGGCAAGGGTAAGGAGAAAGAAAAGGGCAAGGCCTTTGTAGTAACTGCAGCTTCTACATCTTCATGGGTCATAGACTCGGGTGCTTCTCACCACATGGGCTCTTCACTAGTTGAGTTTTCATCTTTAGATTCTTGTAGCATGACTTCAATTAGTTTGGGTGATGACACTTCAGTTTTCGTTGCAGGGAGAGGGTTAGTTGAAATGAAAGGAGGAACATTCAATAATGTTCTAAGTGTTTCTTCTCTTTCAACCAATCTCCTATCAGTGTATCAAATCACTCACATTGGTCGGGGCATGAGAGTTGAGTTTTCACCAGATTTTGTGTCTATCAAGGAGTTGCATAGTGATACTACAGTGGCAGTGGGAAGGGCAGATCACCAAGCCAAGTTATACACCTTTTCACATTTTACATCAAATTCTTCTCCTACAACATTGCTAACTCATTCAGATGGAGTTAGCAAATTGTGGCATGAGCAGTTTGGCCACCTTAACTACCGCTATCTTGAGCAACTTTGTAAAAATGACATGGTCATTGGCTTGCCTCGTGTCCAATTCTCAAAAGGACTTTGTGAGGGGTGCTCCCTTGGGAAGCATCCCGAAGCAAAATTTGACAAAGGCAAAGCTTGGAGGGCTTCACAACCTTTGGAGTTAGTCCACAGTGATGTATCAGAACCCTTTCCCAAACCATCTTTCACAAGGGCCAAGTACATCCTCACTTTCATTGATGATTTCTCTAGGTACACTTGGATATATTTTCTCAAACAAAAGTCTGAAGTGTTTGAACATTTTCTAGACTTCAAGGCTCTTGTTGAGAAATAGAGTGAGAAATCCATCAAGGTTCTTCAAACTGATAATGGAGGGGAGTATGTTAGCATCAAGTTTGAGTAGTTTTGCATCACAGAGGGGATTGATTTGTAGTGCATAGTCACCTACAGTCCTTCACAGAATGGGGTTGTAGAATGTAAGAATAGGTTCTTGAAAGAGATGGGTAGCTATATGATTCACTCCAAATCCCTAGCACCACAGTATTAGGCTGAAGCCATCAATTGTGCCTGTTACATTTAGAACATGATTCCTCACAAAGCTTTGAAAGGGATAACACCCTTTGAAGCTTGGCATAAAAGGAAACCTAATGTTGAGCACCTCACGATTTTCAGATCCCCAACCATGGCCTGCATTCTGAAGAAGAAACACAAAGCTATGGAATGTCAGTCCAAGCCTTACATCTTTGTAGGATATCCAGATGGTATTAAGGGATATCACCTTCTTGATCTAGTCACACATGAGTTGTTCATTGAGAGAAGTGTCCACTTTCAGGAGAGTCTTAGAGACTCAACACTTGACACTTCTTCTCCCTCATCAGATCTACTTCTTCATGATGATTCCTCATCAAATTCAGATTAGCCACATCAAGTTCTTGAGCCAGAGTCATCTTCTTCTTCTTCAATTTTAGATAGTGAGGACAGTGATGCAGTATCATCCACCTCTAGTCACTCAAAGGATGAGGAGTTAGCACCTGACTCACCCACTTCTAGGCCACTTTGGGTCAGATAGACACTTGAGAGTGCTGGCACATGGGCAAGAGACCCCATAGATTGTAGATGTACTAGGGGGGATTTTCAGAGAGATCCACATGCCTTCTTTACTTCAGTTTTGGATCCACAGTCTTTTCAAGAGGCATCGGGGGTACCTGAGTGGGATAGTGCTATGAGGAAGAATATTATTCTTTAATCAAAAATCACACTTGGGATTTGACTTTGCTTCCTAAGGGAAGAAAGATGGTTTGATGTAGGTGGATATATCAGACCAAGTTTGCAGCAAATGGGTCAGTCGATAAGTACAAGGTGCGATTGGTCGCCAAAGGTTTCTCACAGGTGGCAGGTATTGACTACTCAGAGACCTTTTCACCTGTTGCAAAGATGACTTCTATCTGACTCACCTTGGCTATTGATGTAACACATGGTTGGGATGTGCATCAGATGGATGTGAAGAGTGCCTTTCTTCACAGAGACCTTGAGGAGAAAATCTACAAAGAGTAGCCACCAGGATTTGTTCAGGATTCTTCCTTAGTATGTAGACTTAGGAAATTTATCTATGGCCTCAAACAGGCTCCTTGGGTTTGGTATGCCAAGATGGATTCCTTCTTTCTCATAGCAGGTTTCACTAGGTGCCATTCTGATCCTAATGTCTACTTCTTACGGCAAGATGATTTGCTTCTGATTTTGGTTTTATATGTTGATGACCTTTTGATCACCGAGAGTTCTTCATTAGCTATTACAATAGTGAAGGCATCTCTCTAGGATAGATTTGACATGGCAGACTTGGGTTTGTTACACTACTTCCTTGGCATCGAGATTTCACAGTCAAATTTAGGGATCTCTCTTGCACTACCTAAGTATGCTCTTGAATTATTGGCTTAGTTTCACATGGCTGATTGCAAGCCATCTTCGACTCCCTTTCTATCAGGAGTCAAGATTGAGACTGATTGTTCTTCACCATTGGTTGATGCCACTCGATATCGCTAAATTGTTGGTATTCTCATCTACTTGACTCACACTAGGCCTGACATTTCATATACAGTGGGACTTGTTTCCAGATTCATTCAGGAACCCCATAAGTTGCATTGGAAAGCAACTAAGAGGATCTTGCATTACATACAGGGTTCACATAGATACGAGATTCATTACAGATTTGGCACAGAGGTTGACTTGGTTGGATATACAAATTCAGACTGGGCTGGTGATTCACAAACTCATAAGTCCACTTCTGGTTATAGTTTCTCTCTAGGTTCATGTCCTATTAGTTGGTCTAGCAAGAAGCAGAATGCTATTGCTATATCATCCACAGAGGCAGAGTACAGGGGAGCTGTTAATGCAGCTACTAAGGCTGTTTGGCTTTAGGGGATTCTTTCTGAGTTTGACATTCCTATCATGCATCCCACCATCATTTATTGTGGTAATCAGAGTACCATATAGATTTGCAAGAATCCGGTTTAGCACCAATAGACTAAGCACATAGAGATTCACATGCATTTCATTTGGTAGCTTATTCATAGTCAGGTCATTGACTTGATATTTTGCCAGTCTTCAAAGCAGGTTGCAGACATCTTCACTAAACCTTTAATTGAGAGCAAGTTCATTCATCTATGTGCTCTTCTTGGGGTGCGGTCTACATCTACAGCAGCATCATCTTTAGGGGGGGCCTTCTAGCCTCTTCTTTTCTTTTATGTCTCTCTTTTGGGGGGGGGAGTTTTTTCCTATGGGTTTTCTCTTTTTCTCTATCTTATGGGAGATTGCATTTGTACATGGGTACCTTATCAGGCCTAGTTGCCAGGACCCATTTTATATTTCCACACTTCCCACCTAAGCTGCACTTATGGGGGGGGGGTATTAGTGTAGGTTTTTATTTTTCCCTATTTATTAATTAGGGAAATTGTATTTCTTGTGCATACATGGAGTTTTCCTACATTTGTGGGATAGGCTAGCTTATGTAGAGGTGTGTCATAGATGTGTTATAGGTGTCATAAGTAACTCCCTTGATGGGATTTACTTCTCTATTCTTAGCACCTTGTCACCACCTTTCATGGAGGAGTTACATTCTATTCTTGGGGTGCCTTGTCCACCTTTTGTGGAGGAGTTACATTCGTACTCTCCTATTTGTAGTCCTCATTTTGGCCATTCCATACTAATTTATATTTGGTTTCTCCATTTTGTCTTGTGCAATTTATCTTCTTGTTATTGTCAAATTGCTTTAGCATCTTGTGGTGTGCACTTGTTTATCTTGTGTGATCACACCTTCATTGCACTCGCGTTATCCGGATTCTGGAAACTCTGATAGTTACTTATCACTCATCAATGTTGTTTTACCATTTTTATTTGCCCATCTTTGTTTAAGTAAGGATTGTTACTACTTTTACATTGATGTTTGATTACCATCATTTTTTACATGTATCATTAGTTTGACTTGGTGATTTTGCCTTTCTTAATTAAGGTTTACTTATTTTAATTTTGTAGTATTTAGTAGCCTTGAATTTTTGATTACTTGATTTACTCTAAATTTTGACTTATTCATTTGGTTTAACATAGCACTTGTCACCCCAGCTTGCTAAATTTCTAAGTACATCCCATCCACATAGCACCAATTATCTTGGTTTTCCTACATTTTTTTTTTCACTCTTTAGCTTTTTATTCTTAGGTTTATTGAAATCAGTCTCTATGCCCTCCATAATCAAAAATACAAACATAAGAAATAACCATTTAATGATAAATGTAAGTCAAGGTATGCATTACATTTACTTTTCAATTATTTCCCTTTTAGTCATTTAATTTCAGTTATTTTTACTTTAAAATAATGCAAATTTTTTTAAGCCTTACTATTGTATGTACCTATGTTCTTTATCGAAGCACCATCCCCTCTTACACCTAAGTGGCACATTATAAGCTTTGATTGAGTCATATGTATACACATAATATTTTCATATTTTATCACATACTGATGCTTTCTCTATTGTAGAATCCCATCGAGTCTCAATCTATTTGAGTGCATTCCCTAAAGGGTGCATTAGGAAAGGGGTGAGTAGACCATTGATGATTCATAATATTTTTGTCCCTTATTTACACTTATTACCAATCCAACTAGATCCTAAAAACATTCCCCTAATCTTTGCCTCATATTTTACACACTCCTCTAGTCATTTGCCACCTTCATTAGCCATTTTTCTAACCTAAAACCTCTTTTTCTAGTTTACATGACTAGGTTATCTATGTTAACCTTGTACTCTTATTTTTAAAACTTATTTAAGGTCTAGGTTAGCCCCTGGCCAACCTAGTCTATGACATAGCGAGTGTTTGTTAATAAAGATATTAGGTCAAACGAGTTGACCCTGTTAGCCAAAAAAATTAGAAGGGTTTTGGATTAGATCCACCTATATAAACACATACATTCTTCCAATATTTAGAATAGACATCAAGAGTTATTATTAATTTACACTTATTTACAATATGATCTTCTACCATTCTACTTGAGGAGTCTTAGTTTATGGTTCCTACTTGGAGAAAAATCTAGTCTTGCAAAGAAGTCTTAGATGCTTTGGCCTTTATTAGTGATCCTTAAAAACCACAAAGACATTTTTCAAAGTAAATTTGGCCAAGGGAGAGATTGATTCTCAATTGTTTCATCTTATAGGTAAGTATATCTAACTTTGCTCCTCTCTTTAGTAGATAAAAGTGTCAAAAGTAATGGATTCTAAATAATATTACTCTTCCTCTCCATGTATTAAGGTCTTACCTATACATATCTTAACTAGTATTCTATTATGCATGTTTACTTTCATTTATTTACTAAACTCCACTTTGTACCATAATATTTAGTGAGCACTATATTAGATTTATTTTCTTTACTTGTTATTAGTAAAGTGAATATGAAAACATAAAACTTAGTTAGGGTTATTGCATAATTTTGCTTGACTAGGGATTTGAAACCTTCCTAAGTGATATTATTGTGGTAAGATATCCCCTAATTAGGTATAGTGAATCCATATTGATCATGACCTTGATTATCTAATGTATCCCCAATCAAAAGTGTAAGTAAGATCTATCTTCTCCAGGATAAGATTGATATGTAGGTTTGATGCATTTATAATTACATCTAGAGTGTCAAAAATAGGAGGCAAAGCTTAGGGGAATGGTTTTTAGGAGACAAGTGTGTATATTTCAAGTTTTAAAAGGGACAAGAATCTTATGAAGCACCAATGGTCTTCCCACCCCTTTCCCAATGTACCCTTTAGGGTATGTAGTTAGAGTGATTGAGACTTGATGGGTTGTTTTAAGATAGAAAGAATTATTAATTGATAAAATTTGAAAATGTTATATGTATACATATTCCCCACTTGAATCTCATCATGTGTCACTTAGGTGTAATAGGGGATGGTGCTTCAAGAAAGAACATAACAACACACAATGCTGAGGATTAAAAAAATGTTGTAGTATTTTAAAGAAAAAATAACTAAAATTAAATATATGAATGCATTAACTCACATTTATCATTAGATGGTTATATACTATGTTTGCATTTTTGATTGTGGTGGGTACGAATACTATTTTTGACAAACCTAAGGATACAAAACTAAAGATAAAAAATAAATATATGTAGGAAAGATAAGATAATTGGTTCTATGTCGATGGGACATACATATAAATTTGGAAAATTGGGGTGATAACTGCTATGTTAGACTAAATTACCAAGTTAAAATTTAGACTAAATTGGGTAACCAAAAATCTAAGGCTACTAAAAACTCAAAAATTCAAACAAGTAAACCTTAAGTAAGAAAGGTAGAATCACCAAGTCAAACTAAGGATACATGTCAAAAAGGACGGTAATCAAACATCAATGTGAAATAAGTAACAATCCTTAATCAAATATGGGCAAGCAAAAATGGTAAAACAACATTGATGAATGAGAAGTAACAAGCCAACCTTACTCAATAATGGAAAAAGATACATGAAAGTAGAAATAAACTTAGGTGTCCATAACAATGGGTGTTATAATAATGACAAATGGTAAAATATATCAAGGCATATTTAGAACTATATATCAATGGGGCAAACAAAGTAATCCTAATCACTCAAACATGTTTAATTTTAAGGATAGATCAAATTGAAACAAAGTAGTGCTAGAATGTTTTTAAGATGTGAAGAAGAAGGAAGTATAGAAGAAGGGAAAATAGATTTAGAATCATAATTTGCCTATCAAGGGGGGAAATGAAATGGATGGAGGGGATAATGAATAAAAAACTAAGGTATAGTAACTCTTTATTGAAGTCAAGACACTCAGATTAGATTTATCAAAATAAAAGGACTCTTAACCTTAATGACTTTGAAGAACTTCTCTTAGCGACACAAGTATTAGGTAAATAAATGAAATATGTATATCATCCCATGAAGGTTATATGCATATAAAAGTAAAATGAACCTACCTTCCCATAATATGTTCCTCATTCTTCAGGATCACTTATAGAGTCATCAGTCTACTACAAAGATTGGGTACTTATGTGAGAAAGTAGGTAGCACCTTAGAGTTTGTTGTATTCTACTATTTCAATCTACTGGCCTACTTCACCTCAATGGACCTCAAATCTATTGTAAGGCCTACTATGGATTTTGAGTTTCGATTAGAGATAGGAGATGTGCTTGTAATCATGTATTTTGGTGTGATTTTGAATTTTGAGATTTGTATGTTACCTTTTGTATATCATTGAATTTTGTTTCAAATAATTTAGATTTTAAATTTTTTGATGGATTTATTATTCCTTCATATGGATTTGGCAAACAAAACATGGGTGCTAAATATGGCTTTCATTTAAATACTTAGGTCTTGGTTGCTAAGAGAGAGAACTCAGAGAGCATGGTGTCTAAGAGTTTCATAAATTTAGGTGAAATAAAAGTGATATCTTGACTTTGACCTTGTTTTATCTAACTTGGAGTGAAAGGAAAGGAAATCAAGAGGAATGAAACATAAAACAATTTGAATTACTTAAAATCATAAAAAATGTGATAAAGGGGAAAAAAGGGATACAATGATAGAAAAGTGTGATTACTTATCATGATAATGAGGTAAATGGATGAAACCATGCTAACATAGTTTGTTATGAAAATTTCATCTATTAAAAAAATTAAAATCTAATGTTGAGAACAAAGATCCAAAACTTGTAACTAGTGCAAAACACATTCTAGCTAATAAATGAAAAGATGGTGATTTTATGAGGAAGGCCAAGTCCTATCCATGGTCTTACACTAAAAATAACAAAATAAAACCCATGAGGGTGATAAAAAGTATTGTAAAAATAAATGGGATAAGAAAAATATGGTATTTGTGAGGAAAGACAAGTCCATCCATTGTATTACACTGCAAATCACAAAGAGAAACCCAAAAAGTTCCAAAAAGTGTGTAAAAATTATGAAAACAAAGGGGATAAAAGTATATCATGAGAAATACCAGTTCTTATCCCTATTTTTATAATGAAACTCATGAATAAAAAGGGAGACTAAAAGATTAAAAGGAAAGACCAAGGTTTGTGAAAAGAGAGAACTACTACAGAGGGTGAGACTTGTGTAAGTATTCTTAAAAAAATGTTAGATAGATATCATATATAAATAATGAAAATAAGGGAAGGATTAGGTAAAATTATTCTTGAAGAATTTTGTATTGGTGGGATCTTTGAAAATATGGCCTTCACTAGTTTGAAGGTGATAGGTACTTAGACTGAGAATATCATTGACTAAATAAGGGCCCCACCATTTTTAAGTGTATTTAAATTATTTATCATGAGTGTAATATAATTTAAAGACAGTATCACTAATGTTAAATGTATGAATTTTAACTCATTTATTATGTTGTTTAGCAATGAGGGTTTTATATTAGCAATTATGTTGTAAAGTATAAAGATGATGTTAAACAAGATAAGGAGCATTAAGGAAAGCTTCACATAATTATTAATTAGGTATGATACCATGAAGAGATATAAGGAGAGGTAATATTGAATTATAATGGAAGGAATTATTTATAACCATAGACTATAGAGAATGGCATTACCCTAGTGATAATGTGTATGATAGTGACATAGACCCAAAGAGTAGGATAGAAACGAAGGTACCAATCCATGAGGTTTTCAAAAATGATCTTTTAGATAATTTTATTAATAATTTTGTTGATGGCCTTATCTTGGCCATTAAATTTTGGATGATAGGGTGTGGAGAATTTATAATTGATTTTAAATTTAGCACAGAATTTTAGATTAAGGTAAAAGCAGGTTTTGAAGGGGCCCTGAAACCCTATACATCAAAAAGAAAGATAAACCATTAAGCACAACCAGGTTTAAAAGAACCTAAAACTAGTAAAACAACTAAACTAGGTTTTACAGGGACCTACTACCAATAGATGTGACCAGATAAAACTACCGTCAAAACACTAGAAGGAAAGTTAACAGACTGGAGCATCAACCTAAAAAACCTCCCAAACTAGTAACTAGCAAACCAGTGAAGCAACCAGTTTACCAACCCAAAAAAACTAGTCAGGAAAAGGGCACATTAGATTTTCCTTTTGAATTGAGGTTTTTCTTACATGACCAAAGATTTTTATCTAGAGGGGGGACCAAAGGCTTAGACTTCTTCCTCTTAACTACTATCCATCCATCCTCTAACTTTTCAACCTCAGCAACCCATGCCCCAGAAGACAATGATTCATGGAACCCAGGGGACACGAATGCCGCAACAAATTCCTTGTGAGAATCAAACAAAGTCTGGCTCTTAGGAGGATCCTCCAAAATAGGGGAAGAGACCAATGCCACCTCAACCACTAGCTCAAAAAGATCACTAACCACAGCCTCCATAGGAGCTTAAAAGGAATGTTTCACCAAAGAATCCTCCACAACCACCGGCTTAGAGTGAACACTATCCTTAGTCTCAAGAATAGCCAGAGCTTCCAAGGGTTTGATTTATGATTGATTTTAAATTTAGCACAGAGTTGTTTGACATCTTTGTTTTTAAAATTACCACCATGATCTAAAATGATAGTATGAAGGACACCAAAGTGGAAAATGATTTAAGGATAACTTTAAATATGGTGTTAATGATGACATTAACAAGGATCATATCATAAACCCATTTGGTAAAATATTTTGTGGTGGTGATTATAAAGACATACCCATCTTCATATCAAGGTAATTTGCCTATGAGATCTAATCCCCATATGGAGAATGGCCCAGTAGATTCTACAGTTTGAAGCTTGGCTAGAGGTGAATGAATTAAATCATCATGAAAATAGAAAGATGTACACTTTTTATCAAATTTGATGACATATTTTTAAAGAGTGGGCTAAAATTATCCCATACATAAGCATGTATTGGTTGTAGCATGTCCACTACACTAGCCACCATAAATACCCCAATGTGCTTGTTTAAGAAGAGAAAGAACCTCATATTTCATAAAAAAATAGAGAAATGTAACTTTAGAATTATTATAATATAGTATGTTATATAAAAATACATACTTAAATCTTATTTATCAATGTGAGTCTTTTCACTAGAATCTAGGTTGGGAGGATAAGTTTGGTGTTCCATAAATTGAATGATGTATTTATATCATAGGATTTATCAAATGGTGATGGCCTTAATGTTGTAGATAATTTAATCGTGTGGTTGAGTAGAATATGGATATTTTATTATTTGGATAAGAAAAGTGGGATCATTAAAAACTTGGTGTGAATGAAAAAGAGATGTTAAAAAAGGGAATCAATAATAAAATTTTGATCTCGAGGGATAGGTTCGATGGTGAAAGAAATGAAATATTTGGTGAGATTAATTATGATTTTATGATAATAAATGAGATTATCACTTTTTCATTGATAATCACCATTGAGTCGGAGCAAAATGAGTTGAGAATCACCTAAATCATGAGGTATTAGATATCTAAATCAAGGGCAAAACTCATGCCTAAGATTAAATATTCATACTCTATCATGTTATTAGTGACATCAAATGTTAAGTGAAAATCTAAGGGGATGATTTTTATAAGAGGAATTGTAAGGATACAACCTACCCCAACTCCTTGAATTCATTTAGTTCCATAAAAATGAAGGGTCCAAGTATCCTCATGTAAATTGACATTAATTTCAAGAAGTTCCTTGATAAGTAATTTTAGTTTAGTAGTATTGAGGAGGATAGAGAATTAATTGATATTACGTAATTTAAGATAAGAATTGAATTTATAGAATTAATCTTGATGGGATATGTCCTGGTTGAGACCTTCAATATAGAAAATATTATCATCGATAAGACTATCCTTAAGGTGGTCAATAGCAGACACAGGAGATGCAATAAGTTGATCAATGATGATTTTTCCTTTGACAAATTTTTGAGTAATAATTCAAACATCAAATTTCATGAGAAGGACCATCCATTTTCCAATTCTATCTCTAAGATAAAGGCTTTGGAGAATAAGTGATGAAGGGGATAAAAATGGATGATAATATAAGTGGTCTGATAAAGCATATAATGTTGAATTTTTTTAGCTGTAAAATATATAGTGAGGTAATCACATTCAACTTTTGTGTAATGTTTCTCATAATCAATGAGGCCTCAACTAATATATTATATGGTATATTATCTTATAGTATAATCTTGTTGGGAAAGCATTGCCTCAAATAATATGGGTGTGGAAGAGGTGTATAGGATCAAAGGTAGATTCTTTAAAGGGGGACATAGAATAGGTGGGTGAAGCAATGATTATTTCATGTTATCAAATTTTTTTGACAGGGATCCATCCATTTTAAATCATTCCTTTCTTAATAAGAGAATTGATATAATAGATATGATAAGCCATTTCAAGGATAAATCATTTATTTTACCCATGTTTTTTGAGGTAAGTGTGAATGTTTGGAATAGAATAAGGGATGGGCATGTTGATGATAGCATCAATCTTGGTAGGGTCAACATCAATGTTGTGGAGATAAACTAATAATCCTAACAATTTGATAGATGTGACATAAAAGACACATTTTTAATGATTTAGTCTAACTTTTTATTTAAGAAGGTGGTCAAAGATTATGACAATATCATAAAGATGATTCTTGTGACATTTAGACTTAGCAATGAGTCATCCACATAGGTTTCTACAATTTTGTGAATAAAGTCATGAAAGATATGAGTCATTTACTATTGATATGTAGCTCTAGCATTTTTGAGGCTAAAGGGAATTTTAACATAGTAATAGGTGACCCATTATGTGGTGAAATGTATCTTATGTTAGTCTTTATGGGAAATGTAAATTTGGTTATAGCTTGATAAACCATCCATAAGAGATAACATTTCATAGCTAGTTATGGAATCAATAATGGCAACTATCAAAGGTAGAGGGAAATTATCCTTGGTATAAACATGATTATTATTATGGAAATCAATGCAAATGTGAATGAACATGGTGACATTTTTATAGATAAGGACTATGTTAGAAACCCATTCAGAATATTCCATTGGTTTGATAAACATAGCATCAAGAAGTTTGATAATTATTTTATGGCATATGGTGGAAACTTCTGGTGGAAATTTCCATTAATTTTGATACATAGGTTTGGTGTGGGGAAAAGTGATGATATTTTGTACCATGATGATAGGGTCAATACTAGGCATGTCTTTAAAGGAACAAAATAATATCTCATGATATTTATCAAAAAATAAGCTAAAGTTATCATGTTTAGTAGTTGTGAGTTCAAGATAAACTCTAATAAGTTGAGGGTAAGATGGAGTACCATATTCAATGAGAGTAGTTTCTTTGATAAACATAACATTACCATCTTGGAAGTGATATGCTACATTTAGTAAGGAATAAATTGGAATATCTTTAGGGTCGATGCTAGAGATGAAGTTATTAAAACAAGGGGCTTTGTTATTGAAATTCTTGAGTTTGTGATGTTGCTGAAGAAGTTGAGGTTCTTGAGCATGAAATAATTTAAGAATAGATTCATCACTAGGCAAGTTGGGAATAGGGACATAATACTCAACATATATTTTAAGATTGATAGTTTTATTACCATGGTGATCATAGTTAGAATGTATCTGATGGACATCTTTAGCCTTCGAATCTAATGTAATCCTAGGAGTGGGAGGATTAGATTGATCTAGTGAGATTGGTGTATCATTAGTTTCTTTGACAAGGAAAGAATTAGATGTAATGATGGGATTTATAGTTGGTAGAGAAGACACAAGAGTCTCTGGAGGTTTGGAAGGAATGATTTATTTAACCATCCAAGGAGTATCAAGAAGTGGAGTATTAGTAGGAGGTACATGACCTTTGAGAGATAATTCAAAATCCATGGAAATGGTTTAAAAATCTTAGTTGAAAGCATGTATTTGACCTAAAGTTTTTTGATAATTTTAAACATCCAAGTATCAAGATTGAGCTTGGGCCATGATGTAGTTATCATCATAGGTTGGAGAAATGGTACATGCTTGAGATTTAGGAGGAGTTTTAGAAAGTGAAATTTTGACATCACTAAACTTTAGTGGATACATGATTAGAGGATCTTGGAATAATTTATCCACTCAACAATCATTGTATGTTAAGTCATTTTCTAGGTAAGAAGGTTCATGATCATTGCATGGATGGGCAAATAAATTATCTCATCAATGAGAGGAATAGTGTTATCATAAGGTAATAAATAGGGAGGAAGCCACTCTAATATATAAGGAGGTAGTTTAGTAGTGTTGAAAGTATGTTATAAGTCATCAGGTTAATCATCATTTGAATCAACAAGAATGCCCCGTAAGTCTAGATTGATGTTGATGAATTCAAGCAAGGGAGCACTATTGATGGTAGGAATGGTATGAATGAAATATTGAGATTTTGGATTGGGAAGTTGAATAATCCAAGGGTTAGGATCATCCTCATGCTTATAACATTTTTCATTATGTATAAATTTGATGCATTAGATACTGGAATGGGTAATGTCCCTCATTATATGATTCAAAGGGTGATCAAGGAGTATTTTATAAGATGAGGGAAAATCAAGGACCATAAGTCTAGTTCAGATAGTATTGGGTTTGATTTTTAGGAGAATCCAAATATAACCAAGTGGATTTTTATTAGTTTTATAAAATCGATGATAAGTGAGGTGGTTTTTCTTGAGATGATCTTTATTATATCCAAGTTTTTAGATGATCCAAAAAGATGTCACATTAATATTTGACCCTTAGTCAACTAAAAAATTAAGAATAACTGTAGTATTAATGGCTATTTTAAAGAAGAGGGTGGATCATTGGTTCTCAAAAGGATCTCATCTTTAATAATGTCCTCTTCAATAAATTCAATAGAAGTTTTGGAAGAAGGACAAATAGATTCAATGGTATACATGTTGGTAGGTTGAGGCTCAATAGAGGGTGGTTATTTATTTATAAAATATAGAGATTTAATTTCATATAGCTATTTCATGAGGAAATTTTAATGGTAAGGGGAAGTACAAACTAGTTCCATAAGTGGAATATTTTAAGGCATAGAGTAAAGTTATTCCAAAAAGTTCCAATTGGATTTAAAAGAACCAATGTGAGGTAAAGAAGGTAAGGTAGATTTTGAAGGAATGGAAGTTTTTGGGGATTCAAAAGAAGGAGGTGGTTCCTTAAGGGATTCCAAATTTAAATTGGTGGTTGTAGTATATTTGAGAAATTATTCTTCCAAAGATGGTTTCTTAGGTTTTGTGACATGATCTTTATGAGCTATTTTGTGATGATAGTTGGCCTTAGCTAATAGTTAATATATTGATAATTATCGTAATATTGGTCATAGTCAGCATCAATAGCACAAACATTCTTGGTATTTTATTGATGATTATTTGTGGAAAACTATTTTTGGTTATTAGAAGAAGAAGCTTCAAGAACTTGTTATTTTTGAGAAGCAATGTTATAATATTGATGACATAGTTGGATCATGGCTTCATGATGAAGGAATCACCAAGAATGTAGGAGATAAAAAATATAGTAAGCCCTCAAAAAGTTTTATGGGAATGATCAATGTTTTCATGGAACCAACAAAATTGATTATAATCATAACATTTAGGATGATTATTAGGATAAGTAAAGGGTTTAGAGGGTAATAATAATTGTTTCATTTATTGCACAATTAGTAATATGTGAGAAGATGGGGAATTATTATCTTTGGCAACTCTTGGTTTTATTTGAGGAGTATTGTCAATGATGAAATTGGTATAAGTTTTAAAATATCCTTTAATTAATTTGGTATTAGGTTTGAATTGCTTTATGAGGAAGTCTTAATGTTTGGCTTGGTCAAGAGATTCATTAAGAGTTTAAGGATAAAATTTTCAAACTTTATATTGAAGCAAAGGAATTAAAGTAGTTATAAAGAGTTTGAATAAATAATCATTAGTCATGTTATGGTTGGATTTATGAGAAATATATTTCCATATTTTGTTAAAATCATGATTTGATTTTTTGGGAGATTGCTTAGCATTGATGAAATGGCTAAGGTATTTTTTGGGAGGTCATTATGTTGAAACTTTTTAACTAGAGGATTGAATAAATACTCAAGTTTCCAAATGGAATGTTGGGGAAGTTGGTTGTACCATTCCAATACATCACCAAGAAGGTTTTAACTAGAAGTTTAGTTGTGTAAAAAGTATTAGTTTGGATCCATTCTTATAGAGATTGTCAAATGCTTTGAGAAAAGATACAGGTCTTTAGTCCTATCATACTTGATAGTTTTAGATATATCACCAATATCAATGGACATGATGAAAGGAGATAGAGACTCATTTTGGATGTTTTGAAGCATTTTGTTATTCATGATAGGTTGAGGAATAGCATTTCCTGAGGCATCTTTAAGTGGTAGATGAATAAAATTTGTATTGGCTTGAGGACTGAGAACTAGAGTTTGATAGCCATATTGATCAAATGATATTGTAATTACATCATTTGAGATGTGTTAGAGGTTTTTATTATGCTAATTTGTTATATGAATTGTGTAATAAGTTGAGTCATATCAATTGATGAGTTGGTTTCTATGGGAGAACTCCTTGAATAGTATTAGGGGGAGGGTTGTTGGAAGGTAGATTACTAGTGGGATTGTTAGATAGACTTGTATCGATAGCTCCCACATTAGTTGAAAATATTGAAGATGAGAATTATATTTATAGGTATAAAAAGGATTGGATCCACCTACTTCATCTTAAGGTGTGATTTGAACCATGTTACAATCCTTAGATGAAGGAGGAGAAGAGATGCTCCAAGAGTGAGGGTTATCTTAGGAGGTAAAGAAAGGGAGAAAAGAATACACCATATTATGTCTAAATGGATTTAAATTATCCAAGAATATTCTATTAGGGGAATTCATTTTTTTTATGAAGGAAAAAAATCCTAAGAAAAAGTAATGAGAGGCAAAGACAAAGAACTAAGTCAAACAGACAGAGAACTACGTCAACTAGACAATAGGTAAAAAACAACAATAAGAGTACAAAGTCAATCAAATAAACTAAGTACTAGTGGAAAGGGGATGAGAAGAGTACTAGGTTGACTAGGTCAAATTAGTATTGTAAACATGGAAAGAGATAGCCCAATAAGGATATAGAGTCAACCATGTCAACTTAGTACTACTAGATAGAAGGTAGAAGAGTATAGAGTTGAATAGGTCAACTTAGTACTATAAATAAGGAAAACGACACCCTGATAAGGATACAAAGTCAACCAATTCAACTTAATACTACTAGATAAAAGGTAAAAGAGTACACAATTGACCAGATCAACTTAGCACTATAAATAAGGAAAAAGATAGACTAATAAGGATACAAAGTCAACCAGGTCAACTTAGTAGTGCTAGATAAAAGGCAAAATAGTAGAGAGTTGACCAAGTTGACTTATTACTATAAATAGGGAAAAAGGCTATTTTATGAGGATATAGAGTTAACTAGGTTGACTTTATTACTGTAAGCTGATTGGTAGAAAGGAGTACTAGGTTGACTAGGTTGACTTAATATTAGAATCAGATGAAAATATAATTTGTAAAAGACTGTGTCAAATAGAACTATAGTGTGCTAAAAATAGGGAAAGATTTTGTAATGTAATTTAGATCAAGAAATGGAAGTAAACACATAAACACTTGTATCAATGAGAATGATCCAATTGGAGCATAATACAAAACCTTGCAACAATGCTTGCCAATGAAAGTTTTTACAATACAACACATAATGATCAAAGAGTAAATAGTCAACTAAAAAGTAAATGCTAACTAAGTGGTCATCCTAAGTGTTATTAGATTATTATAAAGTGTTGTTTTAAGCGTGATATGTAAGTTCGCTAAAAATAGGTATTTAGAAAGTAATATATGGATGGTTTTAGGATGTTTAGGCTGAAAGGGATCTATGTTGGCAATGGCAATAGACTGGTATTAGGGCTTACTCCCTTGATTCATGATCCCTTAATGATAAGGGTTTTGGGTGCTTTACCAATAAATACCATTAACCACATGTTTATATTTAGCTAGAAAACCAAGTTGGCTTCCCCCTTGGTGATGAAATACAAGTAGGTAGGCCTTGGGAAGACAAATGTTAAATGCATTTTGAGTATTGTGTGGTTTGGTTGTGTGTGCAAAAAGAGAAAAATAGTGAAACTAATCATAAATCTTAAAAACCACCCAATTAGACTATGTGAGTTACTTTAAGAATTAAAATAGTTGAAAATGAAAGTGTGAATTAATTACTAGTATATAGTTGTTGATTCCCAAATTAAGAATGGTACAGAGTCAAATCAAATGACACTATTTACAAACATTACATAATAGAGGCAAATGGCTCACTATTATTTTATATAAGCAAGATTCCTTAAGAAATAAGTTGATCAAGATGACTTAGTCCTTTAAGTAGAAGATAGGTTATAGAACTAAGTTGACTAGGTCGACTTAGTTTGATATAGGATTGCAATTTTGAAGACTAAAAACTTACACAAAATAGAAATGTAATGAAGTATTAAATTAAAAGAGAGAGAAAGAGAGGAAACTTGGTGGGTTAGAAGATGATTAGGATTACAATTTTCTATTTAAGTACCTTGAATGTTGCTTACAAGTTATATGAACTAAGTCAACTAGGTCAACCTAGTTCTATGAAAACCTATTTGTTTAAGTTTGTTAATATGAATAAGTTAACTTGGTTAGCTTAGTTTTTTATTTAGATGCTGACTGGAAGACTAAGTCAACCTAAATGACTTAGTTTTTTTATCTAAATGCTAATTAGAAGACTAAGTCAACCTATTCAACTTAGTTTATTATCTATAATTGAAGAAGAATACTATGTTGACCTATGTGATCTAGTAACTTATATCTAATGAAAACCTACATAAAAAGAACAAAGTCATTTTGATATGATTATGTGTTAAACCTACGCATAAAAGTTAGAACTATATTGGCCTAGTTGACCTAGTATTGAAAATATAGAAAAATAATAGAATGATATAAATAAAGAAAATGAAAGAAAACCTACAAGGGTTAGATTCACATCAGGTTTACCAAATGTATACAATGGGAAATGAAATAGATTCTAAAAATCAATCCTAGCTCAGAAAATAATGATCTTACTTACACTTCTAATTGGAGATACATTAGATAATCAAGGTCATGACAAATATAGATACTCTAAACCTAGCTAAGGGAATCTTACCAAAATAATATCACTAGGGAGGGTTCTAAAGCCTCTAGTCAAGAAAAAATATACAATAACCCTAATTAGGTCCTATGTTTTTATATTCACTAAATTAATGACAAGTAAATCAAAATCTAATATAGTGTTCACCAAAGCTTATGGCACAACATGGGGGTTATTAAACATAAAATTAAACATGCATAAGATAATCCTAATTAATATATGTATATGTAAAACCCTAATGCATGGAGAAAGTAATTTTATTCAAAATCCATTACTTATGCTACTTCTATTTACTAAAGATAGGAGCAAAGTTAGAGATACTTAACTTGAAGATGAACCTATCAAGACTCAATATATCCCTTGGCCAAAGGTGATTTATAAGATGTTTTTGGGGTTTTTAAAGGTCACTAAGAAAGGATAAAACATCTAAGACTTCTCCACAATACTAAATTCTTCTCCAAGTAGAAGCCCTAAGCTAAGAATCCTCAAGTAGAATGGCATAAGAGAAGATTATAAAGAAGCACAAATGAATAAAAACTCTTAATGTCTCTCTAAGAATGGAGAAATGGATGTGTTTATATAGAGGATTTAACCCTCAACCCTTTTGAAAGTCTTGGCCAATAAGGTTGACCTAATTAACCTAGTAATATAATTGATAAAAAAATACTATATAATGAATTATGTTAGTCATGGCTGACTTCGTTCTTAGTAAGTTGTTGTAAATAACAATACAAAGTCGATGTGGCTGACATAGTAATGTAAACTACCAGAAAGGGTTTTAGTTTAGGGAAAGAGATAATAAAGGTGGTAGATGACTATAAGAGTGAAAAATATGAGGCAAAGTTTAGGGGAATGGTTTTTAGGAGACAAGTGTATAGATAGTAAGTGGAAAAATGGGCAATAATCCTACAAAGCACCAATGGTCTACCCACCCCTTTCCTGATGCACCCCTTAGGGCATAAACTCAAAGAGATTGAGACTCAATGGGTTCTTTCATAATATAAAGCATTAGTAATTGATAAATTTTAAAAATATTATGTGCATATAGAACCTATCGAGTTTCAATCTCTCTAAGTGCATGTCTTAAAGGGTACACCAAGAAAAGGGTGGGTAGACCATTGGTGCTTTGAAATATTATTGTCTTTATATCATTCCTACCATTTCTAAAACTACTTTCTATTAACACAACCTTCTCTTATGTACTTACCTAAGCCTTGTCTCCTCTCTTTCACCCTCTTCTATTCATTATTTGCCTTCATTAGCCCTTCCTAAGCCTAATTTTTTTTTATAGTTTAAAATATAGAGTCAAATAGGCCAAATTAGTATTATAATTTATACTTGTTATTATAAGTTAACAATACATAGTTGAATAGGCCAATTTAGTATTTTAATTGATATTTGTTATTAATTAATAATATAGAGTTGATTGGGCTGACTATGTTAGCTAAACTTATAGAAAGGTCTAGGGTTACATCCACCTATATAAACACGTCCATTTCATCATTTCTAATATATAGAGAAGAGAATAATAAGTAAGATATATTATGCATTTGCTTATCCACCATTCTAATTGAGGAGCAAGATTAGGGTTTCATACTTTCCTTAGAGATACACATCTTATCTTATGAAGAAGTCCTTTGAATGCATTGATAGGATGTGTAGCCTAGAGATGATTTATCTTTATCATCCTTACATACCATAAAAACCTATTGCAAAGTACCTTGGCCAAGTGAGAGATTGAGGTTGAATGGGTTTGTCTTCAAAGGTAAGTATTCCTAACTTTGGTCCTCCTTTGTAAGAGTAGATAGATATGCATTTGCACTTATTTTTCATGCATTAGGATTATATATACATGGATGTGAGTATATGTCTCCTATTCATGTTTAATTTTAATATTTATGACCTCTACTTTGTGACACAAGCTTTGGTGAGTACTATATTAGATTTTAATCTACTTGTTATTAGTTTAGTGAATATGAAAACATAGGACCTAATTAGGTTTACTACATAGTTTTACTTAAATAGAGGCTTTGAAACCCTCCCTAGTGATATTATTTATGGTAAGAGATCCCTTGGATAGGTCTAGCAGATCCATATTGGTCATGAACACAATTATATAATGTAACCCCAATCAAAAGTGTAAGTAGGATTAATTTTCTCCAAGCTAGGATTGATTTTTAGATATGTTGCATTTCCCATTGAATACACATGTTTGTTCTTGATGTTTTATTAGTTTTACTAGAAAGAGACTAATCTTCAAGTTAGTCAAAATGACACACCTGGTGGGATTAGAGGCCTTCAGTTTGTTAAACTAAACATCCTATATAGCTAAGGAGATTAATATACTAGTCTTAGTTTTTATAATAGATGCATTAAAATATTTAATCTTCAAAGTTTAGCTTAAAATTTTATGTCTTTTTATAACAAGATTTTAGGAATCGACACTAATTTTCTAGATCAACATAGATTGCAAGAATCAACCATGATCTTTATGTAGAAAATAAAGCAAGGTTGGAACATGGCTAAAAATGATTTTTCTTGTTTGATAACTTGTTTGTTGTCTATTTAACCTTTATCTTGTAGAATCCATGATAATTTTATGTATACACAATATTTTTAACTTTTATTGATTACTAACACTTTGTCTCTTGTAGAAACCTATCAAGTGTCAATCTCTTTGAGTGCATGCCTTAAGGGGTGCACTGAGAAAGGTGTGGGTAGTCCATTGGTGCTTCATAATATTGTTTCCCCTTTTTCCACTTGACATACACACACTCATCTCCTAAAACCATTAACCATAAGCTTATTCTTCTCAATCTTACCCATTCTAGTCATTTTCCACTTTCCATCCTCCTTTTCTTGCCTTAATTCCATTTTAGACTATCGGTTGTACTAGGTCAACCATGGCTGACCCTATATAGTTTAGGGGTATTTTTCACTTTTGGGTTTGTTATCCTTTCGGTTGATCGAGCTTAGACCTAGTGAATTATCCTAAAAAATATATAGGGTCGACCATGGTCGAACTTGTACAACCAATGTTTCTAAGAGGATTTAGGGCAAGATCTACCTATATATACAAGTTCTTTTCCAACTATTTGTATAAAAGAGAAGAAAATAAAAATAAGTTTGAATGAACATCTACTTATTGACCATTATACATGAGGAATAAAGCTTAGGGCTCCATACTTTTTGTAGAGATACAAATATTGTCTTGTGGATAAGTCTTTTAGATGCATAAATAGGTTATGTAACCTAGAGATGATTTGTCTTTGTTATCCTTACATACCACAACAATCTCTTGAAAAGCACATTGGCCAAGGGAGAGATTGAGGATTGATGGATTTGTCTTCAAGGTAAGTATTCCTAACTTTGTTTCTCCTTTGTAAGAGTAGATAGGTAATGTAGTTATGCTTCTCTCTTCCAGGAATTATTATTCCCTATACATTGACATGAGTATATATCTTCTATGCATATTTAGTTTATTTATTTAATTTTTTTCTAACTCCCACATTGTGTGATAATATTTGGTGAGAAATATATTATATTTACTTTCTTGTTATTAGACATAGGTGAAATATTAAACCTTAGGACTCTTTTAGGGTTGTTGTATGATTGTGCTAGATTATAGGCTTTGGAACCCTACCTCACATGGTGTATTATGATAAGTGATCCCCTAATCAGGTCTAGTAGATCCTATGCTCCCACTTAACAAATGTATCTCCAATAGAAAGTGTAGGTATGCTCTATCTTCTTCGAGATAGGATTGATTTATAGACATGATGCATTTTTGATTACATACAGTCTATTGAACATGAATTGAGAACAACCTTTACAAGATTTATTTCATTATTTTTATCATTAATTTTATCATATATCTATCATATTGGATCAAATCTATTGACCTAGTTCTAATCTTTATGCATAGGTTTTCAAGAATAAACAATTAGATCAACTTAGACCACCCAGTATAGGTTTCTAGACTTTTAGAATCCTAGTTTAGACTACTAGGTTGGTCCAATTGACCCTTTACACTTATAGGCATATATTTTAGCATATTAGGAGGTTTAACCCTATACATTTTAGGCACTCAGTAGCTAGATTCTGTAAAACTTTATCGACCCAATCGATCTAGTAAGCAAAGTTTTCAAGCATATTTTAAGGTTATTGACTATCAATCTTCATTCTCTACATCTCTGATCCACCAAGGTTCCTTTATTTCTCTCTATCTCTTTATTTTGATATCTTTCCTTTAAGAATTTACAGTCTTTAAAATTGCCCCTATATAGTTAACTAGATCAAACCTGTTGACCTAGTTATGTGTTATATATCTTATCTAAAATAAATAGGTCAACCTTAGCCAACCCTATTTATTTTTAGACCTTGATTCTATGATATAGGTTCCACCCTATTAACCCTATTATATATTTTATACATATAGTGTCAACACTATACCTTTTTTCAAGTTGGAATTAATCTCTATATGTTAGTAATTAGTTCACACCTTTCTTTTCTTATTATTAGAATGATTAGAATAGTTCA
Source organism: Torreya grandis (assembly GCA_037957365.1). NCBI lineage: Eukaryota > Viridiplantae > Streptophyta > Pinopsida > Cupressales > Taxaceae > Torreya > Torreya grandis. The sequence goes on from JARHVA010000758.1 coordinate 2,528,679, forward strand.
CATAATATAATTAGGAGGTTTTAAATTAACCATTTAGTTTTACTATTTATAATTTATTCACACAAAACTAGACTATATAATCTAAATAATCACTTTAACATTTGTTTACCCAAGGATAACCTACTTGGATTTCATCACTGAGGGGGATGTTGACTTGATATTTTGATCAAGTATAAAATTTGGTTAATGTTATATTCTGGCTAAGCACCTGACACCCTTATCATTACAGTGTGTAAAGTGATGGGGTAGGCCATAATACCAAGCTTGTATCATTACCACTATAGTCCCTTTTAGCCCAAACTACTTGAAACCATCCTTGGATTTCTATCTAGTTCCTTACTTTATAGAAAACTTCCCATCACATTTAAAATCATTTATTAATAATCTAACAAAACATCTTAGGTTGACCAACTAGTTAGCTCTTTAATTTTTAAGTTGATTGATTCCTCTTTCCTTAATTATACGTGCAAAAAATTGCATTAGCCAGTGTTAGTGCAAGGTTTTGTATTGTGTTCTTTAATTGGATTGGCCAAGGTTAACTAATTGACTATTTATTTCCTTTAAGTACTTCTTTACATTACTTCCAAATTTATCTTATTTTAACTTAAATTTTTTCACAAACTTTATCATCTTCCCTATCGACTATACTGGGTCAACCTACTAAACCTTATACTTTTTCTAGCCTTTGTTCACTATACAAGATTGACCCAGTCAACCCTGTGCTATTTACAAACCTTTTTTAGCCTCTATTTGCTATACAAGATTGACCCAATTGACCATGTACTATTTTTTATCACTTTTTGTTTTCCTTATGTGGTTATCTAGTCGTGTTTCATCATGATGACATCTATTTAACCTTATTTTAGTCAAGAACATTACATAATTAATGATTTGGATAATAACCTCACTTATTTCATTACCTTAGATGAAACTATCTAATTTATTCCTTCCTCTTATCCTAAACCAAAACCAATCACTACACAATTTAATGTAGTTGAGATCATTTATCCTACTCCTCCTCCCAATACCAATGTTATGAATCCTATCAACACTAATACCCCTTCTATCAACACTCATACCCTTACAACTAATGTTCATAATCCACTTGTTACACCCATAACAAGATCACCAAGTCTTATCAATTTTAAATAACATGGTTGAAACCACTCAAATTGATAATATAGATGGTTCCCAATTATTCAAAAACCTTGATGATGATAATACCATTTATACTCAAAATAATGGTGGCTTTACCAAGATTTCTTCTTCTTATACCACACTTAAGGCAACTAACACCAATGTTGGGAATCCTCCATTTATAAACGATCCTCTCATAAACACTACCAATCATCTTCCTAACAACACTACTACCCCACCTTCAAACCCACCTATTGATATAAATCAAATTATTTCACAAGTCATACAAAAAATGAACATCATGCAAACAATTAACACCTCTGAAGTGATCAACATGAAATAACATTTATGTAACATAATTAGTCAACCACCTCATGTCATCATGTCTCAACCAATATTTTTTTTAATCCCTCCTCTTATAGCTGTCAATGGGAATATCATCCCTCAACCTCCAATGAATAACAAAATGATTCAACATCTTTAAAATGAACCTTTATCCCCATTCATTTCATCGATATATATTGGAAACATTTCTCCAACTATCACATATAATAGGAATAAAGACCCTACTATATTTTCAAAGTATTTTGGTAATCTCTATAAGGAATGGGTCCAACTAACACCTTTTCTACCACCAAGATCTTAGACAAAAAATTTATGGGTGATGCATTTGAAAGGTGTAACCAGCTTCTTAGACATTCTATCTCATAGATAGATGATTTAGTCAATGCTCTAGTGAAGGAATTCCAACATGATGACCTTCCCAAAAATTACATTAGCCATTTCATCAATGCTAAGCAACTTCCTAATGAATTTTATCATACTTTCATCAAATAATGGAAGTCTCTCACTTATAAAGTGGATCATAACATGAATGATGATGATCTTTTAAAACAATTTGTCACTACTCTTAAACCTCCCCTTTAATACAAAGTTTGAATCTTTTCACTTAAAACTTTAAAAGAATCCTTAGACCAAAAAAAATGCAATAATTTATTATGACTCAAATTGAAACACCTTATACAACTTCTAAATCACCTTTTCAATCACTTTATCATAACATTGATTCATATAAGCCTCCCCAACCACAATCACATCAACATCAACTACCTAATTATTAACAATAGTTCTCCCAAACCCATACCTCATCTGCTAATTTTGTTCAAAACATAATTGATCCTTATTCCTATACCAATAAGGAAATGATAGCTAACATGAATAAATTTAAACATATTTTTGCCTCCATTTAACCTCAACCTCTTAGGCCACATGAACCAAAAGAGTACTTAGTTCAAATGCCTACTCCAAAAAATATCATACATGGTCCTCCTTTACCTCCTCTTCCTCATCATACTTGTCCTACACATCATATGTCACATTCAAACTCCTTAAAATCTAACAATAAAAAACATTTACCTATTTCCAAATGCACCTACCAACCCAATGCAAACCATTTTAATAGTGTAATGTTACCTCACTCCAACTCACATGTTGGGGAATCTTATGATGCCCATCCACATGTCCCTTTAGACTTTGGGGCATTTTGTGATTCCCATCCCTACATAAAATCACCCTTTGGAGCATCTTTTGATTCCCACTCTTATTCTACAATGCATAATACCAGCGAAATTCAACTTCAGGAAACCTTTCAAGATTTATAGACTTGTATTTCATATGTTCATCTTATATATAAACATTAGCATATATTTTATTTGTTATTTTTATCTCACATTTCTTTATTTGTGTGCTCTTTCTTTCTTTTACTTTTGCTTTCTAAGCATCCTTGTATTCCTCTATGTTCTTTGGTTTTATTTCTCATTACATTTGGCATTTGTTTTCAATTTGGTTCTTATGCCTCTCTTTCATTTTTGTCTCTTTATGTCATTCTTTGCCTTGGTAGCTTTATGATTATTTTTTACACTTATTTAGAATTCCCCCCAATGGTTTTAACTTTTGTGATTTTGTGGTATAAGACCAAGAATAAGACCTACCCCTCCTCACAAAATACCACCTTTGCTTCTTTTCTCATTTTATTATTTCACATGATTTTTGGTACCCTCATGGGTTTATCTTTTATGATTTGTAGTATAAAACCATGGATAGGACTATAACCTCATAAAACTACCATCTTGACATTCCTTTTCTATAAAAATATCACTGATTCTTATTCTCAACTTTAGATTTTGATTCTTTTGATACATGGAATTTGTACAATAATCTATGTTAGCATGTTTTCCTCCATTTCCCTCATTCTTATGATAAAGAATCACACTTTACTATCATTTTATCCCTTTTCCACCTTTATCACATTTGTTTATGATTTTAAGTAATTCAAATTGTTCATGTGTCATTCCTCTTGATTTCTCCTTTCCTTTCATCTCCACATTGGATAAAACAATGTCAAAGTCAAGATAACCCTTTTATTTTACCTATATTTATGAGATTCTTAGACCCCATGCTCTTTGAGGTTCTATATCTTAGAAATCAAATCCTAAGTATTCAAATGAAAATCATATTTAGCACCCATGTTTGGTCTTCCAAATATTTATGGAGAAGGAATAAAAAATCCATCAAAAAATTTAAAATCCAAATCATTTGAAACAAAAGGCAATGATTTCTAAAAGGAAACATACAAATCTCAAAATTAAAAATCACATCAAAAGATGTGATTATAAGCACATCTCTTATCTCTATTTGAATATCAAACTCCATAGTTGGCCTCACATAGATCTAAGGTCATTTGGGGTATGGTATGCTAGTATATTGGAATAGGGGAATTTAACAAACTCTATGGTGCTACCTGATTTATCACATAAGTACCCAATCTTCACAGTATACTGATGGATATTTAAGAGGTCCTAAGGAATGGGGAACATATTGTGGGAAGGTAGGTCCATTTTAATTTTAATGCATATAGGCTTCATAGGATGATCTATATACTATATTTGTTGACCTAAGACTTATGTGGCTAAGAGAAGTTCTCAGAGTCCTCAAGGTCAAAAGTCCTATTGTTTTGACAAACCTAATTTGAGTGTCTTAACTTTGATATAGAGTTCCTCTACCTCAATTTTTCCTTCATTCTCCCATCCAATCATTTCATTTCCCCACTTGATAGCCAAATTGTGATTCCAAATATATTTTTACTTATTATTTAATCCCTTCTTATTCACCTTCTAAAAACATGCTAACATTACTTTGTTTCAATTTTATCTATCCTCAGAGCAAAAAGACATGTTTGAGAAACTATGGATTACACCCTTACACCATTTATTTACCATAACATCTTATTGTCATACTAGTCATGTCATTAGGTGGTTGTGTTTTCTTACATTGTATCTTAGAACAAGCACTAAGTTTGATTTTTCATCCTTTATAGCTTTTTATTTGCATCCATCATGTTCTCTTTTGATTTTTACAGACTTCCCTTATCTTACATATGACATTTTCCATTATTACATGTTTCTCTTTATGTATGCATTCTTCATATTTGTCCCACATCTTCAATTACATTTAATTTTTAGTCTTTCATGTTTTTCTTTTTTGCCTATCTTACATGAGCTTACTTTTGACTTTCTTACATATATTTGTTCAAGTTTTCTTACATGGATATTTCATTTTTCATTCATGTTTTAAATGCTTCTTAATGTGATTTAGTATGTTCTACATTAATTTTTGTCATTTATGTTTTACATGCTTTTCAACATGATTTATTGTGTTTTCCAATCTTTTGTCATTTATTTCATATCATTTTTCATTCATTTTCCATCATTTTGTCATTCATTTGCCTTAAATATTTTAATATTGACTTAACAAACTAAGTTAACCCTTTACTTTTTCCCCTCTTAGTACTAAATCGACAGAGTGGATTATTCCACTAAGTTAGCAGTCATGTGCTAAGTTAGTAGTCTAAAAACCACACTAGGTTGACACACACCTACTAGGTTAATAGTGTGGACTTTAGCAAAATTTTAGCCTACTAGGTCAACTGGGTCGACCTAGTTGTTTTTACCTAGTTATTACTCTGATTCATTATTTTACCCATATATTTATCTTTACTCATCCATTTTTCAAACCATAAAATGAATTGGATTAATGATAACATAGAGAATATTTTCCACTATCATATGCATATCTTTCAAAAATTTCAATTTTTGGCTATTTTTTACACTAACTTCTATAGGTTCACCAAGTGTTCTTCACATTGGGTGCCTTCACTTTTTATTACAATCTACTTCTTTATATATAATAATAAAGTAAAGGTATGTGTTTTTAAATTTTTTCCTTTCCTTTATCTTATTTTCTACTTACTACACTTTGCTTAGCATCAACATTGTGTATTATCATGTTCTTTTCTCAAAGCACCATCTTGTGTTGCACTTACGTCACACATGATGAGATTCAAGTGGAGCATATGTATACACATAATATTTTTAACTTTTATTTATTACTGACACTTTGTATCTTATAGGAACCTATCGAGTCTCAATCTCATTGAATGCATGCCTTAAGGAGTGTACTAAGAAAGGGGTGGGTAGACCATTGATATTTCATAAGATTATTTCCCCATTTTCCACTTGCCATTCATACACTCATCTCCTAAAACTATTAACCCTAATATTATTATTCTCAGTCCTACCTATTCTAGTCATTTTCCTCTTTTCATCCCCTTTTCTTTCTTTAATTCCATTTTGGACTCTCAGTTGTACTAGGTCAGCCATGGCCAACCCTGTATAGTTTAGGGGTATTTTTCACCTTTTGGGTTTATTAGCCTTTCAGCTGATCTAGCTTATACCTAGTAAATTATCCCTAAAAACATAGTAGGTCAACCATGGCTGACCCTATTCAGTTGACATTTGTAAAAGGATTTAGGACAAATTCGAGCTATCTATAAAGGCTCATTTCCAACCATTTATAGAAAATATAATCAAAGAATAATAAGTGTGAACAAACATCTACTTATTGACCACTCTACTGGAGGAATAAAACATAGGGTTTCATACTTTTTTTGAAGATACAAATCTTGTCTTATGGAGAAGTATTTTAGATGCATATATAGTTTGTGTAGCCTAGAGCTGATTTATATTTGTTATCCTTACATACCACAATAATCTCTTGTTAAGAACCTTGGCCAAGGGAGTGATTGAGGCTCAGCATGTTTTTATTCAAGGTAAGTATTCCTAACTTTATTTCTCCTTTGTAAGAGTAGATAGATAATGTAGTTATGCTTCTCTCTTCCATGCATTAGGATTCCATATAACTTAATGTGAGTATATGTATTTTATGTATGTTTAGTTTAGTTTTTTTGTTTTGTTTCCAACTCCCACTTTGTGCCACAAAATTTGGTGAGAAATAGATTAGATTTACTTTCTTGTTATTAGACATAGGTGAAATATTAAACCTTAGGACTCTTTTAGGGTTGTTGCATGATTGTGTTAGACTGTAGGCTTTGGAACCTTACCTCACATTGTGTATTATGACAAGTGATTCCCTAATTGGTTCTATCATATCCCCATATTGGTCATGCTCCATCTTAATAAATGTATACCCAATCAGAAGTGTAGGTATGCTCTATATTCGCCAAGCCAGGATTGATTTATAGACATGATGCATTTTTGATTGAATATAGTTTAAGCCTAAAAAATATTTTTAACCATTTTTCCTTTAAAACAAAGTTTTTTTTATGCATTTTTTTGAAATTTCAATGATTTGACAATAGACATCAATTTTAGGAATTGACATAGATCCATGTGTGATCATTGTCAATTTACTATGAGATAAAAAACCAAAAACATGAGAGATCAAATTAAATTATTTTTTATTCACTTTATTTTTGGATTCTAAATAGGTAAAACCTCTAACAATTTTTAAGACATAAGGTGAAAACAGCAATGTTTTAACATTATTAAAATGCCACATACATTTTGTTTGGTACTTAAAATCCACTTAGTTGTTTTTGAGTTTTTAGTTGTTTTTGAATTTTTTTACAAGAAAAAATAAGTCCAAGGGGACAAATTTTTAATACACTTCAATTTGGAGATGTTAAAAGGAACATACATCTTATTTAGAGCTCTTAATATATTTTTCACTTTATGTTTGTTTTCATTATTAGCTAAATTTCAAAGTTCTTATCCTAACTTCTATGTTTATGGAAACCTACAGACTATTGCATGTATGCTCTCCCCTTATCCCCTTTAGGGGACTTTAGTGACTAAAAGTGATTTGTTTATTTCTTTTGTTTGAAACTTGTGTTATAAATAATGTTTTTTATGCTCTCCCCAATCTCTAAGTGACTTGGGTGACCTAGAAATGACCTCTAAAGTCATTCCTTTTTCATTTATTTCTTTTCATGCATTTGGCTTATGGGTAAGAGTTCATCATCTACCCATGAGTTATTTAGGGATGTGTTAACATGGTATTTCATCTCCTAGTATCATACCAACCATGTTCCATGGTAGGGTATACAAATCAAGGCACGTTATATTTGGATTTCCATGGGGATGAGAGGCTAGCTTCTCTGATCCTAATAGAAACCTAGGTCAGGTCTTAATAAACATTAGACTCCACTAATAATTACATAGATGGATTCACTATGAAAATAAATAGAACCTTTCACTACAAGTTAGTTATCATGAACCTAATTAACATGATTTCATCCCTTGTTTTAACCACACTTAAGACCATCTAGTATGCATGAAATTATGAGTGATACTCACTCTAATTTCATGACACATATTAATTCTTGAGAGATAAAGGAGGGAATAAAAACTCTACCTACACCTACACTTTATTTTTTGGATTAAAACTTAATTCCTCACAAAAATTATTATATCAGTGGAAACTTTGGCTAAATTTATGCACTCTCATGTCAGTTATAGGATATAGGATGATCCATGAATGATATTTATATTTTATTTTTATTTACATGTGTGTTTTTAGACTAAAATTATTTGTTTGTGTTGTCATGTCAAAACAAGTCAAAACCACTCATATCGTTTTTACACCCCTTTAGCCTAAGAGGTGTTACTCTGTCTATTTATATTTCACCTTTTTTATTTGGATATTTTTTCTCAAACCATGTATGTCTCTCTCATTTAAATGAGTAATTTTTATGCTAACCATTTCATCCTAAAATTTTTCCTTGGATATTCTAGTCCAAACCATTTGCCACATTATTTATTTGAAGGAGCATTGTTACACTACTAATTTTTTTCTACTCTCTTATCATTTTTCAAACCAAGTCTCAAACTATTTTTGGCTCTCTCTTGTTTCAAACACATATTTATGCTTCCCATTTTATTCTAGCCTCTTTGACTTAGATGTTCAAGTCTCTTTGCATTAAATCTAACACTTGAAATTTTGAAGTGCAAATCCCAAACCAATTAGGTTCACGTTGAAGCCTTATCTAATTTGGGATTAGTTATTTTTCCTTTTATGTCTAGATTATGTTAATTGGGTTTGATTCATATTTGATCTAAAATACCCCTTTCTTAGACTTAGTGCTTGTTTTTTGTTTTGTACCTTGTTTAGAGCATAATTTTGAGCCAAGTTATTTCCATGTACTTTATTAAAATTTTGTTTTGCAAAATTTATGAGTGTCCAAGTTCCATTGTTCTAATATTTTTTATGAGTCAAAATTTGAGTATTAAGGGAACCAATTACTGAGTGTCATTTGATCTAATTACCTTAGTTTATTTTGCTTTTTAGTTATTATTCAAGTTTTTTTATTTTAATTCTATCCTTATTTTTAGTACGATTATAACTACCTTTGGGAAAATCATTGCTATTTATTGATCCTAATTTACAATTGTTACTCTTTTCTAGATACTCTTTTTATTGATTATAATCACCTATGGGCAAATCAATATTTTATCCATAAAAAAATTTGAACCTTTGTGTTAATTTATTGTTGATTATAACTACCTTTGGGCAAATCAGTATCATTTTGTTAGACTAATCTCATTTTTTGTTTTATCATAACCTTACCTAGTTTAGTTGTTTGTCCCTTTGTGTCTATTTTATAGAGCTAAAGGACCTTTTTATATATTGCTTGTTTGTTACCTTTATACCCAATCTTTTCATGTGACCTATCCATGGATCTAAACTTGCCTCATTACACATGTAATGAGACCATGTATAATTTAGGCTATGATAACTTTGTGACTAATTAATATTTTGTTAAAGAGTTTTATGACAATATTTATTATGAGATATATCCTTATAAATCCTATAACATCCCATACATTTAAAAAAGGCATGACCCTTTAGTGCAGTATTTAATGATTGTGCCTCCTTATCCAAACCAAGAATCAGAGCAAATGTAGTAATACATTGCTTAAATGAAACCTAACATGGAAAAAAACCAACAATAATATCCCTATTATGTCACAATTCCAACACAAACTAGTTATGATCCATACTTATTTGAACATCATTTGTTGTAAAACAAAGATGAAGAGCTAGTTAGAGTTATTGAAGTAGGGGCTAGGTTTATGCCAAAATTCCCATAAATTTTTTTGAGAAATTTGATTAGAACACCTATTAATACAATATGAATTCAACCATTTGAACATGAATCTACTATTTATATCAAATATTTGGTCTAAATTCCACAAAAAGACCATAATATGCTTATAAATGTAAAGGGCATTATGGATGAACAAATGGAACATGTACATCAAGCATACTAAACCTATCTCAATTTAGATTGTAACTATTATCACCAAATATTTCACCCTAGAGGAGGTTTTTCAAAACTAATATAATTTTTGGGAAACATTTGAATACCTATAGGTATTTGGGTTTACCTATAGGAGAAGTAGATCTCCAGGTTTAAAGGCTAGCTCCCTAAATTTATCTTAAAGTGCTTATCACCTATACTACTGATTGATTATGCGTAAAGGGATATAAGTGTGAATAAAATAAATATAATATAATGTGTTGATAAACCATGAAGATATGCACTATGATATCATACTTATTTCACTAAGAATAATATCTACAAACTAGCCTCAAAGTCCTAATATGTTCTAACATAAGTGTTTCAATACAAAGGTGATATGAATGAGACCACTCAAGGTAAGTAGACCAGGGATTAGATTATTAAATATAAGGACACTTTCACACTTTAAGGGATCCTAAAACACTAGATACACTCTATATGATCCATTAGAATGAGAAATTCTTGCACAAGACATGAAAGGATAAGGAAATGCAAGGATATGATCACTAGACTTAACCGTTCATCACTTTTCACACTTAAAAATGATGTTTATGAAATCAAAAATATATTTAATTAATTAATAAAAGGAAAAATATGACATCAAACTATAAGGTATTCACCATACTAGATGTGGTATTAGTCTACAAGAGCCAAAATCGATACTACTTATACAAATTCAAGGAGGAGAGAAGATAATGAAGTCCAAAAGTCACTAAAACATGTGTCAAGCTGAGATGAGGAGTTAAATATACATGATGATGAAATATTGAATATAAAATATAAGGTATCATAGGATAAATGTCATTTATAGGCATGAAATTCTTAGAATGTGATGTACGACTCTTCATTTGCTTGCCTAAAAACTAGCTTCATCATTTAACCCTCTTTAAAATTCTCCATAATAGACTAGGGATAGATGATATGATTGAAATAAGAGGGAGGGTTTATAAAAAAAATAAAACATGAATTTTATGTGCCCCTAATCATCAAGATTATTTGACCAAGTGTTCTCACTGCTTGCAATCATAATCACTCCTCTCTCACTCACATTTCACACTTGGCACCAAAGTTTTATTCAAATTTCCAATCCAATATATACATAATAGTGTATGAAACTTTTTAAGATCCCTCATTCCATTATATACATCAGGTATACCTTAAAATTCCTTCCACTTAGAGTTTTCACCTTCTCACTTGGTAGTCATTCCTTGTTCACTATGCCAGTTTGGACTAGCTGAGATGAAGGTGTTAGCATAAGCACTTATGAGCTAATCTGAAGCATGAAATGTAAATAATGAGTTATGATAGGTCCTAATATCTCTCCCAATATTATTTTTATCTTTTTAAACCCTTCCATACCTTTATAACACATAAAACTATTAAGAAAATCCATTTTCCACACTATCTATACAAGTAGGGTACAACTCAAGTTGATGATAAGGAACCCTAGAGATTCATATATAAGATATAATCAACTAAAAATCCATTTTATACCTCCTATTTACCTTTCCTTATTCATTATTCTTATCATTTCATTACTAATGGTTTTGGATAGTTTAGAGATGATTTGGCTCTTAAGGTTTTTTTATACAATCTTGACATTCAATCCACTAAAAAAATTCACTAAATCCTTGATAAGGACCCTATATAACTTCTATTATCTCCTTTATCTCCCATGATAAGTGTTCATATAATTACAATCATTTCAAGTTAGCTTATTGAACTCTCCTTCACATCCTACATAACCTACCATGCTCTTGAGTCAAGAAATGACTCCTCTATTACCTCCCCTATAGAAAAAAATTGTCACACACCTTATATATCCATATAAACATTTTATAATTTTTTGGAATGCTCTTGTAGTGTTATAAATGATGTTAGACCTCTTTAGGCCATTAGGCCTAGTCAAGACCTAATAGCTATTTCTACATACTTGTGAGTTTAGACCATTCTATTTGGTCTCAGACACCTATGAGACTTTTATCATGCTTATTAATGCATAATTTAACTCTACATTTTTTTTCAAGGTCTCATCAATCTCTATCCCACCTTTTGATCAAGATTCTTCTAAACTACAAATTTTAGTTCCTTGGGAGTGATCTCTACTGAGACAAAATAGAGGGCATCTCCCATATTTACCCATATAAAAGGTTAGTATGAGGGTATTAATTAAGTGGTAAGGACCCTCTGTACCAATTTACATGGTTATATAACATCAATAGCTCACTAAATTCCTAAAAAACCTAAGATAGACTTTTGGACCTTGACTATGTGCAAAGTCTACAAATATGACTATAAAATATCCTTTGAGAACTCATATTTACCTTATTTCATTATATGGTAACCTCTTAAGATGATTACCACCATTTGTGAAGATAATAAAATCATATTCGTAATCTCAACCTTTGCTAATATCTCTAAGGTGAACCTTCTAAGACTAACAGACTGTTTATAACATTATTTACTTAAGAGAGAGATGCCTATAGGTATGTATTACATGCTCAAACCCTAAATCATTTCTATAATAACATTTTTAGATCCTCAAAGTTATTATAATATTTTAATTTTATCATACCATGCTTTAGGTTAGACCATCATCAAGACTGGTTTTTCTTAGATCATTACCATGCCACAGTCAACTATAGTTGACTATGCTTAAAGCAAAAAAAGGGCCTTTAAATACATTTACACTTTTTAAAACCTATTTAACATGGTATAAGATTAATTTGAGATCCTTGAACCAAATTAAATCATCCAATGTTCATGTCTATAGGTGTAATCACCAAGGTTTGACTTATGGTATTATATGTACTTATAATTAGGTTGTAGGTAGTCTCTTTGAGAGCAATGGTGCACCTATAGGTGGTGGTCAGGACCAAGAATTTGTATTCCATACCAAATTTATGTTATTTGATACAAAATTATGTTCCTCAATTTAATAGGACCACCTAATAATTAAAACATGCTTCTATACTACTACTTTGGGCTGCAAGCCAATTGAGAGTTCAATATCTTGTAGAAAACAATACCTTATTGTAGTGAACAAATGAATTATTTGGAAGCCTCATTTTCATCATTTGTGGGAACAAACACCCTCTCTAATTTTGAAATATAATACCCCTTCATTAATTTTATAATATGTAAAAATATAAACTAACTTAGGATCTATGCCACATCATTATATAGTCAAACCAAAAGTGGTTAGGGCTCTATTTTGTGGGTTTTAGGGAAACTTGTCCCTAAAACTATATTCTTCAACTTGAAGTGGTTTTTCAAGTCTACTTTTCCATCATAGTTAATAATTTACTATCATGGTATATTAAACATACTAATACCTCAATAAGGTCTCAAAACATATTCACACACATTTAAGCAACACTTTGAAATATCTGTTGGGGGGCACCTATAGGTGGACATTTCTATATGCATGACAGTGAGTAGGAACATGAGCAATGTTCATAGTGTATTAATTATAATCAGATTTAGATTTTTGAAAGGTTATAATATGAATCCTTACAAACTTTAAGTACTTGAATCAATTTTCAACACTTTCCATTCCAATGTTATCAGCCTCTTGTAGGTGTACATCAGTGGTATATGACTATGCATATATGAGAATTGACTGTCATAGTCCATAATATGTTATTGGTGAGGTTTGGATTTATTTATAATGTAAAAATAATGTGTTAAATCCCTCTTATACTCTTTATAATATCTCCATTAACATACTTATGACCTCACACACCTCACTCAAATGATTGTGTATGGAATCATGTAGGAAGTTGATAGTGAGTCTTTCTTGACTATAAATTTCATGATGTTAGTATTAGAGAGTAATATTATAAGGGAAGAGTGATTTACATAACCTAAAAATAATAATTTACAGTATGATACATTCATTTAAGACCAATATAAGAAATGATAACCTCTATAATTGATGATCATGTCTGTAACTTGGCAATAGTGACCCTATCCTACATTTTGAAATGTTTAGCTCCTCAAGTCACCTCATAACATGAAATTAAATATGGAAAACATGAGATAAGTAATTAAAAATCCTATTTAATAAAATTAATCAAATTTTTGTATGTAATAGCTCATACAAAGGTAAAACCTATAGGGTATGGGGATTAGTATGCAAACTAAGACAATAAACTTATTAAGAATGGTTTATAAAGTATAGGAAACCATTCTTACAACTTCTTCATGAAAATTAATTATAATATTTTACTATCCAAAACCAAGATCATTTGACCTAAAACCTCTCCTACTGGCCACACCATCAAAAGACCTATTGACCAGTTTTGTATGCCTAATGGAGCGATGGAGAAGAGAAATGGTTTTGATCCATTTTTGGCACTTAAAAAATATATAAATAATGTAAATAGAGTCAGCTAAGTTTAATATACATTCCATAATATTTTCTCATGTTCCACTCTCCTTTATATCCCATACAACTGCCAAAACTCCTTTTTTACTTATTTTCTTGATTTCAGTTAGGAACCTAAAAGTTGTAGTTATTAATAACATTATTTACAAATAATATGACATATTTGGCATTGGAAGAGAGATTATAACACTTGTATACCTTGGAAAACTATACCATCTTCCTTTATGGCTCTAAAGTGTCCTTTAAGTGACATAAAATGACATAAGGACTAAATTAGACTATGACCAAGGCTAGAAACACTTTAAAACACAACAAAATAACCATGAAACACCCTATTCCACTATAATATACCCCTATATAGTTTTTGGAATATAAGGGTTTGACTTATTTTGACTTGTGGTTAAAATAGTCAACAATAACCTAAATGCAAGGGCTATTTCTAACATGTTGCTTATTGAGATAGCTCCATCAATAAGGAAACAAATAGATACCTCAAGATACACAAGTAAAACCATAGACCTCTTTAGTAAGAACATGTTGGTTGGTGATATGTATAATGTCCATATTTCAATGGAAGGTAATGTTGCTCTAACGTAATCTCAAAATATTGCATATAACATGCAAGTGTAGTCTAATTTAAACCAAAGAGGGTCTAATTTACCACCAAACAATACACAAAAAGTTCCTCTAAAAAATACCATGAGTGGATTGAAAAAATAGGCAATGGGTACACTAACTTCCCAAAATTAACAAAAACCATCTACACCTCAACCAATTACTTCCTCAAATGTGCAATAGGGGGCAACAAGCCAACAATAGACCAACTTACTCCTACAACAAGTGTAGAACACTATGCCACTTCAATCAGTGACAATGAATGTTCAATCATAACAAGCACAAACCAATATAACTTCTCAATCATAGACATTGTCTAACCAAAAATGTATTCATATTGGTCAAAATGTGCTATCTGTTCAAAAACAATGCTTGTCAAACTAATAAGTACATAAAATTTGACAAACTCCAAATCAACAACAATTGTCAAACTAAAAATAAGTGTTGTTTTAACAAGTACCAATCCAACAACATGTGTTTATACAATAACAAGGTTCTTATGCATAATAAGTACTAGGTGCTTGGAAATAATTTCCTTTCACCCTATGGGTATCACACATGGAACAAGGATCCGACTACCAAAACCTTTAATAGTAGGGACCTAGTCAGTAGCATGTTCGCTATATCCAACATGGTTCAAAAAGTAGACAATAAGTTCCCTCTCAAACCCAATAATACCAACACATTCCACATAGAAAAATGTCATTATTATTGATAAAAATAACTATCAATGGTTATGTATCTAACTTGAACCAAAATTTACATCAATAACAACATATTCCATACCCATAGTATAATCTTAATACATGAATATGCATACCTAGTCATCCAACAAATCTAACTAGCATCCCATATTATACCTACCCAAGTTAAAGTATTCCACTTTCAACCATGCAACCTCCCTAGAAACAAACCACTCCTTATCATTTCCTAGCCTAAGAGTTGCAATAGATGAAGAGTGCAATTCAAGTAATGAAAGTTAAAAAATAAACAAAGAAATTCAAACTAGAGGAGATATGTTCTTACCCATCTAACATGGAATATTTGTAAATACCATTTCCATCAGGTTATAAGTTACCTAAGTTAAAAAAATATAAAGCCAAAGGTGACCCTAAAGATAATTTGAATGAATTATTTATTGCTTACTAGGTGGTGGCCTACAACAATATATATTTGATTATATTCTTCCCAAGGAGTCTAGCTATACAAGCTTTGGAATGGTTTTTGAAATTACCCAATAATTCTATACCTAACTTCAATGATCTCTTATATAAGTTATTATAACATTTTTCATACAATCTCAAACATGAGATTACTATTATGGATCTAGGCCAAGCTAAACAAAATCCTAGTGAGAGCTTTGTTGCATATTTGCAATGTTAGAGAGCCCTAGTAAGCTAATTTATGCATAATATATTAGACAAATAGTTAGCTATAATATTTACAAGGAGATTTCACATTAATATATCCTAAATTATTGAGCTACAATGTGCTTATACATTTTAAGAGGTCATAGTAAAAGGAATATAGATTAAGAAATCCCTTGTCAATAAAGGCATAATTAAGCTATTCTCTTCAAATTAGAACCAAAACCAAAATTAAGGCCAGAACTATAATCATAACCATACTCAAATACTAGCTTCAACACCACCTCAATCCAATAATAATGAAAGGATTGAACCCTACAACCACAATAAGAATGTTGTTGGTAATGGGGTTACTAAATCATGCCATGTTTAGATAGTGTAAACACTCACTTTTTATATACATCCATCCACTCAAAAACCACTTCCTCACATTCCACCAGGACCTCCACACAACCAACCACCACAAAATCAAAATCAATTATAATCCCCTCCTCTAAGGAGAATACCACCCATTGATTGATAATTCAATGACCTTGGTGAGCCCATTGAGTTTGTATCCTATAGATTGGTTCAAGAAAATATGATTAGTTAGCCTATACCAAATCCGTTTCCTAATAATTCTCCATTTCTTGATTATTACAAATAAAATAAGTTTTGTGAGTAATATCATGTCAGAGGGCATTCCATAAAAAGGTGTATCCAACTCAGACATCTGGCTGAGAACATTATGGAAAATAAAGAGAGAAAAATGCACCCATGATCCTATAAATAATTTTAACTTGGATATCTACCAAAATCCATTTCCCCAACATAATAATAAAAAACCAATAATAGTACCAATAATAATAGTAACAATGGTAGAGAAATCCATTGTAAAATCAACAATAATATTGCAAACTACAACAACAATAGAAAATAGGTTAGAACCAACAGTAAAATGATCAAACCAATCAAGGAGCTCATCATCCCATTAAATATACCTAAAAAAATGTTTTAAGACATATTTTAGGTAGTCATGTTACCACCATCACTATCAATCCTATATTAATTACAAATAGAGCTAAGCCTTCATATAATAATTCTAATTTGCCAAATAATACCTACCAACCTCCCTATGTTGGTGATTCTTCCATGGATTATGTTAGCAATCAAGAACCATAATATCTAAGGATCATCATTCTAAGCCTCCCTACCTACCCATCTAACTACCAAATCCAAGTTTTAGGTTGATATTGTTAAATCACAACTTGGAGAGCCAAAGCCACTATTAGAGGATTACAACCAAATACTACAAATGTACCTAATCAACCTTCAATGCTTATAAAAAATAAACAAGATGATAAAACTGAGGGGAAAACCTATGATATTTTAGAAAAAATAAAGAATAAACTTTCACACATCTCCATCATGATTTTTATGACACATCTACCATCCATAAAGACATCATGAATGAGTATTTAAACCAATCCCTTGTGCCAAATGACATCACTCTAGACAAATTCAAGCCATGGTAGGACACTTGGCCCCTAGCCAACATCTCACCTTTGACCAAAGTGATATGTCTTCCCTAGGCCCTCTACATAATAACCTATTTTACATTGAATATAGTATAATGAACCAAAGAGTTAAAATTGTCCTTGAAGAAAATGGTTTGGGTCTCAATATTGTCTTTAAAATTGGTCAAACAACTAGGATATACAATAGTCAACTTGCAGCTAGATACCATCATTATCAAGGCATATAATAATGAAGAATGGGAGTCTTAAGGTACCATTAGCCTACTAGTAGTCATTGGGCCATTGACTTAAGATACTCTATGCCATGTTTTAGACTTGGATCTATCTTACAATCTATTATTGGGCTAAGAAATTAGGACTATACCTTTTACATTGCATTAGTGTATAAAATTTACACGCTCAAGAATGGAAGTGACTATACCTATTTATCTTCATCCATACCAATATTTTAAATTCCTTGAGGCCAAGTATAAGATCTAAAACTACCAACTTGGCATGAATCTTATGCCCAAATCTGATGTAGGAAATGTTGATAAGGGAAAAGTCATTGAATTAGGCCCATAAACTAATTACATTAACCTAGATAACTTAACCTCTACCTTAGTTATGCCTCCACCAAAATTTTCTAACCATTTATATGTCAATGATAAAGGCATTGGATAATATAACACCCATAATGTATTCCATATTTCCAAATTACCTACAAATCCTAAAGATTATGGGAGACCTACAACCAAGAATATTCATATGGTGTGTGACACCAAAGGAAAATCTCAACTAAAAAATCCCACTGTCTTTAAACTAGTCTCTAGACTAGAATATGACCCCTTAATAGAGGATGATTAATGGCTCTACATTGATGAATTAACTAATTGTTACATCTAAAGTGTGAAGTATCTTATTCCCAACTAGATTATATATCACCTAGATTATGAAGGCAGAGGCCTCAGGTTACATCAATAAGGCATGATTGAATAAGTCTCAATGATTAAATGCAAGGGAACCCATGGTATTATATTTAAACTACCTAGGGGTGACCACACATACTTAATTGACATTTTAACATAAATTACTAGAGATGATGATGTTTTTAGTGATGCAAGTCCAATTATAGTGTTTACAATGAAATTTCCACTACAAACTTATTTAACCCCCATGCCATTTGCATTATTTTCCACATTTATCAACCTTCAAATTTAAACCTTCACCATCCACAACTGATAGACTTGAACCAACAAGAGTCAATAATGACATTATGTGAGTTTGAAAATGATGAGGCCATATACAAATTTCTAGGATTAAGGAGTCACATACCACTTGGAAACTAAAAGCAATGCTTTGATATTAGATTGGATACTTCTACCTACTTTAAAGAGTGGGTGAACTTCCCCATCCTAAAAAAAATCAAATCAAACATTAAGGTCTGAAAGTGAAAACCTATTTAGAGTGATTTTTGAATAGGGAAAGAGTAAAGAGAAAGGCAAGTATCTTGATGAAAACTAGTTTTCAACACCATTAAATGGGGATGTTCACCCCACTTCCTATGAAGAATATAAGACCCATATCCCACAACCTGATTATGGATTAGATATAAGTGCTGATGAGTGGCAATATTTTGCATTGATTGTTTAAGATTGATCTAAGGTATTTGTATCATGGCCAATGCCAACATTAGAAGATTTTGATTATTATTGTTTTGGAGAATAAGAAGAGCCAGTCCATCTAGAGGACTTTGCCATTGTATATTATTTCAACTCTTTTCTAAATATTTTAGATGATGGTTCTCCAGTTTTATCAGAAGAAAATTTAGAGGTAAATATTGGGACTCTATGGGTAATTACATCTCTCATTAAGGATGAACATGAATCTTTTAAAACCCTTTTGAGGGAGTTTGTTAAAATATTTGTATGGGACTATTCGTACATGCTAGGTTTGGACCCCACCTTAGTTATACACCATATTATAATACATCCTAATGAAATGATTATTTAACAAAAGTTGTGCAATATGCATCATCCTATTACTATGTTAGTAAATAAAGAGTTGGACAAACTCTTAGATATGATATGCATCAGGATGATTGACTATTTAGAGTGGATTTCAAACATTGCTCTAGTAATTAAGAAGACAAAATGTTTTCACATTTGTACTAATTTTAGAGACATCAATAAATATTTCTCAAAAGATGAATTTCCATTGCCCAATATTGACATGATAGTCAACTCAATGATTGGATATGAAATTCTCTCTTTAATGGATGAATTTTCAAGTTATAATCAGACCAAGATAACATAAAAGTCAACACAAGATAATGTTCACCACTCCATAGGTAAAGTTTTGTTATCAAGTAATGCAATTTAGACTTAATAATGTTGGATCCACTTACCAAAGAGCTATGACAATGTTTTTTCATGACATGATGCACTACATTATTGAGGATTACATCAATGATATTTTGGGTAAATAAAAGACACATGCTAATCACCTAACTATTATATGAATAACCTTTAAGAGACTTCATGAGTACAATATTAGGATTAATCTAAAGAAATGTGTATTTGGTGTTACTTTTGGACAACTATTAGGATTCATTATCCCTCATAGGGGCATGAAAGTTGACCCATCCAATTTTTTTGTAATTACAAAAATGCCACCACCATTTACCTTGAAGTAGATCTATAGTTTGTAGGGAAATATTCAACCTATTAGATGCTTCATCTCATAATTAGTTAAAAAACACCACCTATTTATATACTTAATAAATAAAGGTGTTACATTCTCCTAGATTGAAGAGTGTAAAAAATCATTTGATCAACCTAATAAATATCTTATCAACACACATGTTTTGTTGCCACTAACATGAAACAAGCCACTGTTTCTTTACTTATCAACAACTATGAATGCCCTAGGGGCACTTTTGGCACAACATGATGAATAGGTAAAATAACATGTCGTGTATTATCTAAGAAGAACATTAATCATGTATGAACATAACTATATGCTAATTGAGAAATCATGTTTAGCAATGGTGTTTGCAACCCAAAAATTGAATCATTATATGCTAAACAACAAGACCATTGTTATCACCAAAGTAGATCCACTCAAGTATCTTATTTCCAAATCAAATCTATAGGTTTGTATGGAAAATATATCATGATATTTTTAGAGTTTAAAATTTAATATGCCAACTATAAATCCATTAAGGGACAAGTACTCACAAATCCACTTGTTGTAGCTCCTCTTCAAGATACTCAACCTCCTACATTTGGGTTTCTAGATGAGGATATTATGACTGTTGAAGAAGTAGATGCACCTCTTGAGACTACACAGTGGAAGATGTACTTTGATAGATCATTCATGGATCTTGTATTAGAGATGAGAATATTATTTGTTATGCTATAAGGAGATCTCATTCCCAAGTCCTTTCATATTATATTTAACTATACCAATAACATGGTTGAGTATGAAGTGCTCATTGTAAGGATTCATTTAGTAGTACATTGATGGAAGTTAATATGGTTGCATATGTGAAGAGGTGTATCAAGTTTAATAATCATGATAATATGATTTATGCTCTAGCTAAGACACTTAAACCATTAATAAAACCATAGTTGTTCTCAACTTGGGGACTCAACCTTATCGGGAAGATTAATCCAACATCTTCATATGGCCATAAACACATCCTAATTACTATTGAATACTTCACTAAGTGGGTGTAATCCATTCCCCTCACTTACATCATTGGTAAGTAGATCTCCAAATTCATATTCAACCATCTCATTTTCTAATATGGAATCCCCTCTGATTATATCTGATAATTGTGGATCATTCATAAATAAGGATGTAAAAACACTTTTTTCTCAATACCACATCAAACAAAATTTATTTACCACTTACTGTCTACAAGGAAATGACTAAGCTAAGGATTTTAATAAAACCATTGTGAACATTTTGAATAATATTAACAATAATGTTGGTCCTAATTGGCACTTGTAGCTATTTAATAGCCTTTGGGAATACCATACCACATTTCATACTCTAAAAAGAGCTACATCTTATTCAATTGTTTATGGAACTAAATCCAATCTTCCCATTGAGGTTGAGTTGCCTCCTCTCTACATTTCATTATAGTACATCATTAATGATGAAGACTACATAGTGGCTTACTTTCAAGAGCTAGATCTTCTTGATGGGAAATTATTGGTTGCCTTGAATAATATTTAGGATTATAAGAACCAACTCAAAGGCCAATATAATATGTGTGTAAATTATTGTGAATTTAAGCTTGGTGACTTAGCACTAAAATAAAATCAAAAGAATGTCAATGTTGAGTCTAATAAAAAGGTATAGTTCCAACTAAACTAGTTAGGGGCCCTATGTAGTTATTTCCAATTATGAAACTAGAACACACATGCTCACTACACCAGAGGTAGATGAACTTGACAAACAAATAAACATAATACACCTCAAACATTTATACACTTGATGGGTTCATATTATTGTCTACAAGGATAATCTAAGTTATACCACATTATACCTATTCTTTATAATATAACCCTTACCATTCTACCATATCCTTAACCCTTTATCAACCTATTTTTTGACCTCACCCCACCTATCACATTTTGCCTTGGTTTTGATTCATTCCTATTTTAGGCATATTTAGTGGTTGATGATAGATTTAGTTCTAACATTTATTCCAAAATTACATGTTTGAATGGTGGTATATGATAGTAGTGTGATAGTGGATTTGGTAATTTAATCCTTCATTTGTTGTTACTTTTGACTGGTATCACTGATTATAATTGCCTTTGGGTAAATTAGTGTCCCACCTTCTGCTAATAATTATAATTGAGTATGGGAAATTAATACCATTGACCCTTTTCCATTATTTCCTAATTATAATTGCTTATGGGCAAATTAGGATCAACAAATTTTTACCATGCATTACTACATCACCTTGCCAATCATGTTATGATTTTTTTTGCCATTTTACTTTTACTTGGAATTTACTAGCACTTAATTTCACTTCCTTTTGGATAGGTAGAATTACTATGACTTGAGGTCCTAATGGGACTATGTAGGTATCACTTGATTAACATTAAGGTTAGCTTGGTCACCCCTTTGCCATGCTCTCACCATTTTGTGAGCTTGGACTATTTTTTATCTTGTAATTATTGATTGATTTAAGTTATGGAAAACACTAAAAACATTGGAATAATTTCACTTCCTTTTAGATAGGCAAAAATATAGTGACTTGAGGTCCTAATGGGACTATGTAGGTAGTTCTCGATTCATGTTGAGTTTAACTTAATCACCCCTTTGCCATGTTCCCACTATTTTGTGAGCATTTTAAGCTTGAAAGATCTTGTCATTTTACAAGTAACCTAATCCATGCTCTCATCATTTTGTGAGTTGGACTATTCTGTGTCTCGTAATTCTTGATTGAGTTGAGATTCTTAAAAAAATCCAAAAACATTTACAATAATTTTAAAACCCTTAAAAAATTATAAAATATTTTAAAAATCCTAAAGATCACTAAATCACTAAAATTTAATTAGAATTTCCATGCGAGATATAAAGCCATCAATTTTTTTTAGGATGGGCCATTTTATCTAGTCAATTTATTTTTAGACCATCTTGGTATTTTTCTTCCCACTTTTTGAGAGAACTACATCATCTTAAGGTTTGCACATACTATGTAGGAAGCACATGGATATATGGACTATCTTAGGTTAGCTCAGCCATACCTTCCTTTCTTATTTGACCACTTATTTGCCTTAAGTATCTGAATATCCCTAACTATTTCATGAGTAACCACTTTTCATTTAGTTTCCCCATCCTTGTTGGCCTCAAGCCTTATTCTCTTACAATTTTTTGAGTTCATGCTATGATCTTTGTGTATTCAAATTTGATACACTAATGACCATTTGGATTCATCTTATGCTCTTGACATTTTATGAGTATTTTTTGTTTCAACACTCTCATCATTTTACAAACTCATTCTCATTCTAAGACTTAGATGTAGTAGACACTATGAATTACCAATTCAGTTCATTTGTGGCTACTCATATCTTAAGTTTTAGTATGATTTTAAACATAAACTATACTCTTTTGTTCATATCATTTGTTTGTATTGACATTTTCATGATTGTGAAATTTCATCCCCTCTTTTTTCATGTACTCACCATTTTGTGTGATCATTCTTATTTTCCTCTACACATCAGTCATGTTTTCTTATCATCTATTTTATTCTATCCCATATCCTGGGAGAACTACATTTAACCTAAAGTTCACATTAGATTTTGTGTCCATGGAAATATGTAGGTAGCTACCCTTTCCTTTTATTCTACCCCCCATTTTGTGTCATTGTTTCCCTATAGCGTAGAGGAAAATTTGTGCCAATTTTTTAATGTTATACCTATGTCATTGCTACCTAGATTAAGGATCACATTATTGTCAAGAGTGACACCTATATTACAGACACACACACAAATAATTTATTTTCAGTTTTCACTACATTGTGATTAACCACTAATTTTGCATTTCTATTTATTTCACTTCATTTTTTTAGATTACTTTGTTCACTATACTTTTATTTGCTTTGGATTGTTTTGCTGTTTTTATTATTTTGTTCACTTTTTTTGTTTGTGTATTTATTTTTATTGGTGTTTAATTGGTGTTTTTATTTTATTTTATTTTTATGTATTTGTTTTTTTGTTGTTGTATGCTTCTTAGTTTTCATAATATTATTACATTTTATTTGCACTTAAGTCTTGATTATACATGTCATGTAATTCAATTCTAACTTTTTGTATTTGGTTTTATACTTAATATATTTGTTATATTTGCACTTGAGATTCAATTATCCATATATTATTACTAAATTATTTATATTTACATTTAAATTGAGTTTTTCATGCTTAAGATATAAATTGTCATTTTAATTATCCATAACTATCATGCATAATATCAAAATATTAAAAAAACTATGCTCACAAAGTCTTATAGAAACAACATCATCTCTTCAATAGTCACAAAACTAGCCATCTACCTAAACATGTCTCAATCTATGAGTAATAAAAAAGTGAAGCAAATAATTTATTATGTGTTTATACTAACAAACATATTTGAATAAGCATCCATATGAGTTATACAACATAATTAGATGATATTCTCAAAATAACATCTCCTAACCTTAACCATCTTTTTGGGCCTCCCCTTGAGACCTATTTAACAACGTAATTTTTCAGTCTATATCCCATTTTTGTTCAAATGTACATCTTTGAACTGACATTTAGGATATAAATGTGTTGTTATGCTTTACCATCACCATATTTTTGGGCCTCCCACTGAGACTCATTTAACAACATATTTTTTAAGCCTATATCTCGTGTTTGTTTGAATATGCATCCTTGAACTCACATTTAGGCTAGAAAAGTGTTGTTATCTTTTTCCATTACCATCTTTTTGGGCTCCCCCCTAAGACCAATTTAAAAACATAAATTTTGAACTTAAATACTATATTTATTCAAATGTGCATCTTTGAAATCATATTTAAGATAGAAATGTGTTGTTATCCTTTGTCATCACCATATTTTTATCCCTCCCCCTAAGACCAATTTAACAACACAATTTTTCATCCTATATCCTATTTTTTTTTAAATGTGCATCTTTGAACTCACATTTAGGCTAAAAATGCATTATTATCCTTTTTTATCACCATATTTTTGGGCATCCCCTTGAGACCCATTTAACAACACAATTTTTCAACCTATATCTTGTGTTTATTCAAATGTACATCTTAAAACTCACATTTAGTCTAGAAATGTGTTGTTATTCTTTAGCATAACCATCTTTTTGGGCCTCCCCCTGAGACCCATTTAACAAAAAAAAATCATCCTATATCCCATGTTTGTTTGTCCATGCATGTTTGAACTCACATTTAGGCTAGAAATGTGTTGTTATCCTTTGCCAACGTATGTGTTCTTGATTATAATTACATTTGGTAAAATCAATGTTTCCCATTTTGTTCTTGATTATAACCACCTTTGGGAAAATTAGCATTGCTCTTTTAATTCTTGATTATAACTAACTTTGGGAAAATCAATGTCTCCCTTTTTGTTCCTAAATATAATCACCATTGAAAAAATAATTTTTCTATTTGATTACTGATTATAACCACCTATGGTCAAATCAGTATCTATCCCATCACCTAATAGGGCATCTATCCATGCCACTACTTATAACCACCTTTGGGAAAATTGTCATCACACATTTTATTACTGATTATAACCACCTTTGGGCAAATTAGTGACTTCACCACTATTACTATCTATAACTAACTTTGGGCAATTCTATAGTCTTACCCTCATTTCCATTTAAATTGTGTCATTTTCTTTATTTTAAGGGAATTATCAATGATTTTATTTTTTTGCTTGCTCCCTTGAGGGGACATCAATGGATTATTGACCATCCTTTGGGACATGAATCATTTGTTAAAATACATAAATGTAATAAGCACATATTTAGAAGAGATTTAATGAGCAAAACATAACATAATGATCCCAAATCATAAAACATAACATAGATATTTATCTAAAAAAAACCTCAAAGAGGTAAAAAACCTAGAAAAGTGATATTCAAATTGAGAAATACTAATAACCCAAATACATCAAATCTTCTTCATCTCACTCCTTCTTAGATAAATTCTTCACAAATTTATTTCAAATAAGTATTTGCCACACACAGGAATACTTGAATTATTTTTTGTGTTTTATATATTTTACAATAAGGGTAAAACCCTATTTATAATGATTCATGAGGGGATGTGACTATTGTAAAAATAATGGGTCCATCCACCCTAATAAATTCAATTAATAAAAATTTGATAAATATTAATTAACTATAATAAGATTATTTATTTTCCCAAAGTTTATACCTTGAGTAAATAACTAATATATGACTATTTATTTAATTACTTACTGATGTAAGCCAAGGATTAATAATAAACACTTAGACATTAATTGTTATAACACTCCCCCTTAATGATAATTGGGGATAAAATCCATAGTCACCATAAAGGAATTATACCTTGTGCAAAATATGAAGGATTTAAAAACCTTCATCATGTAAAAAATCACCTTTTAACACAAAAAGAATTATAATACATAAACTACTAAAAATTGAATGTAGGAAATCATGATTGTGAGATTACATCTCATTATTTCTCATGGATAATCACTAAGCATATTTGGAGCCTTTTATGACATAATGACCTCCATTACAAATTATATTTTTAAATGTATTAGGGTACAAAAGTAAAACTTCCATATAAAGTTTAATCAAATCACATAATTTACACACAAAATTTACAATACTTTACAATTAGAATAAGTACATAGAAGAATAATAAAAACATGGCCATTAGGAAGTGGAATCATCATACACACTCCCCTTTAATGGCAACTCTGAGAGGCCTAGTATTATATGAAATTAACAAAACTTGGTAATACCAAGTGGTTTTGTGAATATATCTACACTTTTTCATAAATAAGATAGAAATATAGATCAATATCACCATTGAGGACTTTTTCTTAGATAAAATACACATGAACTTCAATATGTTTAGTTCTTTGGTGTTGCACTAGACTTTTCACTAGAGCTATACAACTTTAGTTATCATAATGAAGGATGGTAATCTAAGAAACATCAAAATAAAGTTCTAATAAAATTCATGTACACATGTCTTATTTAGTAGTTTATATATCACTTATTTACTTATCTTATGTATAAGAGAAAGAGAGACAATAGGTTGCTTATTGCTACTCCAAATGATAGCACCTTCACCAAACTTAAACACATATCCGTAAGTAGAATTGTGATCTAAAATATCACCAACATGGTCAACATCATAATAACCATATAATTTAGCATTATAAATGGAAGAATAAAATAAATTATAATTAATAGTTGCTTTGATATAAAAAATAATGCATTTAGCTAATTTACGATGATCTAAATAAGGATATTGCATAAATCTAGAAGCAATACTAATAGCATATAAAATATCTAACCCTGTAATGGTTAGATAAATCAAAATTTTAATAATATATTTATACAAAGTAGGGTTATTTTTTTCATATGTAGTTTTAGGATCAAGTTTCATACCAACTTCAATAAGATTAATGGTAGATTTACAATCAAGCATGTTATACTTAACAATAATATTATGTGTATACTGATATTGTGATACAATAATTGAATTTTTATCTTAAAATATGGTCATTTATAAAAAATGATATAGAGTACCTAAATTAGTCATTTCAAACATTTGAATTAGTTTAACCTTATATTTATGAATTAGACTAGTTAGATCACAAGTAATCAACAAATCACCAACATATAATATGATTAGAGTCAAATGACCATTTTAAACATTAACAAAGAGATAATTATTTGAATAGCAATTATAAAAACTTAATTCTTTGAAAAAAGAATTAATTTTAAAATACCATGCTCAAGGAGCTTATTTTAAACTATATGAAGATTTATTTAACTTGCATATATAATGTTCTCTGTTAGGATCAGTGAAACCTTTAGGATGAGTCATATAGATTTAATTTTTTAAATGACTATTTAGAAATTCATTATTGATATCTTTTTCATGGATAAACTAACCATTTTGAGCTATAAGAGCAATAAAAAGTCTAGCATTACTCATTTTTCTATAGGAGCAAAAGTTTCAACACAGTCAATCTTGAGTTTTTTATTAAACCCATGAGTAACTAATCTATCTTTAAACTTGTTAATTTTACCAATTAAAACATATTTGATTTTAAAAATCTACCTACAACTAATAATATGCATTTTAGGTGGAGGAGGGACAAGATCCCAAGTCTGATATTTTATTAAGGCATTATATTAAGCTTGCATAACAACATTCCATCTACCATCTTGAGTGAATTCTTTAAAATATTGAGGTTCAAATTCATACATAGTCATTAATTCATGACAAGAATGTTGACTTCTAATTAATTTATTAAGATTATCAATATTAGAATATTGAATTAGGGATTCTACCCATTTAAGTCTTAGAGATTAAACATAAAAATCAGTGGGTTCCTCAAACTTTAATTTATCCATAACTAGATCAACTTACTCAAGGGCATCTATTTCATCACAAGGAAAAACATGAGACTCAGGTTGATTAATGAAAGAGCATATATGAGGATCCATAGAGGGCTCACAAAAGGTTTTTTTAAGAATAAAAACATTATTATTCTTGATAATCTAATGTTTATAGGGGTAATACACTCTTAAACCTTTTATCTTACCTACATATCCTTAAAAAATTGTATGAATAGGAAGTGGAGTCAATCTTCTTCCTCTTAACTTTAATGACAAAGATAAAAGCACGTCTACTAAAACTCTTGAGATGAGCCACACCAGGTTTTTTTTTAGTTCACATTTTTAAAAGAGTAGAAAGATGCAAGGCTTTAGTAGGGACTCTATTCAAAATATGAACAATAGTGTTCATGGCTTCAACCCATAACTTAGGAACATTTGCAGATTGCAACATTATTCTAGCCATTTCTATGATGGTGCCATTTTTCCTTTCAACAATATCATTTTAATAAGGGGAGTAGTGGAGTTGTTAATTCCCATTTAATACCATAACTAATGAAAAAAATAATCAAAATCTTTTGCAACATATTCACTATCATTATCAGTTCTTAATCTCTTCATAGACAAATCAAATGCATTTTCAACATAATCTTTAAAATATTTAAACTTAGAAGTATCAAATTTATTTTTAATAAAATGAGATCAAATCATTCTAGTATAATCATCAATAAATGTAATATAATATAATTAACCATTAATAAAATTAACTTACAAAGGACCTACAACATCACTATGAATTAATTCTAAAGGATGTGAGGAATTTGCATCATAATTCTTATGAAAGGGGTTAGTATGTTGATTACCATGTAAGAAACCTTCACAAGTTTCATGGTGAGATGGGATATAAGGAAGCCCAAAAATAAGATTATTTACAAACATATCTTGTAAAATTATAAAATCAACATGTATTAATCTTTCATGTCATAACTAAGATTCATTTTTATTATGCGATGAAAGAAAACATGTAGAAGAAGGAGAAAATATATATAAACCATTCTTTTGAACACCTTTAACAATCAAGGAACCAAAATAATTTATAATGGACCAACTATCTTTAAGTAATTTTATAATTAAATTATCACTTTTAAGTTGATAACAAGATAACAAATTCTTTTTAAGTGTAGGTACATAGAAAACATCTTTAATAACAACATTTGAAAATTTTGTTTTTCTTTATTTAGTTGTTTCTAAAAAAAATATCATTTGAGTAAATTATTTCATAGATATCTCTATAATCACATAAAATATTAGATTATCATGTCATATGGTGCGATGCACCACTATCTAAAATCTATTCATTTTCATTTGAAGCACATAAAGCAACATATAAAGCAATAACATTTGAATCCTGATTGTTATTCTGATTAAAGTTTTGATTCTTCTACTTGTTTGATTGTATTTTTTTCCTTTATTATTTTTAGAATTTTTATTGTTATTTCTATCTTTATTTTTATAACAAGTTTTCCTTCCATGACCAAATTTACCATAGATATTGTAATTTCCATTAAACTTAGGTGTATGATTCTTATTACTAGATTTCTTGTTACCATATTTTCCTTTAGAAAAATTAGGGTTAGATTTATATTTTTTAGTGTTACTAGAAACATCATTAAGAGTGATAAGTACATAAGTGGCATTCTTCCTATAATCAAAATTGGTCATTACTTGTTCTTTCTAAATTATGAGAGCAAACAAGGTGGTAAGGTTAGGGATATCTTTCTCAATTTGATACTTAAAATTCAAAATTGAAATAAAATTTCTAAAATTTTCATGAATATTTAACTTAATGATAAAATAATTGATCTTGAATCAAATTACAATTACATCTATCTAACCGGGCTTTAATGCTTTTAATTTTAACAAGAAAATTAACTTTTTCATCACCCTTCATAGGTGTAGTTAGCAATTAAAGGATTAATTTAATTATCTTTGAAAAGTGAGTATATTCATGCATGGATTAAAAAAGTTTATAATCATCACTAGGAGACTCTTGATTACTAATGTGAAGAAGGAATTCATCCTTAATACTCTACAAGATAATAGACATAACTTCATATGATTTTATTTGAAATGTATTGGTAAGGTCAGGGATCACATGTCATTTAAAAGGGGATTTCTCAGTTTTAATGACAATAGTCCATAATTTTTGGGCCATAAATTTAGATTTAACATGAATTTTTCATATATTTTAATTATTTCCATTAAGCATTTAATATTTATCTAAGGAAAAATGAGGCAAAGTTATAGCTTCCCTTTAAATAAGATAGTAAATAAATGCTTAAAATGAAACCTTTTTAATTTGAATGTAACTTAAGTTTTAAAAATGGTAAATTAAAAGTGTAAATATATTTAATTACATAATTTAGATGATAAATAATGCAAAAAATTGAATTAAAACTTCATAAATCCAAGTGTTTAAAGAGTCACACTCAAAATAATCACCTAAACACTATTATTAAAAAAGATACAAAAAAAATAATAAAAAGCTTAAAAATAAATAATGGACCACTCTAATGCATCCAAAATGTGTCAAAACCTTAATATTGCTTAGTTGAATGACTATACTTGCCTAAGTTTAGACTAGATCAAGTGTCGAAAGAAGGACTAGTCGACAGGTCAGGGGGTTTTCACATGAGAAGGAATACACAAAAACTCAAAAGTAGAATTCAAACTAAATTAATTTGAAATTAATTTTGACTAAAGTAAATAATAAGATTAAAAAAAAATTTCAGTGATAATTGAACACTAGACTTATATTTTACAAGTTTTAACCAAAAAATTATAATCACCAACTTATCTATGAGTGAATTCAAAGGTTTACATGTAAAATATTATATTTAATTATTTTTATCTAATTATTAGTTTTTAAATATTTAAAAAAAAAAGTTTTTTTTGCATGTAAACAAATGTAAAAATAAATTACTTGTTTTTTTTAACTTTTTGGTGAAATAATTTAATAATCAATAAATCAAATTTGTAAATTTAAAAAATAAAATATTTTTTAAATATTTGACAAAACTTTATACTTACCTTAGTATTTATTATAGGTGGAAATGGTGCAAGTCTGGGAGAAAAGGAAAAGCTTGAGAGATATAGAGGCCTTCTAATGCCTTCAAAATTTGCAAATCTTCTTGAAATCCTCCCACAATGTCATTAAGTCTTTCAAAAAAAAATTTGGTGCCAAAAATAATTTTTGCTAGCCTCTTAGGCTATATAGGTATGTTAATGGAGGAGAGATAAATTTGAATAGGCTGATCCAGAGCTTTTCAAGCCTTGAAAAAATTCATGGGTCCTTATTTTTGCAAAACTAAGTGAATAAAAATTTTAGAAGGCAATTTGATGCACAAAAAATTTAGGTTCCATTTTTTAAAAGTGTACAGGACATACATTGGTATCCAGTTATCTAGGTTTTGAATAAATTGAAATATCAATTTAATATTCTAAATGCTTGTTGATCAAAATCCTCTCCACTAGCTCTGATACCATGTTAAAATATATAAATGTAATAAGCACAGATATAGAAGAGATTTAATGAGTAAAGCATAACATAATGAGCCCAGATCATAAAACATGACACATGTATTTATCCTAGGAGAACCTCAAAGAAGTAAAAAAAATAAGAAAAGTGATATTCAATATTGAGAAACAATAATAACCTCAATATATTAAATCTTCTTCATCTCACTCCATCTTAGATAAATTATTCACAAGTTTGTCTCACACAAGTATTTACCACACACAAGAATACTTGAATATTTTGTGTTTGATATATTTTACAATAGGGGTTAAATCCTATTTATAATTATTCACGAGGGAATGTGACCATTGTGAAAATAACAAGTCCATTCAACCTGATAAATTCAATTAATAAACATTTGGTAGATATTAAATAACTATAATAAGATTATTTATTTTTATAAGTTTATACCTCAAGTAAATAAATAATATATTAATTTTTATTTAATTACTTATCAATGTAAGCCAAGGGATAATAATAACTACTTCGACATTAATTTTATAACACCATTTAAATTAACAAATTTTTCATTCTTTGAAAATATGTTACTGTGCCTATGTCTTTCAACACCTTAAACAGGGACAAATTGTGGAAAATTAGTTTTGGCCACTTTCATGACTAAACTAGCATTTAGTTTAATTTCTAGTAAATGACATATTTTAAGCCTAGAATTTACCTAAATTGACCAAATTTTATCATGTAAGGGATTTAATTGCCAAGAAATGTGAATAGGTTAGCTTATTTGGTGTATTATATTTTGTGCATCACTAACTTGGTTCAGTGCTAACCTTAGTCAAATTATGACCTAGTAATTTGGCACTTTTGGTATGTTAATCTATTAATTTATGACATTTAAAATAATTTATAAAAGCTAAAAAGTACTAAGCAAGACTAATTATATTGTAAATATTAATTAACTTGCCTAAACAAAAATTTCAAATCAAATTAGTGAATTTCATTTACTAAAAAGGATTTTTAGCTAAAAATGAAGTCAAAGAGTCAAATGAGCTAACAAAATGATTTATTATCTCATAAATATTCAATAATATGACTCACACCTCAAAAATATCTAAAGTGAGTTGTCATGCCTCACAAATATCATAAACAAAAGTTTTAATATTTCACGAGTGCCTTAACCCTAGAGTTAGATTGACTTAACCAAGGTTAATTAATACTCCACATAAGTTAGAGTTTAACCAAACATATCCATGGTTAGAGTTAGTTCTTTGAGCTATAAATATAAGTGACCACACCATTAATAAAAATGTTTTGTGTGTAAGGTTATTATATTAAAATACCTTCTTTAAGCATTTGAAAGTAGTGTTATTATTCCAAAATTATTCCAAGCTTCACACCAAGCCAAAAATGACTATTGAAGATATGTTACCACCATATAAGAGTATTGATAAAATAATACAATCATCATAGGCTAAGCATGAACATTCTTATACCAAAAATTAAGCATCATATGTGAAAAGAGAGGTAAGAAATTTATATTGTCTTCATCTTTATTTTGTGTTCTTTCTTATTGTGTTATGCTCCCCCTAGTTCTTAGACAAAAGGGTTTAGTCTTAGTGCATTATTTTTCTTGATGTTTTCTCATTTTGAATAGTAAGAGACTAATCTACATATTCTTTCCTCTTCAACTCCTAAGGTACATAATAGTTTATTCCTATAATTGACATCAATCTAGAAAACTAGTGTCAATCTAGAAAATTTACATCAATACCTACAAGCTTGTTAAAAAAATACATAAAATTATAAGATAAAACTTGAAACTTGAATATTTTAATGCATCCATTATAAACATTAAGACTAACATATTAATTTCCTTAGACATACATGATGTTCAATGTCCCATTGGACATGCCATTATCTACCTTAAGATTTCAAAGAGGAAACAATATATAGATTATTCTCTTGTTAGTCCAAAGGAGAAAACATCAAGAATAACAATGCACTAAGACTAAATCCTCTTGCCTAAGAACTAGGGGAGCAGTTTCCATGTCTATGCCATAAATAAATACATCTCTTTCTATTTAATCTAATCATCAAAGCTAAAAAACCTCTGGTCATCTCATCAATACTAATATACAAAGCATTTATAAATCAAATTCATATCCATCATGTCTAATCTAAGTAAAAGAGATATAAGTAAGTGAAATAGGCATCAAATTAGATAACACTATATATCATAAATCTCATATATAAAAATTTCAAAAGTTCACATACATGAAAAATGGGGCATATATATGGAAAGAGAGTACAATTACATCTCAAATCATATGAATATATCATGTAAATTAGTACATCTCATGGATTGAAATGTGAAGCTCTAAAAAATCAACTTCACTATGACTTTCTCTAGTAGCTCTAGCTTGAGGATCTACATGTAGAAGAATCTCACCTATCCTATATTATGGTGGGGTTGGTTGTGTAAAAGGACGCATGTTCAAGGATTGAATTGATGGATGAGCTACTAATCTTACTAATGTGAAAGTCCTATGTGATCGACTTGATCTATAAGTTGACCTCTATGCACTTTACTCAAAACGTGTAGGCTTTATAGCTACTACTAGCACTACTACCATGTATAAGCTCCTATAATATTTCACCTCATCCTTAACCCAAAGTATATTATCATATATAATGGTAACAAACCTATCTCTATAACAATATCTCAATCCTCATCTAACTCTATCTATAGTCAAGACATACCTACCCATGTTGTATCTCTCTTTATTTATGTTACATCTCACTCTACTATCATAGAGTCTCTTTGAGAAACCATTTATGTATGTTCTTATACTACAACATCACACTCAAATCTATTAGAATCCATATCTAAGATAAGTTGTACCTATATCTCACACATCTAACTCAACTCTATTATTAATCTATATATCTCTATATGATCTACACTAATCTAACTATGAGATATAAATAGCTACTAGGATCAATGATCTAATTAGGTTTATAAACCTATGAGATTGATCTCTCTATCACTAATTTCCTATATAAATCTATCAGTAAGTTCTTAAGTCTCATAAGATACTATGGGTCTTGATGAACTAGTGTGTCCAACATCTCCTATCGCTTATGCACCTTGATCATCCCCTATCACATCTACCTTTACCATTTCTTCATCTAAGTCTATCTCTACCTCCTCCTCCACATACTCTATATCTATGTCATATGCCTCTTTTAACTCATAACTTTACTCTCTCTCCTCTCCCTCTTCCTCTTATTCCTCCTATACTCTAATATACATTACTCTCATTATTGGAATAGGTCATACAACATGTACTAAAACCTATCTCTACTAAGCTCCATAATCCTATTCGTCATATCCACCTAGTGGATTAGTCAATCTCAAATGTTGATGTTGAACCCACCATGTTGCATATGCCTATGTCAACCCAGTATTAGATAGACAACCTTCATACACCTATGCTACCTATGGTACCAACCCAAAACTCACTCCATATTTATCTTGATTATAAGTTGGTCTCTAATGTCATGTCTCTTTCATAACATGAGAAAATTGGTGTAGTCTTACTAGTACATCATGATAAAAACCAAACTTTTTTGTATTATATCTAGCCTATAGAGCTCAATGGTATACTCTTATTGACCAATAAGGTATCATATAATAATAATAATAATAATAATAATAATAATAATAATATAAAGTATATAATTATATCCTTTGGGCATGAAAATAGATATCTAAGTAGGTCTTCCATGTCAAATCAACACCAGTCATGTCAACTATGGCTGCACTTGATACCATCCATATTTCATAGGCTCATATAACCCCCTCTATTGACAATTACCCACAAGTCACTCAATATGTATGTGCTCCCATGCCCAAACCTAGAGTAGTGTTATTGGGTAAATGGTGTGTCCTCCTTAGTGAACCACATAGTGAAGATCATGGTATAACTGAGCCAAAATAGCTGGTCCTTAGGTAAAAACAACTATATATGCAACATACCTCCTAAACCCATGTGAAATAACTAATCACTCTTATTAGGTAATAAAATTCCACTTACAATAGCCATAAGGACTATCATTACTTTGTCAAACATAACTAATATAATAACATCTTTGTCCATAGCCCCATCTCATGGTATGTCCATCACAAACTCAATCTCATTGATGTTAAAATATCTAGCCCAAAACATCTTGATGTCCAAAGGTATTATTAAATCCTCAAATGTAGCATGCTTATCCCTCAAGGTAAGACAATATAGTAGATGACCTCTAATTAATACTCATAATATATGCCAAACATCCTCAAAGGTAACATTCACCTCCCTTATCAATAACTAAAATGTAAATGTATTTGATCTCCACCTCTTTGTAAGGTCACTAAGCAACATTCAAGTCGATCTGATAGTAGGAATCCTTACTACATGAAAAAGGCCAATCATATCAAAGTGTCTATACATGTCATCTATCCACACTGTTAACTACAAAATAATGTGTGAGCATCACTCATGGGATATAAACACATCAACTCACTCCTAGAATCCAATCAAAGTCATTATAATCAGTCATTTGTTTTTAATTAAATCACATTTATACTTTATAATCACATCTATTTTTATAATAGAATCATGTCATCTAGTCCTCTTCAACTTCAACGATCATTTTTATCTATATTTCTGTACAATTTCTATTCCTTTATGTAATTAGGATGTTTTATTATTTGTAAGTGAATTCATCATTTATCAGGCCAATTTCACCATTTATATGATGAATTTACTGTTAAATATGTTTTAGACTATTTCAATAATTTTATCGATACTTTGAACCATTTCATTTTTCTCTATTCAATTTCACCATTTTCATGACATTAACATTATTATAACATTTTACCATTTTAATGACAAATTCACCATTTAGATGGACCAATTCATCTTTTTCTCAAATCAATTCACCATTTTAAAGAAATAAATCAATGCCATTTCACCATTTTAAATGTTCAAATCACTAATATGACTGAGCAATTTGTTAATTTATAGACCAGTTCATCATTTTTAATGGTGAATTCACCATTTACATGGTCTAAATCACCATTTAAAAAATGTAATTTTTTTTAGTTTAATTACTTCTACATGTAATGAATGATATTAAATGCAAAATTAACAAATAAAAAATGGCACTAACCAGTAATCCTACACCTTGTGGTCATCTATTCTCTTGCATGCAGTGTGAAAATGCCCATGGTTGTGGTTTGTGATTCATTTCCCTAAGCCACTCTAATACAAAATCTTAGAGGTAAATTTTGAAATGAGAGGGTGAAAATGAATCAAATTTTAAACCTAGGGTGCATTTATAGATTTTTATTTCAAAATCCTCTCCCCCCCCCGCCCATGCATTGTTTTTCTTCTCTAGAGGATCAATGTTTAGCCCTAGTATCCATTTTCTTCCCATTTTCACCTCTCTTTCATTTTTTATAAAATTCTATCATTTATATGATATTATTTAATCATTTTAAGGGTTAACTTAGAAAAACATTTACTGAAACTCCCCTTGAGATGGCATCCAAGGCTTATCAAGCATTACTTTGGGACATATTTTAACTCATTTGCTAGTACTTTTAGCAAATTTATCAAAACTAACATCTGTTAATTTATTTTCTATGATAAATTTAATGACTTTTTAATTATTTAAAAAATTGATAATTTATCTACATCTCATAATGAATCATCAAATAGAGGTAAATATATACACTCTAATTTTATCACTTTCATGTTAAAATTGCAAAATGGAATGACTTCTTACAAATGGACACAACTTGGTCCATTTCTGTAAATTCATCTAATATACACGTTTGAATTCACTTTGGAGGATATATAGGTGGGACAATTCATCATATTAGATATGTTAAATTATCTATATGTTCAATTTATCTATTTAATTATGATTTTGGTCAATTTTTCTAGTTAATTATGCTATTTTAATTGTTTATGCTATTTTGGTCAATTTATTTTAAATTATATTTCTATTGAAAATAGAATTATAATTTCCTTTCATTTAATTAATTTTTATTTCCCTCCAAAGTGGCATCTACATTCAAGAAAGGATCTTGAGATTCTTTAGAATATGCTTGTGTGAGCTAAATTAATTTGATAAAGTAAATTCATATACATGATTATTCTGCACCCATCATCTAGGAGATAAGATGAAGGGCCCTAAATGAGTCTTGTGGGATATTTTAGGAGCTTTCTCAACCCTTCATCTTGGAACAATATTAAGGGCTCACATTGGTGATCTTGTGCCTTTATCAGGAATGATTATCCTCCATTCATGTTAGAAATAAGATGAAGAGCCTAAATGGATTCTCACAAAGATATTATAAGGCAAAATTTCCACCCTTCATCTATGAAACAAGATGAAGAGCTTATATTAGTTCTCATTTGATATTTTAAGACATCATCCTCCACCCTTCATCTTAATTAATATGAAGGACTCACATCAGTGATCTATGTGTTGATCCATGTGCACTATTGAGGACTTTTTAAAAGCCATTCATCTCAATTTCAAGATGAAGGGTCATCACTCATCCTAAATCATTATAAATAAACCTCATTGCATTAAAATTTATCATGTTTAACATATACAATGAAGTTTTGACCATTTTTGAATCCCTTTATGCATCACCTTCTCAAATTAATCACCAAATTATAATAATCTATAGCTTCAATGGATATGTATCAACACAATTAAAATTGACAAAGACAATTTGATGCTACACTCAACCCACATCCTATACAAAGACATTTATAATGGAGGTTTTTATGTTTTTAATTTGAATCTTATGCATCATTATTCAATATTTGTATGCTCATGAGGTCTTAGGCTCAATCATGTTTCATTTGTTTCATGTTTTTAATTGACTAAAACTAAATTGGTGAAAATAAAGCTTCTAAATATTCCTAATGACATAATGACAAGTAAGTCTAGTTTGGTTAAGATTATCCTTAGAATATCTAATTTGTTGAAGTATCTAAAGGGAGGTAACATTAATTCTAATAACATTAATTATAAAACCTTCATCCACTAGGACTTTTATTATTAAGGTATCATTGTTCCCAATCTTAATAAAGAGGGTGGATCATCACCTCTAAAAATGTTTTCATCATTAATCATATATTCCTTAGGAAATTGAATGGAAGGTTTAATAGATGAATAGCATTGAGAAATGGTTTCGATATCATGGAATTTCATATCTATGGGACCTTTAGATTTTGAGATAGTCATTTAAGAATCACTATTTGGAGGATCATCTATGTCTTCAATTGTTACATGAGAAAATTGTGATGATAATTAGGGGTTATTACTAATTCCATAAAAAGACTTTTGTAAGGAATAAAGTTAATATAATCTAAAAAGTTTGATTATGGTTTGAGGTATATCTAGATTGAGGATTAGGTTATTTAATAATAATGGTTTTATTTAGGAATTGAAGAACAAGGTTGAGGCTACAATGGTGTAGGCAACTCATCACTTGTTGGTGGATCTAAATATGCGGTAAGATTGTTTATGGTATAATTAAGAAGTTTATCTTTAAAATATGATTTATTAGGTTTGGTAATAGGATCCTTGTGAGTGGTATTATGATGATAATTTAACTTTACTACATTAAAATATTTAAAATTATTATAATATTAGTCATAGTTGGCATCGATAACATAAACAATTTCATTGGAATGCTGTTTATTGGAATTAGATGGTTGAGATTTTTTTGAAAACTTTTGATTGGAATATTTGGAATGGTAGGTTTGATTTTTGGTAATATTAATATATTATTTATGGTGATAATTAATTATGGCACCATGACCAACATTTTATCCAAACATGAGTGAGACTGTGAATTTTTGAAGGCTATGCCATGTCTTGTGAGAGTAACCAATGTCAACATGTAACCAATAAAAATCATCAGGGTCATACCATTATGGATGGGTAGTGTTAGTATAAATAAATGGTTTAGATGGAGATAAAAAAATTCTTCATTTCTGACACACTAAAGGGAGGGTGGGAGGGAAGTTTATTATCTAAATGAATTTATCTTGCTTTAGGTTGAGGAGGCTTGGATTGATGATTATTTTTTTATTATTAGTAGAGGGGAGTTTTTATGAAAGGGACTCTATCTTTGTAAAAAGAAACAAAAGATGAGGCATACAAATCCAAATAAAACATTATATTCTATAAACACATCTAGCTAAAGATACAAACAACTACTTCACAAGTACACAAAAAAAATGGCAAGTCAACTTCCAATAGATAATGAAATAACATATAATAGAATAAATAAATATAAGGGGTGAATATAATAGGTTCTAGCCCTAGGGATGCTTCCCAATTAGCTAACATATAATTCAAATATTATTTGATGTGTTTCATACTCTAAAGACTAGAGGCTACTATACTTTTAGATTTATTGCTCAGCTTGATTATAACTTCATTTCATGCCTTGGTAAGTTAAACAAACTCAACCATGATAATTAGATAGTATTTGGTGCCACTTTATTGAATCCCATAAAAGTTTCCTATTTGTGCTTGAAGATTTGATTATTATACTCCAAGAAGCCCACCATTTCTAATAACCTTGTCATCTAAAGGAATGCCTCCTTAAGATATTCTTCACTAACAAGTACATCTCTCTCCCAATTCTAGTTATTTATTTAATCCTTCAAAACCTTGTGGTATTTTAGGAACCATCAAAGGAAGGCCCTATAAAAATCAAGTTTTTCATCTAACTCCTTAACTTTACTCTGACCTTTAAGTTATGAAAAAACTCATCAAAGACCTCTCCAACCTTCCTTTTCCCTTTAGATTTAGCATTATCTATTGTCTTCTTAGAGTTCATGACACATTAGGTTTTTAAAAGTTTCATCTCATCACCACTTCTTGTAATTTGATACTCAATGAGTCCAAACTACCTTAAATAATGCCTCAAACATTTATATTCTCCTCAAGAAATTTATTATAACTATTATAGGCCTCCCTAGTAGGCTAGTTTGGATTAACAAAGATTCTAAGGCTCATTTTATTATTTTTAGTTTGGGTTTTCTCCCCACTAGACATACAACCTGACCCCATATTATCAGTTTTAAAAATCCTATAGATCAAGAAGATATTTGCTTGGTGTAGAGTAAACCATTGTTTACCATTTTAAACCTTTAATATTAATCTTTACAAGGAACTCAAAATGTAAAAAGTAATATTTAGAGGTGAATGATGCTTGAAGGAATTGAGAAACACAAAATGAAAAGAGAGGACAAATTTTTACCTACCCTCTAACATTATGAACTTCATTATTTGTTTGGAAACTTTGATATAGGTATGGGTAAGAGAATCCCTCATGTATCCACCTTAAAAATCGATCAAATCCTCATCATACACCAATAAATTATCCATTTATTCTTTGTTTCCCCTACTTGCTTTGAAATACTTCAAAATTTCAATTTTCAAATATGTAACATGACAAATATGATCCTTAGTAACTTTAAATTTAAACTCCTTTCAACTTAACCACTCTCTCATTATAATTATTAGAAAAATCCTTTAAAACATGTGGATCATAAATTCAAACTTCTAAATAAATTTGGTTAATAGTCCCTCCTTAAAAATACTCCAAAGCTCTACATTATTGACCAGGATATTGGTTGAGGAGAAATCCACCCTACACATATCACCACTCATATTTTTACTAAGAATTTTTTTCTAGTCCTTGATATTAATCCCTAACTTAAAACACAATCTTGCCTTAATAGAATAGGGACTCTTAAAATCCTTCTGATGATCTAAATAATGAATGATATGACATGTTAGCCTAACAATAATGATAAATATGTAACCATAAAGCCTCTTATGATGGGAGGGATATGAATTTATTCAAAATCATTATAACAAAAAATATCACACCAAACACAATTAATTAAAAATATAATTCCCAAATGTAACATGGAAAAGGCTTTAATGACACCTTGTACCCTTCTTTGGCCTTTAAACTTGCTCCTAATAAATAGGATTATGATATTTCCTACTAATACTATATAAGATGAGATATGATAGCTCATTATTATTAAACTAATTCTTGAGACTACTAGAGAACACACCTAGATTAGTAAACCAATCTACTATTTGGTTGCCTTCTCTGTAAACATGTTGAATACAACCATATGAAAGGATCTAATGATGTCATATACATCTTCCTTCATTTAATGGATACTATAATTACCTACATGTTTCTTAGAAAAATAATAAGTGATATTGAGGGAATCACTTTCCATGATCAACTAATTCACTCCACCTTGTTAACAATATGTAATCCCCAAAGAGTCACCAAGGCCTCTACCCAATGATTGGATTAGACTCCCATGTCACATACATAAGCTATAATCACCTCAACTTTATTATTACAAATGATTCCTCCCCCTCCTAATAACCCTATATTTAATTTATATGCCCAATTAAAATTTATTTTAACCCTATATAGCCACTTGACCATCTTTTTGAACTTAGCTCTAGGGTCAAAAAATGACCGATCATCTGAATTCAGATGCTAGTGCTAAGAAATTTAAATTTACTCAACACTAAAAGTTTAATTTTTTTTGGATTTTCTACTTATAGTTTTTTACAAAAACTATTTTGATATAACCCTCTTATAATAACTCTTATTATATCTAAAAACTCTATCATTTACTTATTTCTAGATGCCCCAAATAGTATGGTGGAATGCTTAAGACCACAAATTATTACACTCATTATTTTTGAAAGGATATTTATAATAATTAAAAATATATAATAAATAATAAGGATGAGCCTAATTTTTTTGAAAACTATCTAAAATGATTCCTAAACATTAAAGTCAAATGATTAATCCATTACTAAATGCCTAATAGTCTCCTTCTTTACTTCACACAAGGGACATATATTAATGAGAAACCTACCTCTCTTCCTAAGATTGTCTAATGTTATAATTTTGTTTTGGTTACTTAACCAAAGGAAAATATTCATCTTGGGTATAAATTCTTTAAACCACAAACTCTCCCAAGGGAAACTATCAAGATTAAACTCAATCCATAAAATATACCTAGAGTTTACATTATATTGACCATCAAAGGATTGAGTCCATAAAAAATCATCTTATTTATGGATATTGGTCACATAAATCCATTTAATAGGAATATTTATGTCACTAATAATAAATTTACCTTCCCCATCCAAATCTTCCATATTCAAGTTCTTCCACTCTCTACTTCTTTTAAGTTTTTAAATATAGTCAACTATATTTAAACCATACTTGTTTTGAAGAGGAATACCAATTTCATGTCATGGTTATAGATCCATCAAATAATGGTTTAAAATCCATAGTTCTTTCAAAATCCTCACCCTCTCACCATTACCAATCTTCCATTTACTTCTTCTTAGAATAAGATCTCTACTTCTAATAATAAAATTCCAAAATATGCAACCTATAATAAACTTATCCTCAAAAAGTAAACTAATGGATTATATAGATTTTAAATATTTATCTTTTAGGATACTCTACCATTGAGTTATCTCCTTGATTAATCTCTAGCCTAGTTTGGACACAAGATCTTTGTTTACAGCCCTAATTTTTCAAAGCCTAATCCTCCAACATTACTTGGAGGGTAAACCTTATCCCAAGAAACCAAATGGAATCTAATCTTGTCTTTAGATCCTAACCACAAAAACATTTTTTGAATTTTATCAAAATTTTATATATTATATATATGGATAATAGATACATTGGCAAGCTCTACAATGTGATTTTGATGAGAATTAATTTAATATTTTGAGAGAGGAACACACCTTTACAAAAAAAAATAACTTTGTTTGAAACCTATCTAATAAAGACTTCTAATGTTGAGGCATGGAACCACTAAAGAGTGGCATGCCTAAATAGGTATCAGGCAACTCCTTGATTTGACAACCAAAAATTCTTAATATTTTATGTCATCTCACCTGTGGAGTATTGAATTAAAAAATAACTTTTATCAAAGTTAATATTCTACTTCAAATCCTCTTCTTAGTCATTGGGAATCTATTTAATATATTTGGCTTATCTCATTTATCCAACAACCAAGATAATTATATCATTAGTAAATTATTGATGTGAGGCTGGTTCCACACCACCCACATGCCTAAATACCTTAAATCTACTCTATCTAATAGCTATT
Organism: Torreya grandis; assembly: GCA_037957365.1. NCBI lineage: Eukaryota > Viridiplantae > Streptophyta > Pinopsida > Cupressales > Taxaceae > Torreya > Torreya grandis. The sequence goes on from JARHVA010000758.1 coordinate 2,573,349, forward strand.
GTAAACGTCTTACTATGGGTTCATGCCATAATAATAAACATAAAATTGGATAATAGATCTCCTTGCCTTATACCTTTATTACTATCAAAGAAACCTTGAGGCATAACATTTATTTAAACTAAGAACATAGGTAAATAAATACAAGTATGAATTAGTTTTATGATATTGTTATCAGTATATATTTGAACCCTTGAGGAAAAGGAGTTTCAAACCTACCTCATCCAATGGATATAATGGAATCACCTCTAGGTGTAGGTAGCCTAATGGGTGAGGTGAATCTCTAATTTTGGGGCTAGCTCCTCTGATGCATCATCTAAGACCAACTACTACATAAACCTTCTTGTATTGATAATTAAAAGGGATAAAAGGGACATGAAATTAAACATTATACTATAGGAGGTGTAACACTAATATATTATATCTCCTCTACATGATAACTCAACAACACTTATGGATAAAACAATGATTGACTACTAACACACTCTCTCCAAAAGATTGCTACACATCAATGCTTCACATGGAGGTCATGTCAAATGCATATAGCCTAAGGGTTATGAATGAGAGGTATGATTCAAGAAACTACCAATCATTCTCCACTATTAGCATAAGCATTACCATATTCACACACCATGTAACTTGCATAAGATAATCCACTTATGTAAATTGAACAAACATGAACATACTAGTAGACCAGTATGGAGAAAGCTAAATCAATCCTTATATTAGTTAAAGGTTTTAAGATACAAATGGGTAGAAATTTCTCAGTTCTAGTAGAAGGATGATTATAATGGGGTTTTAAGCTCAATTTATAGAATATGAGAGAGAGAGAGAGAGGAATAATGTGGCATAATAACCATCACTCATCCAATGATTAGTTAAAAACATGAATGAAGGGTAGAAACAACCCCATAACTCTCCCCATGCATTAGCTTGATAGCATGGTGGCCTTTAATGAGCCTTTTGGGCATAAAGTTGTAGTGGATAACCTATTTATAGTCATAGTTAACTTCATTAAGGCACCATGCTCATTAAAATAGTCCACTACTCTTTGACATGTAGAAAGAGGTCATGCACCTATTTTGGGAGGGTAATTACATTTTTGAACATGCCCATCACTTGCCTAACTACTACCCTTCATGCCATTTATAGTCCATATAATACATTAGCCACCTTGATGATCAAGAGGACTAAAACTTAAATAATTTAAAATGAGTGATGAGTCTGATAATGGCTTGGATAGGTTGGTATAAGTATGTTTCTACCTTTGATAGTCTTATCACTATGTGAATAGGCCTACAACACTATCTTCTTAATGTAAATTAGGGTTATCTCTTCAATTGAGTTTAAGTCTGATCATTAGGATTTTTTGTATCATTTTAGGGATTAAATAAGGGTTTCTTTTAAGACCATTCCATCTCTACTCAAGTCTAAGAGGCCTCCCAATCCACTTATAAGCTCAAACATGCCCAAGAACCATGAAAATAGTCCCAAAACTAGACATTATAAACCATTTTATGCTAATTTTGCTTCACATGTGCCAAATACTTAGTGAAAAGGGATAAAATAGGAAATTTAGGTGTATTTTTATGTTTTAAATGTGTTTTAGGGCTATTGGGGTAATTAGGAATATATTCTTTTCCATCAAGTTATCCATGAGGGTTTTGGAGGGTTTGGGGTGGCATGGCATCTTAATGATGGTTCATAAAATGAAAGATTTATATTTGAAACTTAAGGCCATGAATATTGAGTAAATATACCCCATAAAATTTACCTAATAGTTCCTATTCCCATGTATCTTTTCTAGTGATTTATGAGCAAAGGTTGGTACCCATCGAGTTTTTTCTAGGTAGTGTGGGCATGCTTGCATTCTTAAGGATCATTCATAAAACTTCCCCACTAGATATAAAGCTCTCCACCATGGATGAAAAGTAAATATTTTTCATAAAATTTCCTTAATATCACTAGGTCCCATGTATTTCCTCATGTAAGATATGAGCATACAAACTTATAGCTTGAATTGGTAGACTATGATGAGAGAGCTTGAGGAGGCCTATTTAACCAAACTATCACTTACCTTATCTTATCATATAATTGAAGCCTATTTCAATACCCATAGGATTAATATATAATTCCATATATCCATACATCTTCCTAAGGGACTCATCTTTCCATGACAATGGAGTTGGAGGTTTGAGGGCTTATATAGGGTTTTAGGCCTTATAAGCCTAAACTGATATCCAAGGCACCAAACCACCTATAGGTGATTATGGTGACTTAAAATCCTTACTATCATATTTTACATTTAAATTAAATCATTTATATAGTATCATAGTGTCTTATACCTACATTTCTATCATTTCTCCTCTTTAGGCTTCTTATGACCATCCTTGGCCTATACTAGGTTCTCTAATTAGCTGATGTCAATGAATTGAGTAGTCTATATTTACTCCTTTTCTAACTACCAAGTGGTTTAAACCCTAATTAAATTTAATTAAATATATATTAAACACCTTATTCTTCTTGGGTCTCCCTTTACCAATAACAAACATTCTTCTATAACCATACACACATGTCTGTGTGTGGGGCTTTAGACTCAATAGGCCTAAACAGGCCTTCCAACCATATCAATATTTCTCACTTATTAATATGATCACATGGGGATTATTATATATATTTATAAGATCATTTATATGTTATTTTATCCTATGTGACCTTTCTACCCTCAAACTAAGTATGTCCTTCTCTTTCTAGTATGTAGGCCCACTAAGCCACTAAACAATCCTATAGGTGTTTATGGGATGTATATGTAGGGTCACAACAAGTTATTTTTTATCATCTCTTCTTGAACTTTCCATTTATGTCCCTTTATCCTAAAATTATCTCTAATACTTTGTATATCCATATAAGTTCCAAACTTACTATTATACATGGTATTCTTTCTTTAGGCTTGAGAACAAATTGAGTTGCTTGTAGATGATCATTTGGGGTCTTGAATGTATAGCTTATGGTATTTTATCATATTTTATTTTATTATCCCCTATTGAGGGTGTGATAAATTATTTCCATGAAAACTTGGTGCCTAAAGTCTTCTTTATAAAATATAAATACTTTTGAGAAATTTATACATAGACCAATGTGACACTTCATGATTAATATGGATTGTATGTGATCATTTATTGTGTGATTAGGTTCTATAATTTAAGGATTTATGCCTCTCATTAATCATAAAAACCAAATACTCAAATAAACCTTTAATATCCATTACTTAAAACTTGAAAACCAACTTGAAAACCTAAGTTGCATTCTTTTAGAATTCTAATTTCGGGAGACAAGGCTCATTAAAATGTGAAAATGGATTGATGTATCCATTATGAATAAAATGTTTTTTATGAGAACTCATATGGACTAATATTCTCTACTTAATACCAAATATTAAAACCTAATCATCCTCCACCTAGGTATTCAACAAGGTAGTGCATTTACTTGGCTAGATCATGCATCTTAATGGAGAAAATAAAACTTAGGAATCTTTAAAAACCTTAAACAATGTTAAGAAACCTTAAACTATCCTAAATAGTCAATGGATTCCTTTGTATCTACTTTTAGGGTGTTTATCTTGAGAGACATATGTAAGTTTGTTTCATTAGTAAGAGGAAATCCTTCACATTCTTAAATCACCCTTGAAACCTAATAAGGTATCATCCATATACTTTCAATCTTAAGATTGGTTTCCATGAGAATAAACTAAGTTATGCTTGGAGATTTTATCCTTATTTCACATGGTGGGTATTGAGGAAGGTTGTAGGAGATATGATATGAAAAAATGGTGACCATGTGGAGTATGTGAGTAAAATGGGGGATCATATAAAATTTTCATTAATCATCATTATGCTTTGTTCCCTCATGAAACATAGAAATTATAGCACATAAACTTACAACCTGCCAACCATGGAAGATTGGGTGTTGATTTAGAACTACAAGTTCCATGAAAACAAGATTAAATGAGTTTAAGATACTCATCAAAAATTTATATATCTTCCCTCATGCTCAAATTTCCATAATGAGATTTAATTTCTCATAAATTTGCCTATAATTGAGCTTGTGGGGTTTTCAAAGGGTTTAAGACCACCTAGGGGTCTTAGTGATCATTCATAAATCCCAAGGATTGAATCTATAGACAAATAAAAATATTTCAAGACCAATAGGGACACCACCTATGGATAATATCTTATGATTTGACTCCCCTTATACAAACCATACCATTTAACTTAAAATGATCCTTATGATCTTGTCAAGAGCTCGATGGAGATTTTACTACCATTTATACCTTTTTCTTGGCTTTGAAAACATGAATTATTATTTGTGATGCTTGAAAAAGATCTCCCATGAAATTTATCACTTCATCTGACCCTAACCTAACTATATAAGTTCATACAAGTATTGAAAACACATGCAAAACATTATTTCTCTACATTTTTTAGGTTTGAGATCTTGAGAAACTATTAAAGGCCAAAAGGATGGAAATGAGAGGTAAAATATGTTTTCAAATTAGAGGGTATGGATGGAAGGAAGATAAAAAGTCACTTTAAGTGTGTGGGGCCTTTTTTGTGAATGAAGGGTGTTTGACTTATAAAAGAACCTTATTTGCATGAAAAACCACCTTATAATGATATTATTATGGCCATGAGACCCTTTTGGAGACATTTTACCCATGATGATGACTTAATGATGTCCTAGGGGCCATAGTAACACTATTATCATAGTCTGAACACCCTTTGAAGGAAACACATACATGATATCAAATGTTAATAGCCATTGAAATATTTACCTTAAAATATGCTAAAGTTTTCAAATATGTCTATTATTCTCTCTTCATACTAGATCCAATCCTTCTACTTTTGCCACATTTAGAAATTTTTTGGCATGCTTAAATAGACACATGTGATAGGACATGGGATGTAACATTATAGGTCATATTATCATGTAACCTATTTTTAGACTATGAAGGTCACATTAATATTTGTTGTAGAACCTTAGACATAGAAACACAAGATGAAACCTTGACACAAGTTCAAAAAAGGTGAAATGGTGACTACCACAACACCTTATGACATAAACACACTACATGAACAACCTAACTATGAACCTAAATACAAGTTACCCCCTCCTAGATTGTCATGGCAATCATAAGATTCATGAAATGACAAAGACACTATCCAAGTGTCTTGAGTAAGAATTGATCCTTTCTGAGTCCAGGGGTAGAAATATATCAATAGATATGTTGGTGTAATATAAAATGGTGCAAAAAATTATCCAAGAAGCTATAATCAACCCTATCATATGACTTGTTCATGTTAAGCTTCACAAATATGTCAACTTGGTTACCTTTTTCTATTGAATGCATGGTCTCATGCACAATAATTATACCATCTTGTATTAGTCTTCCCATCACAAAAACTCCTTGATTCTTAGAAATGATATTCTTGAGAAAGGGCTGATTTATAATATCCAAATGTTTGTCAATATTTTGTAAATAATTTTACACAAATTAATGGGCAAAAATCTTTGAAATCCAAAGCTTTGATATTTTAGGGAATAAAAAAAATGAAGGTATTGTTCAACTCTCTTAAGATTTTTCTACAATAAAACAACTCATTTAAGACAAACTAAAATCATCTTGATGATGTCCCAATAATGATGTAAAAATGTGTTAGGTAATCCATCAGGTCCTGACAACTTATCTTTGTTCATAATAAAAGCAAAACCTTCCACTTCTACTATAGTCATAGGTTTCATAAATTTTTTTTATCCTCTCAAGAAATACACTGAGGTATTTTGTGTATAATTTTTTTTTTATCATACTTTGATTTCATCAAGTGTTCACTAAAAATAATTTTTTAAAGAACTGGATAACTTCCTTCTTAATAACTAGAGGGTCAGATATTTTTTTTCCATTTTACATATTAATCTCCATAATTTTATTATGATTCATATGTTTGAGAGTAGACAAATGAAATAACTTGGTATTCATATCTCCTATATTAATCCAAATCATGCTTGATTTTAAGATAAAAAAACTTTCCTCCCTCTAAATAATAATATGATACCTAGTCATGAGGTTTCCTTCTGTAGATAAGGTAGCTTGGTCCATGCCAACAACATAAATATATTCTTCAAGTTAGACTAAATCTTATCCTAAGGTGTTATTATATTTAAATATATTACCAAGAACCACTTTATTCCAAATTTTAATATATTTCTTGACATTTTAAATATTTTTAATAAGTCTAAATAGTAGAACATGGATATCCATCCTATCACCATTCCTTAATTATGTCAGAGAGGTTAGGATGTTGGAACCACATATGTTCAAATTTAAATGAAGCTTTATCTTTATTGATAAGAACATCCATATTAAGTAATATTTGATTGTGATTCAAACCTATAATAGGAAAAGAGAAAAGGAAAAAATCCTATCCCACAATCCAATTATAAGAAATAAAGACTCTATCAAATCTCACTTGAATCAAAGTATCTCTAACCCTTGTATTAGTCAAGGTGAAAGGAGAGCCTCTAAGTTCCACATAAACTAAAATATTAATAGGTATAAATTTAGTGAAATCATCCATTCTATTAGTATACACTTGGTTTACCCATTTATTTCCCTCTCAAGATACTAAAGTATTAAAGTCACCGATAATCATCTAAAGCATGTTGCCATAATTATACTTGAAGGTGTTAGCCTCATGCCACATTTTTATACATCCTAAATGAGTGTTAGTATCATAAATTTTAAATAGAATACACATAGATACACCATCCTTTTTGATTAACATCAAATCCAAATGATGGTAAATTTTGAATAAAAATTCCCCTTCACAACCTTACTATCCCAAAAATTAGTAATCCCACCTAAAGCCCCAGAATATCTTCTACTATAAACAAATGCATCTTTTCAAAAATTATTGTTATTAATTTATAAATAAACCTCATTCATATTATTCTCTTAAATATCCATTATACTAGTGCTATTATTCCTTCTTAAATATCTAAAAGTTTTGTTTTTATTATTACTATTGATACTTCTAATATTCTAGCTGTTGCTATTAATTTGAAACCCTTCTTCTAGGATTTGTCACTTTTCAAAGGCAAAATTTTCTATAATCCATCAATAATCTCCCTATCTATTATCTTTCTGAGATGTTCTTCCTTTCCTTATATTGTCACCAAAATTCATTGTCTTGCTCCTAGATCTAGTGTTCATACTTGATAATTATTTTATCTGTTTACTTTTATTAGACTAAGGGGAAATAACTTTCTAAAAAAATGCTTTAGAATAATAGGGTAATTTTTTCCCTCTTCATATTCTAAATTTATCTTGAATTCAGCCTCCTCAAACTAAGCTAAGTAGGCATATTGATATTTATTCCATAAATCCAATCCCATGTTTAAATATATTATAGGGGAGGTAAAAACTCCTTTTGTTTCTCCATTAGAATCCTTTCCCTTTGAGTCTCCTCTATCTCCTCCAAATATATACCTTCACCTTAAATGACTACCATTGTTAAAGACTTTAATAATTTCTAATTCATGGATCTATAATTATTATGAACCTCATTATCTTCAAGTAATCAAAAATCCATATCTTCTTTACTTTCATATTTGTATATGATCTACTGATCTATGTTATTCTCCATCATTCAAAGTTTTTCTTTATATGTTCCCCCCTTTCTAAGGGAAACTCAACATGATTCTTAGAGTTAATGTAAACACTTAGTTATAAAATATTATATTATTCCTTGTTGATATATGTTAAATATTCTTCCTCTAGATATTCTATTTTTTAATACTCGTATACCATTCTAAACTTATATATTTTCAATAACAGACTTCTCCTATGATTTAAATGGTTTATTTTTCCATGATTTTTTATCATTTATTCCCATATAACCATTCCCCTTCAATCCATTTGTAGGATAAATCATATTAATGTGACAAAACTTATAACACTTATCACATTTTAGCACATAATCCTTAAATTTTATTCTTTGAATCCATTATCCTTAGCTTGAGTTAAGGATAAAAAAGGAAGATAACTCTTAATTCATAAATGCATTCACACACAACCTCATATGGACCAGTATATTTGTATCCTTAGTGGAAACAACAAATAATATTAGGTAGCCAAAAGTATTATCTAATCATAAAATCTTCCTTTTATAACTCCATAAGAATCTATGGAAAACTTACCCAAATTAGAATTAGATTGTTGTCTTTTTTTTCTAGATTTAAACCTAGTTTCCATTTCATAAAAAACTATCCTAATCTCCCCCAAAAACATGGCCCTATCACCATATTATGTGTTAAATATTACTCATTCTTAATACATATAAAAAATAAGCCATTAAACATAATCAATATCTCTAGATGACCCTTTGGCACCCACTTTCTGAACATGTCAATGTTTAGCCTTAAACTAAAGAAACTACTAACAAGAGCACACACCATTATTATCGAATATCATTGAATAAAAGAGTCAATAAATTAAATATTAAATCCTTTAGCATCCTTATATTTATAAATTTCCTAAACAAGTCATATTTCCTCATGTTCTACCACTTTTCCTTTGAGTTTTTTCATCCATGTTTTCTTGAATTCCATGCCTTTCTATCCTTACTTTAGCCTACCTTTGACCATATAACCACATTTTCCACCCTAGTGATAAGTAAAACATGGGACTAACCAATCCTAATTGAAGGACCCACTCCTAGACTCTAAATTTGTAAAAAAAACCCATGTGACCATCTCTATCTCCCTTTTCCCACTTATATTCATCATTTAAAATTTGTCCATGCTCCATATCTCCCTCTCACAACATTGATACAAATAATAACACTTTTTTGGGATTGAGGATTTTTAATGGTGATTACATTAGTTATAGTTTGGAAATATTCCTTTTTAGGATTTTGAGGAGGTTTAAATTGAGCCACAAGGTAATCTTTCTTTTTGACTTGATCAAATGCTTCTTCTAAGGTTTGGGAGAGAAGATCCTAACCTTGTATTGAATATGATATTTAAGAGTGGTTAAGAATAGTTTGAAAATATTATCATCACTCATGTTATGGTCTAATTTATGAGCTAAGGAATTCCATCATTGTATGAAAGGGTGGGTAGATTCATTGGGAAGTTGTTTAGCATTGATTAAATGGCTAAGAATATTTTTAGGAATATCATTATGTTGAAATTTATTAATGATAGCATTGACTAGATCATTTATTTGTGTGATGGAGTTTATTTTAATTTTTTTATTCCATTCTAACGTATCTCTTTTAAATGTTTTAGATATAATTTTGGTAATATCAAAGGTATTAGTTTGAACCCATTCCTTATAGAGATTACCCAAGGATTTAAGGAAGAAAACAAGATCTTTAATCCCATCATATGTGATAGTTAGAGATACGTTTCCAATTTATATGGACAAAAATAAGGGGGATAAGGGTTAATTTTGAAGATGTTAAAACATTTTTTATGCACATGAGGTTGATAGATGATATTCCCATTGGTATATCTAAGTGGACAAGGTATAAAAAATTGTTATTTTTATTCATGATGACTTGAGGTTGGCTATCCATTTACAAACTGTAGTTTTGTGTTTGAAGCATTAAAAATAATTATAATCTTGCATAATGTTCATTTTTTGAACCATTTGTGAAAGGACTTGAGTTTTATCAATAGGTGGGTTTTGATTAGAGCTATTAGGAAGATGATTAAAAACATTAGTATTAGGATGAATATTTCAAACTTTAGAGTTTATTTCCCCAATTATGGTACAATAAAAATAAGGAAGCTTAGTGAAGCCACCATTCTTGTTATGATTATAAACAATATTATTGTCAATATTGATAAATATTTAAGAGTTATGTAGATAATAATTTTGGTTGATTTTAACCATATTGCATATGATATATCTAGATATATTTTGGGAATATTTACACCATAAGGTGCTATCTTCAATGGTTGGCATGATAGGAAGAAAATAAAAAACCATGTAGAATTTGAGTGGGTTGAAGCTAGCAAGAAATATATTACGAGGTGAAATCATAATGCTAAGTGGGTTGTAAAGTTGATAGTAAAATATGATTGATTTTTAAAATAGATGGTATTGGGCTTAGTTGATGTAGTAAATTTTTTATTTGATAATAAATATTGTATTATGTTGGTTGGTGTAGTATAAGGAGAAAAGGTGATGCTCCTATTAGCTAGGTCTAACCAAGCTTAGTCTAGCCAATGAAGTAGTGTAAAAATTAGATATAATCATACTATATCATGATGTTTGATGTAGTTAGATATGGGGATACTAAGGTTATACTGAGTGGGATAATGTAGTCAAGTTACAAGCTAAGTATAATAGACTACATCAAGGTAGTCATTATAGTTATGAAGTAGGTATAAATATATTATATCAGGATTACCAATAGATTCAGAAGAGAAATGTTTAATTTAAAAATAATTGTATCAAGACGCCAAATATAGTTAGGATGAAAAATGTAGACTATATGTGATTGGTATATACTATTAGATTTAGGGTGATAAATAGTTAGAATGTATCAAATTGGCCAATTTAGTTAGGGATGTAAACATAAATAACTATACCAAGTAGATCAATGTGGTTCACACAAAATTAACTATATCAAGTTATCTAATATATTTACAAAAACCATCACATAACTGTATTGATGTTGGATGATTAATTATAGAATACCAAAAAAAATTAAAGAAAAAAAATTAAATCTAGCTAAATTTAAAAAAGAAGATTAGGTATATTTAATAAAATTATTTGATTGATAGTGTGGGATCTCTAATATACTTACTCATTCATTGATTAGTGTCATCTCAATGTTTTATATCACTAATTACAAAGTATAAACCATGTTTGTATCCCTCTAAACCTAGTTTTCAAAGGTATGTTAAGAGTAAATTCTTTGGGTGATATGTACCTCTCAAGTACATGACAAAATTGAATGGATGGTTTGTTACGTAAGTATTAATAAAAATGGAATCCTATGTGTTTCTAATATACTATGAGGTAGGTGGAAACTAAAGTTCATTTTTAGTGTTGTATTATGGATATGAGTATTAGTGAAATCCCCTCATGCTGTAATGTCTATAAATATATCATTACATAGCACTACATGATAGTCACTAAGTAGTTTGAAAACTATCAGAACACAATTTCTAGGGAAAACTAAACAAATAGAAAATAAAGTTTGTAAATCGATATCAAAAACCAATTTTAAATTTTCAAGGAAATCAAATAAACATGCAATCAATAGTAATGATCTAAATTATTTTAAAGAAATGAAAAAAATATAACTATATCTACACTAATTGATATATGTTTTATTATTTTCAGAATAATGGGGTTTATTTCTAATTAAATAAACAAGTCTGAGCTAAGTAAATTAGTAAATAATGTGCAATGATTAAACTTCTAATTTATGTAAATAGATTTGTATTTTTTCCTTTTTTAAATATAGTAATAAATAAGATAAATATAACTTAGCTTATTATGAATTATTTGGACTAAGACAAGGTCTGATACTGGAGGAGTAGGACTGGGAAACTATTAGAAACTAGATCTTGAGGTTTGTTTTTGGTTTGGATAGGAATGTCAAAAGTGGGACACCCTACTGTTCAGCATTATAGTCCTTTTCTAGCACTATTATCCAAGTGGTATGAGATTTTTGGGTTCTATTTGGTAGACCTATGTTACCTTATTAGTGGAATATCGAAGCTTAAAAGCCTACAGATCTTGTTGTGTGTCTATTTTAAATCTTCAAAGCCCTAGGAGCTCTTTGTGCTTATTAGAAAAGATAGAGAATGGGTTAGTGTGTAAAGGATACATTGGACACATTTCACACCCCCATGTGTGGGCATATTGCCTACATACCAATATTCTGAAGAGGGATCAAGCTAATGTAGTTCTCCCATTGAAGTGTTTGGTGTAATTGTGTATGAAAATGCAACTAGATGCAAAACTAGGTGTACTTGAGATGGCTAAGGACTAGTCTAAAGAGTTGGTTTAGATTTAAAGTGTAGAGGATATCTATATGTAGAGAATAAGGAATATTTCTTGAGTGGTCTTGTTTGTATTCTTTCTTTCTTGAATGATATTTTCAAACCACTGCCAAATGAGCTTTGAATGGGTTTATATAGGAAACTATTTATCATGGGTCAAATGTATTCACATTAGGCTAACATTGAAAAGGATAAGGATCAAAAGAATTTGACTGTTGGGGCTTAAAGTGCACTTGGTTACAAATCAAAAAGGGGACACACTAGGGTCCAATGCTATAGTCCAAGTTGGGTGCTATTGTCCTAGAGACATAAGGTTTTTGGGGTTTGTTTATTATCCCTGTGTGAACCTACATATAAAATTTCATTTGTTTGATTTTTATGGATGACTGGGAATAAGTAAAAAGGTGTCTAAAAGGGTCATGAGAGCAAACAAGAGGGACATATGGATTAGGTGTCAATATCCATGCTCAAGTTACCAATTTTTTCATTTTATATGACTAAATTCCCCCACCCCACCTTTATTCTAGTGATGCAACAAAGTGAAATACTAGGATAAAGGAGAAAGGAGAAAAAAGAAAACATACCTAAACTTACCTGTAAGGGAGAAGTTCATGAATTTGTGTGATCTTAGGTGTGTATAGAGAGAGCATGTTGTGAAGTGTGAATATCTTGTGATGCTAGATTGTGTTGGATTATGTTGAGTATGTGTTGAGTCAAGATTAATATCATGAATAGAGTTGAGTGCTCAATTCCCTAGAAGGTGGCTCAAGAATGCAAAGGCTGGCCCTTTGGCTCCATCATCACCAACTAGGTGAAGTTAATGAACCATGCATGTGTTAATCGATGTCTAGACTATATGTCTAACCCTTCTGAATAGGTGGCTCAAGAATACAAAGGCTAGCCCTTTAGATTCATCATTGCCATTTGAAGTGAAGCTATGAAGTGATACTAGTATATAATAGATGTCATATGAGATGGATTATGGAGCCCATGGATGTTCTATAAATCTTACAATGTGGCATGGATAGCTTAAATGTATGCTAAAAACTAAGCCATTCTTGGTCATTTCAAAAGATGGAGGTTATGCTTGTATGAAATCCACTCCAAAACTAATGTACTAGGCCTATATGAAAGCTAACTCAGGAACTCGAGTACTTAGAAAGTTAAATTTATATGAAAGTTTAACTCAAAAATGATGCCAACCACCTACAAATAGAGTAAGGCTTGTAATTTTTGAGAATGCTTGGAATAAAATGTACTCAAAAACAAAAGAAGATCAATGTTTGTGTACATCTCCCCCAATCACTTATGTTTAGAGCATGTATTTTAATCTTGAAGTTATGCAAACTACCTAATTTGAAATAAAAGTGAGAACCATCATGCCATGCTTGATAACCCCTTATATTTGAGAAAACTATATTGAAACTACTAAATCTAACTAATCTAGAAGTGTAAAAATTATCCCTGAACTAAAATTTTTACCTATTTCTAGAAAAATTAAGTGTTTTTATATTTGGACAAGAAAACCAAAATGTGGACACCCTTGTGTTTATCACTACTATCCATTTCTAGCACTATTATCTAGGTGGTCTGAGCTTTCTAGGTTACCAAATGTTTTATTATTTTTAGAATAATGGGGTTTTTTTCCAAATTAAATAAATGGGTTTGAGCTAATTAAATCAGTAAATAATGTGCAATAATTAAGATACTAATTTGTGTAAACAAATTTGTATTTTTTCCTTTTCTAAATATATTAATAAATAAGAGAAATCTAACTTATCTTATTCTAATTGATCTGGATTGAAATAGGGTTTGATACTAGAGGAATAAGACTAGGAAAATATCAAAAACTAGATCTTGAGGTTTGTTTTTAGATTGGATAGGAGCACTTAAAGTGGGACACCTTGATATCTAGTGATGTAGTCTTTTTATGGTGTTGCTGTCTAGGTGGTCTAAGCTTTTTGGGTTTCATTTGGTAGACCTATGTTACCCTATTAGTGAAATATCAAAGCTTGGAAGATTTTTTAGCTCACTATGCATTTGTTTTAAATATTCAAAGCCCTAAGAGCTCTTTGTGCTTGAACTTGAATGAAAACTTAGAAAAGATAGATAAGGGGTTAGTGTGTAAAGGATATTCTAGATGTATTTCACATCCCATGTGTGGGCATGTTACCTACATACACATACTCTGAGGAGGGATCAAGCTAATTTAGTTCTCCCATTGAAGTGTTTGGTGTAATAATGTATGAAAATGCAACTAGATTTGAAAGTAGGTGTACTTGAGATGGTTAAGGACTATACTCAAGACTTGGGTTGGCTTGAAAGTGTATAGGTTGGCTATATTTAGAGAATAGGGAAGATTTTTTGAGTGTTCTTGCTTGTAATATTTTTTTCTTGAATGATATTTGCCAACCCCTTCCAAATGAGCTTTGAATGTGTTTATATAGGAAACTATTAATCATGGGTTGGATGTATTCACATTAGGAAAAAAAGGAAAAGGAAAAGGAATAGAATAATATGATCATTAGGTCTAAAAATTCACTTAGACAACAATACCAAAAAGGGGACACCCTAGGGTCCAACGCTATAATCCAAGTTGGGCGTTATTGTCCTAGAGACAAGTTTTCTAGGTTTTGTTTATTTTCCTTATGTGAACCTATTGGATTAACACCCCCCCACTTGATTTGTTTTTTAAATGGGGGATCCTTATGAATGTTTAAAAACATCTAAACCTTGAAATTTTGTTTGAAGAGGTTATCATTTTTAGAATTTGAAGATCATCCACATGAGAGGGATATGCTCTATACATGCTTAATGATAATGATTATGTTTTGGACTAAATTTCCTAATGGTTTGTCTTTTAATATTAATTTTTAGGTTACATAAATAAGGCTAGGTTTTCCTTGTATAAAACCCTAACATTTGAATTCAAAAGTTGGAGGGAAGACTTGTTTGGGTTTCCCAAATAACTCAACTTATGAAAAGTTTATAAGTATCTAGATTGAATCAAGTTTTCCTTGTTTCATTACTTGTTTGGGTTTTCTTTGGTTTACCCATTACTTGTTTAGGTTTCATAACCCCTCCTACTTTGGTGTCTTCTTTATCAGTTACTTTCCTTTCAAATCTTTATGACTTATTACTTGTTTAAACTCTGTGCATCTTTGTAGATCTAATGGATCTCTCTATCTCACATATCTAATCAGATAGTGAGAATCAAATGAAAGCAAATGGGCCCACCTAAACCCAAAAATACCCTTTAAAATCTTAACTTTGAGGCACTTTCTTGAAGTGACCCTTTAGAGTTCCTTGGAGTGTCCCTTCAAGAAAGTTATATTGGTACACTTTAGCAGAAAGTACCCTTTAGAATTTCTTAAAGTGTCCCTTCAAGAAAGTTATCTTAGTCTAATTTAATAAAAAGTGTCCTTTGATGAAATTATTTTAGGCACTATTTATTGTAGACAATTTGTCTAAAAAATATCAACTCTTCCTCTTTTTTGAAACCTGCCCTTTGGAAGAATTAGTTAAGACACTTTCTTGAGAAAGTGAACCTTAAAAAAATGTTTAAGGGAAACTATGTGAAGTCTTTCTAGGTTCCTTATTTTATGCCTAACCCTAATATTTGCTCTTTTTAGGGACCAATAATTGATGAGTATGTGGATTGTAATCAACAGCCCATGCTTTCTCATAGATCCAATATGACAGTGTGAAATCACCAAAGACTCTTCAACATAGTATAACCTTGAGGCCTAACAAAGGGACATATTTCTCAACCTTTAGAGGAACCCCTTATGTTTTTTTAACATAAATAGACTTAGGAAATATAATTTTAACCTATGTCATATCAAATTTTAGAGCTCATTAAGTGGTTTGCATCTTCAAAGATTTGATGGTCCATGCTTCACCGCAAGATTTGATCTGATGGTATGAAATGGCTGAAGGCTTTCAACTTAATCCAATTTGAAGTAGAAAATCAAAAAGGACTTAAGGGATCACACAGCCTAAACACTTGGACATATGGTCTAAGGATCATGATTTTAGCTTAAAGAACAATGTGTTCTTAAACACAACATGAACACAAGGCTTAAGCTTAATATCTCTAAGTACATTAATGAGATTAAATTTGATAGCCTCATGCCTGTCATTTGACATTTGTGAGAACATTTTTTGACATTCATGAGGATGTCAAATTTAAGATACTCTAAACTATTATCTCTAAGTACATTACATGAGATTAAATTTGATAGCCTCATGCCTGTCATTTGACATTTGTGAGAACATTTTTTGACATTCATGAGGATGTCAAATTTAAGATACTCTAAACTATTATCCAAGTAAAGGGATGTATTTCTTGACCATTTAAAAGACCCCTTTGCTTTTATATGCATGAAAACTTAGTAGAAGACTTTTAACCTAAGTTTTTATTAAGCTTGAGGCTCGTTAACACGTGCATCTTTGCATATCTGATGGTCCACACTTCATCACATGATTTAATCCAATGGTGTGAAATGTTAAAAGACTTTTTAATGAGGATAAAGCATAATGAAGGTGACCAATTAGAAAAGAATTCATGGATTGAGATCAATGGACTGTACTTGCTCGTAGATCTAATCTAATAGTTCAAAATGAAGGAAACTTTTAAAGACTAATGGCTAGCTTCTAAAAGGACTTTCACAAGAGTGACATAAGAAAATTTATGAATTTTCCACCTCTACCATTAAATCAATAAAAACCCTAGTTCACCAATAAAACCCTATTCCTTTTTTAATGAGCCATAATTACATTCAAAAGAGCTAAAATCACCTTGAGAAGAGCTAAAAACACTCAGCGAGATCACATAATCTAAGGGGAATTAACTAATTGGAAGAACATGGATGATACAAGACAATAATAGAGAGATGAAGGTTAGGTTTATTTGTCTACTGATAATGAAGGAAGATGTTACAAGGACACTAAACTAGATGTAGGAGACATGAATAATGATATGAAGAACTAGTTAGAAATTTTATTTGTAATTAACCTTCTACAACCATTGGTTCCCAATGAGAAATGAATTTCAACCACCAAATGGAGACATGAAGATATCATGGCAATCTAGATGTTTGGAATTCACCTCATAACTACCAAACTAGAAGTACTTCATTGTGTTGATATCCTAGCTCATATGTTCATTGATTATAGAGTAGATGGAGACTGGATAATAAAGGAGGGTACATCAAAGAGGGTTACTTATATAACTATAGTAGTTTTTGAAGGCTAATATAAGCTTCCTAGGACTCACATAGACCTCCTTAAAATCAAGGAATGGACCACTAAGAATGACTTAGTTACTATCTTAAGACCATGGCTAGATAGAGGAACTCATCTAATGAGAAACCATGATGGTAAAATCCCAATTCTAAAATTCAAGGAAGGGATTAGAATCATCATGACTTTGTTGAATATGGATTATAGAGTATAAATCATATCCTATGTTAACCCCAAGCGGGTCTCCTATGTCTATTTCATGATAGAAGTGAAGCTTACTCCACCTATTGAAGAAATGATAAGTATCTATCTAGGGAGATAGTTCAATGAAATTAAAAGGAAGACAAGCCAATTGTTCACAATGATGTCTTACTTGTTGGATTCCTTCATGGCCTCAACCTACTTCCCTTCCACAATAATTCGTGCCCTCACAGCAAGATTACCATTTCTCACCATTACTCCAAATTACACATATTCAAGTATTGAGACCACATGTAATTCATTTATGATTGGATATATCCAAATCTTTTGGAATAATTAATATAATTTCAATTCCCAAGGTTCACCCTCTCATTAGGCAATTTGTAGAGCCCATTGGTGACATATGGCTCTATCTTGATTATATAGTCATCAAAATTGAAGGTTACTAGACTCAACCCTATAAGCTACCAGTGCATGTCCAAATCAAGATGGATATGCAAGAGATAGCTCATCAACTCCTTCATGGTATAGACCATGTATTTAGAGATAATAATAAAGGCATCCTACATCTCTTCCCATGTTTGATTGGGAAGACAATGATTCATGGATGGAAGTAACTGGAGATCTTAGTAAGGAATAAAGAGACATTCTACTTCCAATGAGATGACCTTAAGACATGGGATCCAAAGGGAAATGTTTTATCCCATATACAATCCAAAAAACTACATAAATTAACTTATAAACATCAATTGGGTCCATATGAAAACTTATACACAAAGGCAACCAACTTTGAGGGAGTGTTGGCTAAGTTTAAGGGGCATGGATTCAAATTAGAACATAGATTGCGGAGGTAAGAAAAACCATCAAGAGAAAGATGGAAAATGAATCCTTGCAATATCACTTCTTACCTTCCACTTCAGGTCCACCACAAGTGCCTCAAGGTCCACCAAAATAACAACAACTACCTCAATAGCCAGTGCCCAAAATTAAAGTACCTAGTGAACAAAAGATAGAACATAGGCTAGGAGAGGGACTCTCTACCTTAGCTCTACCTTAAAAACCCTCTTACCATATGGAATACCTTGATATGGTTGCCTTGGGACCTTATGAAAGAGTGGAAGAAGTCTTCAAGTAACTTGCATATGCATATAAGTTAGACAAGGAAGGAGATGAAGATGTGGACCTATCATCCCTAATTGGTTCATCTATGAGAAGTTTTGAAAGATACCCTCTTAGATTCATTAATGGTCTTTGACTATTACTACCAATGTTGAAGTCAATGATGAAGTCTATCCCTACATCTTAGAGCTCATGAAGGAGCAAGAAGAGAGGAGAATGATTGAGGTTGCTAAGGAGAGTACCAAGAAAATAGAAGAATCAAGGAAATTAAGAGGGGATGGTATTAAAACAAAAAAAGCTTCAAAGCTTTGAAAATTAGAGCCCAAGCTACAATTTAACCTTGATATAACTACACTAGATAAGGTTTCTACCAAGAAAGTAACAATTGGAACTAAAGAAGTCACTCTTCAAAGAGTGGAACCATTTACAAGACTCACTCTAGTCTAAGGCCAAGTATCAAGGGAGCACCCCATTCATCAAGAAGGTATTTAAAGTCTAGTGGAAGCCCAATAAATAATGGATATGGTGGGAATTTAGGGAATGAAGTAAATAATGCTGAACTTGGAGAAAGAGAAGAAAGACTTGAGACCCAAGTCTCACTATCAATTCTGGAGGGCTGACTGAAGATGTAAAATAAGTACCTCCTAGATTCCTTTGAATGATTAAAAACCATAAAACTTAGGTTAAGTACCTTATAACTTCAAGATAATAAGGCACAAACATTGATATAGAAATGGCAAGAAACTAAATACTAGGTGATCAAGTTGATCAAGGTACACATCACTAAACAACCTTTGGACTTCAAGATTATCAAAGAAAATTAGTTGAATGCTATTCAAGGGATCTTGGTGGATCAAATACAATAATTAAGTTCATAGTAAAATAAGGCCAATGACTTCATAGAGGAAGATAAGGAATTGGTAAACAAAATTGATGAGTTGTTAAGAACCTTGTTGGTGACCCCTTCTCAACCTATTACCACCACCCTAATGCATGACATGGAATTATAAAAAGGAGTCCAAGCCTTCATCCAAGTCATCAAGGATGAAAACCAAGGCCAATATAATAAATATAATTCAAAAGTACTTAATGTATTTCTCACCATAGGAGAGTAGAAAGTAGAAGCAAGGTGTTTATAAGAGGTCACCATCAAAAGTGATAAAGAATATGATACATTGGTTGAACAAGAAGAAGAGATTCTAATGAAGCCCACAGTGGATTTCGAGTTAATAAAATAAAAAAACACCAAGGTGAAAGAATTACTTCAACCTAAGTGATCAAGGGGGCCTACCATCCCAAGAGCAAAGTCAAGATTATTCTTTTATAAACTATATATGCTAATTTTTTAACATATATTAGTCTTTTGATCTAATAAGTACCTAATGGCCATATGTACTATATATTTATTTTAAAAAGGATATCTATCCGTACCTCTTGTAAAATTTTGAAAGAAATATGACCGGTACACTACCTATGTCTTCTATAAATTGGTAAGTGTTATCACTTGTAAAGGGAGGGATTTTGAGAAATTTTATATTAGAGAAATTAATACAATTGGAATTCTGCAAAGACTATTTGGTGTTATGTTATATTGTTTTTGCTTTCTCTCAATTGTAGATGGATGTCTTAGATTTGAATGTTTCTTGGATAGATGAGCTATATTTCATGTTCATGAGGTTTATATTTTGTGATTTGCTAGACTAGTTGAAGGATTCTAGGTTTACTTCATTTTATTTGCTCTGCATTTGAATGTTCTTATGAAATTCAAATTGACATAGAAAAATATTTAAGTAATATTGAATTTTACTCATGATATTTATATTTTCCTTTGAATCTTGCCTAATTTTTGGAGAAGCTTAGGCTCATGCTATGTTGTATCATTAATTGGTTAAATGTATGCTCAAATTGAATAGAACTTTATCATAATGTTTGAGACTAATGCTTGCAATCACATTTCTTCTCTATCTTACCCTACCTTTTGATTATTCTTATCAATGCTCACTTTAGTTTAAATATAACTATAAATATTAACTTAGATTAGCTTAGAGCTAGAAATCTTGATGAAGAAGACTACAAGACTACAAAGACTTAGACCCTAGTGGCTCCCAACCACCACATCAACTAAATTTTGTGGGAAACTCTCATACTTTATTGACTATTCCACCATAGATACACTACTTATCACAAAATACAACTCATGCCTTGGATTATTATAATCCTAAAATGAGAAGTGTTAATCAACATTAAGGAACACTCTATAGAGCAATGAGAAGCATCAACAAGAGGTGGTCCCCATTGGTGATAGAAGGAGGGCCTTATTTGCAAGTATTATTATTTTATTGGTTAATCTTTGAGGATATTTATGTCCTTTATAAATATATTTGATCTATGAGTGTTTTCTTGCTCATCTTTGCACTTAGTAAGGCAAAGATCCTTGTTCTTTGTAAAGTTTAGTTCAAACTTTGGTAAGTATGGCTTTAATTCATAGAATTATTGACATTTAAGGTTAGGAAAACTTTAGTTTGGTTAATATTGGTGTTATTTTTATGAAATTCAAGTATAATTCATTATAAAGATGCAAAGGATGGTCATATTTGCATGTTTCATCACATTTTTGAGCTAATTCAATTAAATATCAGTGTCTTTTACATTTTCATACGTAAATATTTGAAAATCAAGATTAATGTGCACATTATTTGTCATTTTTTGGAAATTAACATGTTTTACCATACTTCAAAGTAGGATTATTAGTTTTAAATTTGGAATTACCTAGAATCAAGACTAAATCTCATTAAAAAACTAGGGAAACTTTACTGGAACTTGAGACACACCAACAAGCTAGAAAGGATAAAAGAAGGCATAGACATTCAAATTCTTTACCATCTTCACCCCTACAAGGATTCCCTAAATTTAACCTTCAAACAGATATGGCTTGGATTGGAATTTCTCTTATCAATATTCTAGGTATAGTTCATGATTTTCCATGAAATCTTCAAAATTATTTGCCTATTTTTAGTCCAACTAGTATGATCACTATTGATGAAAATGTCAAGTCCTTTAAAGCTACTTTAAGGCTCTTAATTTTCATTCATGAAGATGTAGCTTGTAGTTTATTCCATTTTACCTTCAAATATTATACCTATGAGTGGTTCTTAAACTTGCCTAACAATTGCATCACTTCTTTGAATAAATTTGACACCATCTTTATTGATCAATTTGAGAAGATCATTAATCCCTATGTCATATATCATTACTTTACTACCATCAAAAGAGATTAAAGTGATCCTATTAGGTCTTTTAATGATAGATTTCAAAATATGTTTAGTAGAACCATAGATCCTTACAAGCCTAATGAACCTTTAGCCTTAGAGATATACAAAGATGCTATGGATCCCATGACTTCTATGTTTCTGAAGAGAACCCTTCTAGCTATTACCACATTAACTCAAGATTATTAAAAAGTAGTGGTCATTAGTGACCAAATGTAGCCTCAAGGGAAAATGGCTTACAATATTCCAAATATCAACCTATATATGCTAGCCTTGAACCTTTTCCCAACTAATAACTAGAATGCTCTAGCTCTAAATCAAATACCAGCTCTAACTATCTTTCCTAGTAGTCATGCTACTCCTAATCAAAACTTAAATTTCTTAGGTTAGAAAACTACTAATGGATCTCAATTCAATGGTTAAAAGGTTATAATACCTATTAATATGGCTAATAATAGTCAATACCAAGCTTTTGAAGCTCTAAAGAATGAAAATGAGTCCATACTCAAGATGGTCTAAAAGCTTAGTACATACTTCTTACAATTACAAAAGCAAGTTGGTAATGTTAATGACAAATTTAGAAGGAACTTAACCTTACAAAAGTTTAATAGACCTGGAAATCAATTCCATAATGATAACTTATTTAATAGCAAAAAAGCCAATGATCCTTCTTCATCTAGAAAGAAGACTATGGACATCAATCTCATAGATATTGCCCTGCATGATTATTGTAAAGTGCATGCCACTTCGAAGCATGGTGAGATAGATTGTATTGAATTATATAAATATTTTGAAGCCTTCTAGGTTGAGCTTGACACTTTTGAGGTTGTCCTAGATAAGGACAACACTACTAGTACTTCTGAATCTAAAGCATAAGATCAAGTACACATGGTGGAGACCTTCCAATTTCCTTTCTAAGAAGATAATGAACCTGATAATATTCTTGAAGAAATCAAATAATTTTAATAGTTCTTAAAGACTTACCCTCTAAGGAATAGGGAGAAAAGACAGACCTTGACTACTTTTATTCCCAATAACTATGGGACTCCTCTAGATACATCTTCAAGGAATGATCTTGAGCCACCCAAAGGTAGTTCTTCTAAGCCTTTGGCTAAACCTTTGAATAAGATTAGATACAATATTGTTGAGGACATAAATAAAATCAAGGCAAATATCACTCTACATGAACCAAAATAAATAACTAAGAAAAGAGACCTTCTCTTAGAATCCTTATCCAATAATCCTGGAAAGCCACAAAAAAGGATACTACCAATGTAACTATGTAAGTGGAAAAAGTAGAGTCTCCACCCTTTTTTCTCATAGTTAGAGTGTTTGGTAAGAATGTCCATAATTATATCCTAGATTTAGGAGCTTTAAATAATATCATGCCTACTATAATCTGTGAACAACTTATGCTAAACCCAATCAAGTTAGATTGAGTAGTCACACAACTAGATAAATCAAAAGTCAAAGTCATTGGAGAGCTACTTAATGTGCATATTTAATTGGCAAGTCAACCTAGATTCAATATTTTATTGACATTAAATTAGTAGACATCCCTAGTGCTTATGGGTAACTTCTAAGTAGGGAATGTACCAAAGCTTTCAATGGGTACATGTCCATTGAATGTTCTCATTTGTGGTTGCCATGAAAGGGTGTTCCTAATCAAATAAGATTTGAGAGAGAGCCGAGGACGAAGCATATGATAAATGAGTATAATGTAGTTAATTAAAGGGTAAACTTCATTGATTCTAATCTTAGAATCTTCACCTTAGATATTTCACAAAATCCAAATTCTAAAAGGCCTCCTCCAATGCCTAGATTATATAAGTTACATGTTGATGGAGCCATATGTAAATCAAGATTAGGAGATGGCATTATGTTAATAGACCCTAAAGACAAACATTACCATGCATCTTATAGGTTATGATTTCCTTTAACTAATAACTTAGCTGAGTATGAAGTTTTTATTCTTAGACTACAACTTACCATCAAGCACAAAATCAAACAGCTTCTGGTCTATGGAGACTCTAAACTTGTGGTCAACCAAGTGAAGAGTAAATACCATTATAAGTTATCTTAATTAAATAATAATAAGTTTAGGGTATGGGATTTGACTAAATATTTTGATGCCTTCAACATCTTAGCTTTTCCAAGGGAAGAAAACAAGGCTATTGATGAGTTTGCTTCTATTATTTCCAACTTCATGCCAAATCAAGATTTCCTTGACTTCAGCATTGAGTTGGTACCTTTCCCATCATTCCTTGATAACATCAATCACTTCTAGATTTTCAATGATGATCTATAGATCATTAATTTATTGACCAAATCTGGGGCCTTTAAAGCTCATGTCATTGATGAAGTAGATGAAAGCTCTCCTGAAAAGGAGTCTAATGGTAAGATCATCCATCTTAGTGATAACAAGATACCTAAAGGGATGATCTCTTTAGAGAGGATATGTGATCATGATAAGCTTACAGAGGTACCTAATGTACCTAAAGTGAGTGGAAAAGAATACCATCTAATTGATCTTAATCTACAAGACTAACCCTAACCCATCAACATAGGGAAAACATGCACTAAAATGGAAAATAAGAAAGTAAGGAATTTTCTCACAAAGTACAAAGATGTCATTACTTGGTCCTATGAAGACCTAAATATATTTTACCTAAGGGTCATAACTCATACAATACCTTTTGAAGAAAACTACAAGCCTTTCAAGCAAAAACAAAGGCTAGTCAATCCTATCTTAGAGCTTATGATCTATAAAGAGGTCAAGAAACTATTGGATGCAAGGATTGTCTTTCCTATCAAACACTCTATTTAGGTTGAAAAATTGGTCCCAGTAAGAAATAATAATGGGGAGATTAGATTATTCATTGGCTTTATGAACTTTAACATAGCTTGTAAAAAGGATAACTATCCTCTACCTTCTTTAGACCAAGTCATACAAGTTTTTTTAGGGTCAGCTATGATGTCCTTCTTAGATGGATTCTTAGGGTATAACGAAGTGCTAGTTGATAAAGAGGATAGGATGAAGCCAAATTTCATGACCAAGTGGGTAACCTATGCATACAAGAGGATGTCCTTTGGACTTATCAATGTAGGAGAAACATTTAAAAGGGCCATGGACCATGATTTCCAAGGTCTAATATGCAAATGTATCATCATCTATATGGATTATTTGATAGTTTTCTCCAAGAAAAGAGAGGATAACTTCAAGAACTTGTAACAAGTGTTTGAAAGGTGTATAATATGTGGCATTTCCCTCAACCCAAAGAAGAGTATATTTTATGTCACAGAGGGGAAACTACTAGGTGATGTTATCACCAAGTAAGGGATATCCATAGATTGTGACAAAGTGGAGACCATATCTAAAATTGAATTTCCTAACAATAGAAAATATCTTAAGTCATTCTTTGGGAAAATTAACTTTGTAAGAAAGTTCATCTCAAGCTTTGCTTAAATTTTCATGCCATTGAATGACATGTTGAAGAAGGATGCCAAGATCTCTTAGAATGATGAATCTAATAAATCTTTTGCTGAAATTAAAAGGGAAATAAATGAAGCTTCAATCCTCATAATTCCTAACTTCTCAAAAGATTTTTATCTTTATTCATTTGCTTCTAAGCATATTATGGCTAAAATACTAACTCAAAAGGTTGATGGGAATAATCATCCCATAGCTTTTATGAGAACTAATTTCAAGAATGTTGAAGTAAACTATTCTATGATTGACAAGAAAGCTTATGCATTGGTGAAATCAATTAAGAAATTTAGGCATTACATCCTTAGGAAAAAGGTGTATGTTATCTTGCCAGACCTAGCTATGAAGCTTATGCTGAGCCAAAATGAGCTTGGAGAAAGGAGAGGCAAATAGATGTTAGTTATAAAAGACTATGACATTGAAATGAAGATTTCCAAGTTGGTAAGCTACTAAGGCTTAGTTCAAATAATTTATAATATGAACCCCAAGATCCATGTCATGCAACTTGACTAGCAAAGCTTCCAACCAAATGAGTGGTATGAATCTATCATCCACTTAATTATCAATGGTGTTTATCACCTAGAACTTACAAGAGAGAAAAGGAGAGCCTTGAGGCTCAAAAAAGATCACTACCTCATCAATAATGAATTATTGTATAGAAGGAACTTTGAGGGAATTTATTTAAGATGTGTATCTAAAGAAGAAGCATTTCAGATCATGACTACCTTCCATGAGAAGCTAGGAAGTGGACACCCTTAAGGAAGAACCACATCTCACAAGATCCTTAGAGTGTAGTATTATTGGTCTAACCTCTTTAAATATGTTTACAAGCATGTGAGGGAGTGCCCTGCATGCCAAATATTCAACAAAAAAGAGCCAAACATGGTCATGCCTTTGTAACCTATGATAGTTGACAAACCCTTTGCATAATGGGGGTTGGACTTTATAGGCGTGATCAACCCCAATTTTTTTGACGGATAAAAATTTATCCTTACTATTACTAAATATTGTACAAGGTGGAGTAAAGTTTTTTCCACCAAATATTTTAGGATAGAAGAGGTAATTAACTTCATAAAATAAAACATTTGCATAAAATTTGGAACCTCAGTCTCTTTGGTTTGTGATAATTGATCTACCTTCACTTCTATTGAGATGAATGAATGGGCATATGATAATGAAATAACTCTAAATTATGCATCTAATCATTATCCCCAATGGAATGGAGTCTCTAAATCTAAAAATAAGAATTTTATGAAGGCTATCAAGAAGTCTATGGAAGACAAACCAAGAACACGACACAAGATCCTGAAGTATACACTATGGGAAGATAGTATAAGGATTAAGCAAGACCTCAAAGCTTCACCATTATTGATGGTGTATGGATAAGAACCTATCTTCCAAATAACCCTCAAATTTCCCATATTTAACTTCATGCAAGAGGACATGTAAGAAAATCAAGAACTTGTTAGCTCGAGGTTGCTAGATATTATTTAGATGGAAGATGCCAGAGACAAAACATTTGCCAACTTTAGCAAGCATCAAACAATAGTGAAAATGTGGTTTGAGAAATGATCCAAAATCAAAGTTTTAAGGCAAGGAGACTTAGTCCTCCTCTGAGAAAAATCCTTAGATCCAAAAGGGAAGCATGGAAAATTCACACCTTTGTGGATTGGTCCATATCAAATTACATAGGCATTGGGAAACAACACCTTTAAACTAAAAGAACTCCATGGAGTGGAGTTCACCTTACCCACAAATGGGAAGTATCTCAAGCATTACTTTATTACTTATCCACTAGGAGTCTTCATAGATTTAAAACTATAAGATAGTTACATTAGAGTAGATAGGCTAACTAGTTTCTTTTCTTGCTTTGCTTGTACATATTTATTTGCTTCTTGCTTGTTGTTTTTTGTTGTGTGTTTACTTTGTGTTTTGTTTGATTTTGCTTGGTTGTGATATTTTTTTCCAATAATTCCTATGGATATTTTTTTTCTCATTTTTCATGATATTGATTAAAGTTCTAGTTCTTTGAAGTAGGGATATGAATCTTGCAATGATGAACATAGGTTGTCATAAAGCATCATGATGCAAATCAAGACAATGGTGTTGATTGATAGAGAAGTTAATTATCATGAAAAGTCTTAAGAATAATATTAAATAAAGGTTTGGTTTAATTAATAATCATATGTGTTAGAATAAAACTTAGGTTATTGAGGCACATTTCATGCTAGCACTTAAAACACATGCTTGTTTGAGATAGAGGTTACAACTAAAAGTGATTACCCTAAGAATCAAAAACTTGACCAAATCCTTAAATCCAAGCTATATTAGTTCCAAAAAATTTCAAAAAGACTTATAAAATACAAAAAATGAGAAACTTATTGCAAAATCTATGGACAAGAAGCAAAAGTGATTTTGGTAACCTCCATCAGGGCTATGGATGCCTAGCTAGCAGTGGATCAAGGTATTAAGTGGGATCAAAGGTATCTCTATCAGAGATATGGATGCCTAGCTAGTATTAGAGAAATTCCCAAGCCTTCCTTGAACTAAGATCAACTATTCTCAATGAATATCTAAAACAATCCAAATTAAGTGTTATGACCAAAGATATGACCTAGATGTTGTCTTCCAAAGTTCTATGACAAATAGTAAGTAGAATCAAAACACACACTGTGTGTCTATGTTTCAGCATTTTGAGTTTTAATTTTACACATGTGAGGTTTATCTTAATAAAGTTTTGATTTACAAAATTTTATGGACCTAATGGATGAAAGACTTATGTATTGGTCTAAACTATAGCCTTAGGTTCTAACATATTGCTATGTTTCCCCTATGAGTTATCATTTTCTAGATCAACATCCCCCCCACTTTATTTATTTTGAAAATGAGGGACCCTTATGAATGTTTAAAAACATCTAAACCTTGAAATCTTGCTTTAAGAGGTTATATTTTTTAGAATTTGAAGATCATCCACTTGAAATGGATATGCTTTATACATGCTTAATGATAATGATTATGTTTTTTCACTAACTTTGCTAGTGGTTTGTCTTTGAAGATTTAGTTTTAGGTTGCATAAAGAAGGATAGGTTTCCCTTGTATAAAACCCTAAAATTTGAACTCAAAAGTTGGAGGGAAGA
Source organism: Torreya grandis (assembly GCA_037957365.1). NCBI lineage: Eukaryota > Viridiplantae > Streptophyta > Pinopsida > Cupressales > Taxaceae > Torreya > Torreya grandis. The sequence goes on from JARHVA010000758.1 coordinate 2,601,884, forward strand.
CGTGTTCAAGTTTCCCAAATAACTCAACTTATGAAAAGTTTATAAGTATCTAGATTTAATTGGGTTTTCATGGCTTCATTACTTAGTCAGGTTTTCTTTAGTTGACCCATTATTTGTTCAAGTTTTTTAACCCCTCCTAATTTAATGTCTTCTTTATTAGTTACTTTCCTCTCAATTCCTAATGACTTATTACTTGTTTAAACTTCATGTATTTTTTTATATCTAGTGGCTCTCACTATCTCACAGATTTAATTAGACAATGCAAATCAAATGCAAGCAAATGAGTCCACATAAACCCCAAATTACCCTTTGAAATCCTAAATTTGAGGAATTTTATTGAAGTGAAACTTCACATTTTATTGGATTTTCCCTTTGTGAAAGTTGTCTTGGTCCACTTTAGCAAAAAGTGCCCTTCAGAGTTTCTTAATGTGTCCCTTTAGGAAAGTTGTCTTGATCCACTTTAGTAGAAAGTGACCTTTAGAGAAATTGTTTATAGCACTATATATTATAGAAATTTTGTCTGAAATAAATAAACCCTTTGTATTTTTTGAAACCTACCCTTCAGAATAATTGGTTAAGACACTTTCCTAAGAAAGTGACCCTTTAGAAAATGTTTACAGGAAACTGCATGAAGTCTTTCTAGGTTCCTTATTTTATGCCTAACCCTAATATTTGATCTTTGTAGGGACCAATCATTGATGAGTACATGGATCATAATCAATAGCTCATGCTTCATAGATCTAATTTGATAGTATGAAATCATTGAAGACTTTTCAACATAGTATAACCTTGAGGTTTAGCAAAGGGATGTATTTCTTAACCCTTAGAGGAACCTCTTGTGTTTTTTAACATAAATAGACTTAGGAAACATACTTTTAACCTAAGTTATATCAAAGCTTAGAGCTCATTAAGTCATGTGCATCTTCACAAATCTGAAGGTCCACACTTCATTATAGGATTTGATCTGATGGTATGAAATGGTCAAAGGATTTTAACCTAATCAATGTTTAGGAAACCAATCAAAAAGGACTTAAGATATCACGTAACTTGAATACTTGGACATATGGTCCAAGGAGAATACTTTCAACTTAAAGAACAATGTTTTTTTCAACACAACATGACTACAAGGCTTAATCTTAAGCCATTTAAGTACATTAAATGACCTTAAATTTTATAGCCTTGTGCCCATCATTTGACATTTGTGAGAATGTTTTGTGATGTTCGCAAGGAAGTCAAATTTAAGATAGTCTAAATTTTTAGCCTAGCAAAGGGATGTATTTATCAACCCTTTAAAAGGCCCCTTTCTTTTTTTAAGCATGAAAAATTAGTAGAAAACTTATAACCTATGTTTTTATTAATCTCGAGGCTCGTTAACTCATGTGCATCTTTGAAGATCTGATGGTTCATGCTTCATCACAAGATTTGATCTAATGGTGAAAAATGGATAAATAATTTTCAATGAGGATAAAGCATAATTAAGGTGACGAATAAAAAAAAGACTTCATGGATTGAGATCAATGGACCATGATCACTCGTAGATCTAATTTAATGGTGTGAAATGAAGGAAACTTTCAAAGACTAATGACTAGCTTCTAAAAGGACTTTCACAGTAGTAACATGAGAGAATTTATGAATTCAACACCTCCACCATTAAATTAGTAAAAATCCTAGCTCACCAATGTAAAACCCTATTCCTTATTTAATTGACTCATAATTACATTTAAAAGAGATAAATATCACCTTAAAAAGAGCTAAAAACACTCAGTGAGATCACACAGTCTATGAGAACTTAACCAATTGGAGAAACATGGCCACTACAAGACAATAATGGAGAGATGAATCCAAGGTTTATTTGTCTACTTAAAATGAAGGTAGATGTTACAAAGACACTGAAATAGATGTAGGAGCCTTGAATAATGATATGAGGAATTGGTTAGAAATCTTCTTTACAATCAACCTTATATAACCATTGGCTCCCAATGAGAAATGAATTTTAGCCACCAAATATAGAGATGAATATATCATGGCAATATAGATGTCTGGACTTCACCTTATAGTTGCTAAACTATAGGTACTCCATTGTGTCGATATCCTAGCTCCTATGTTCATTGATTGTTGAGTAGATGGAGACTAGATAATAAAGGAGGGTACATTAAAGAGGGTTGCTTATATAAATCTAATAAATTTTTTAGGCTACTATAAGCTTCCCAGTACTCAAATAGACCTCCCTACAATCAAGGAATGGACCTCTAAGAATGAATTAGATAATATCTTAAGACTATAGCTAGATAGAGGAACTCATGTAATGAGAAACAATGATGGTAAAATCCCAATTGTATATTTCACAAAAGGGAGTAAAATCATCATGGCTTTGTTGAATAAGGTTTTTGGAACATCAATCACATCCTATGTTAACCCTAGGTGGGTCTCCTATGTCTATTTTATGATAGAAGATAAGCTGACTCTACCTATAAGAGAAATGATAAGTATTTATCTAGGGAGATAGTTCAATGGAATTAAAAAGAAGATACGCCATCTATTCACAATGATGTCCTATTTATTAGATGCCTTCATGGCCTTAATCTACTTCCCTACCATTAGGAATTGGTCCCCTCACAACAATATTACCATTACTCCAAATTGCACATATTAAAGTATAGAGACCACATGCAATTCATTTGTGATTGAATATATCTCACTCTAGCTAGGATAATTACTAGAATTATAATGCCTAGGGTTTTCCCCCTCATTAGGGTTTACTCCTAATTATATAGTCATTAGAATTGAAGGTTACCAAACTCATCCCTATAGGCTACTAGTGCAGGTCCCAATCAAGCTGGTTGTGTAGGAGATAGCTCATCAACTCCTTCATGGTATAAACCATGTATGTAGAGAGAAGAAGAAATGCATCTTACATCTCTTCCCATATATGATTGGGAAGACAATGATTCATGGATGGAAGTAACTGGAGATCTTAGTAAGGAATAAAGAGACATTCTACTTCCAATTAGATGACCTTAAGATATGGTATCCAAAGGGAAAATTTCTCTCTTATGTACAATCCAAATAACTACATAAGTTACCTTATCAACATAAATTGGTTCCATATGACCACTTATACACAAAGGAAACCAACTTTGAGGAAGTGATGTCTAGGTTTAAGGGGCATGGATTCAAATTAGAACACAAATTGTACAGGGAAGAAAAACCATCAAGAGAAAGATGGAAAATGAATCCCTTTCAATATCACTTCTTACCTTCCACTTCAGGTCCACCACAAGTGCCTAAAGGTCCACTTTAGTAACAACTACCTCAACAACAAGTACCCAAAATTGAAGGACCTAGTGAAAAAAAGATAAACCATAAGCCAGGATAGGGACCCTCTATCACAGATCTTCCACAAAGACCCCCTTCCCTTATGGAATACCTTGATATGGTTGCCTTGAAACCTTATGAAATAGTGGAAGAAATATTCAAAGAACTTGTAGATACATATGGGTTAGACAAGGAAGGAGATGAAGATGAAGATGAAGGAGCCACAACTAAGGTGGTAGTAATTTATGTTCCTTAAGGTAAAGAGATAGATAAAGGCAAAGGATTTGCCTTAGATTTGGTCCTTATGACCAAAATAAAAAGGGAGATAGGTATGGATTTGGTGCCTAGAACCTCCAAGAAACTCAAGAGGATTCACCCAACAAGTGAGGTAAACTTGTTTAGTGTTGAATTTACCATACATAGACCTATCATCCCTGACTAGTTCATCTATGGGAAGTTCCAAAAGATACCCTCTCAGAAGCATTCATGGGATTTGACTAGCACTTCTAATGTTGAATTAAATGATGAAGTTTAGCCCTATATCTTATAGCTCATGAAGGAGCAAGAAGAGAGGAGAATGATTGAGGCTGCTAAGGAGAGCAAAAAGAAAATAGACAAATTAGGAAAATCAAGAGGGGCTGGTCTTGAAACACTAAAAGCTTTAAATATTTTATAAACAAATCCCAAGGTATAATTTAACCCTGATACACCTACACTAGAGAAGGTTACTACCAAGAAAGTAACTATTGGAACTAAAGAATTCACTCTTCAAGGAGTGGAACCATTTGAAAGATTCACTCTAGTCTAAGGCTAGGTAGTAGGGGAGCACCCCATTCATCAAGAAGATATTGCAAGTCTAGTGGAATCCAACTCAGTAATGAATGTGGTGGGAATTCAAGGAATGAAACAAAGAATCATGAACTTGGAGAAAGAGAAGAAAGACTTGGAGGCCCAAGTCTCACTATCAATTCTAGAGGACCTACTGAAGATGTTAAATGAGTGCCTCCTAGATGCCTTTGAATGATTAAAATCCATAAAAGTCATGCTTAATACCTTGGAACTTCAAGCTAAGAAGGCATAAACATTGATACAATAATGGTAAGAAACCAAAGACCAGGTGATAGATTTGATCAAAGTACATGTCACTAAACAACCTTTAGACTTCAAGATTATCAAATAAAAGTAGTTTAATGCCATTCAAGGGATCCTATTGGATCAAATATAGGAATTAAGTTCATGGTACAACAAGGCTAATTAATTCATAAAGGAAGATAAGGACTTGGTGAATAGAATTGAGAAGTTGCTAAGAACCTTGTTAGTGACCCCTTATTAAGCTAATACCACTAGCTTAATGCATGACATGGAATTATAGGAGGGAGTCCAAGCCTTCATCTAAGGCATCAAAGATGAAAACCAAGGCCAATAAAATAAAGATAATTAAAAATTCCTTAATGTCATCCTCACCATAAGAGAACAAATAATAGAAGCAAGGTGTTTACAAGAGGTCACCATCAGAAATGATAAAGAATATGATACATTACTTGAATAGGGAGAAGAGAGTATAATGAAGCCTACAATGTATTTTGAGTTAATCAAAGAATAATACACAAGGGTGAAATACTTCCTTCAGCCTAAGTGATCAAGGAGGCCCACCAACCCAAGAACAAAGTCAAGATTATTCTTTTGTAAACTATATATGCTAGTTTGTTAGAATATATTAGTCTTTTGATCTAATAGGTGCCTAATGGCCATATGTACTATAGACTATTTGTAAAATGATACTTGTCCTTACCTCTTGTAAAATTTTGAAATAAATATGATTGGTACACTACCTATGTCTTCTATAAATCAACAAGTGTTACCATTTGTAAAGGGAGGGATTTTGAGCAATTTTATACTAGAGTAATTAATATAATTGGAATTCTGCAAAGATTGTCTGGTGTTATGTTTTATTATTTTTAATTTCTCTCAATTTTAGGTATATTTATTATATTTGAATGGTTCTTAGATAGATGAGTTATATTTCATGTTCATGAGGTTTCTAGTTTGTGATGTGCTAGACTAGTTGAAGGATTCTAAGTTTACTTCATTTTATTTGCTCTACATTTGAATTTTATTATGAAATTTAGATCAATGTAGCAAAATATTTAAGTAATCGTGGATTTTAATCATGATCTTTATATTTTCCTTTGAGTTTTGCCTAATTTTTGGTGAAGCTTAGGCTTTTGCTATGTTGTATCACTAATTAGTTAAATATATGCTCAAATTGAATAAAACTTTGTCATTATGTTTGAGACCAATGCTTACAATCATGTTTATTCTTTGCCTTACCCTACCTTTTGATTCTTTTTATAAATGTTCACTTTAGTTTAAAGAGCACTGTAAATATTCAATTAGATTAGCTTAGAGTTAGAGATCTTGACTAAGAAGAATACAAGACTGTAAACATTTAGACCCTGGTGGCTCCCAACCACCACATCAAACAAATTTTGTGGGTAGCTCTCATAATTTTTTGACTATTCCAACATAGACACACTAATTGAATAAAACTTTGTCATTATGATTGAGACTAATGCTTGTAATCATGTTTCTTCTTTGCCTTACCCTACCTTTTGATTCTTTTTATCAATGCTCACTTTAGTTTAAAGATCACTATAAATATTCACTTAGATTATCTTAGAGTTAGAAATCTTGACTAGGAAGACTACAAGACTACAAAAACTTGGACCTTGGTAGCTCCCAACCACCACATCAAACAACTTTTATGGGTAGCTCTCATAATTTATTGACTATTCCAATATAGACACACTAATTGTCATAAGCTACAACTCATTTCATGGATTAGCTTAAACGTATGCTCAAATTGAATAAAACTTTGTCATTATTATTGAGACTAATGCTTGCAATCATGTTTCTTCTCTGCCTTACCCTACCTTTTGATTCTTTTTATCAATGCTCACTTTAGTTTAAAGATCATTGTAAATATTCACTTAGATTAGCTTAGAGTTAGAAATCTTGACTAGGAAGACTACAAGACTACAAATACTTAGACCCTGGTGGCTCCCAACCACCACATCAAAAAAAAATTATGGGTAGCTCTCATAATTTGCTGACTATTCCAACATAGACACACTAATTAAATAAAACTTTGTCATTATGTTTGAGACTAATGCTTGCAATCATGTTTCTTCTCTGCCTTACCCTACATTTTGATTCTTTTTATCAATGCTCACTTTAGTTTAAAGATCACTGTAAATATTCACTTAGATTAGTTTAGAGTTAGAAATCTTGACTAGGAAGACTACAAGACTACAAAGACTTAGACCCTGGTGGCTCCTAACCACCACATGAAACAAATTTTGTGGGTAGCTCTCATAATTTGCTAACTATTCTAACATAGACACACTAATTGTCATAAACTACAACTCATTCCTTGGATTAGCTTAAATGTATGCTCAAATTGAATAGAACTTTGTCATTATGTTTGAGACTAATGCTTGCAATCATGTTTCTTATCTGCCTTACCCTACCTTTTGATTCTTTTTATCAATGCTCACTTTAGTTTAAAGATCATTGTAAATATTCACTTAGATTAGCTTAGAGTTAGAAATCTTGACTAGGAAGACTACAAGACTATAAAGACTTAGACCCTAGTGGCTCCCAACCACCACATCAAACAAATTTTATGGGTAGCTCTCATAATTTGCTAACTATTCCAACATAGACACACTAATTGTCACAAAATACAACTCATGCCTTGGATTCTTGTAATCTTAAAATGAGAAGTGTTCATCAACACTAAGGAACACTCGGTGGAGCAATTAGAAGCATCAACAGAACCTATGCTAGATGTTTATGGATGATTAGGAATAAGCAAAAAGGTGTTTAGAAGGGTCATGAAAGCAAGTAAGAGGGACCTATGGATTGTGTGTCATTATCCATGCTCAAGTTACTATTTTTTGCATTTTATATGACTACAATATAGTTATAAACAAAAAATAAAACTATATTTAGTTAGCCAATATAGTCTTGTGAAAACGTAGAGCAGGTTGGGTTAGCTTATACCACTCACATATAGGAAATAAACTATATTAAGATCAATAATTTAGTTATATTGAAAATGAGGGATGAGACATAATTGTAAATATAATTAATTGAGTAGGAAAAAATATAACAAAATTATATTACATCTAGTAGATACAACTAACCAAAAAATGGAAAAGTTGATATATAATTGTATAGTATTTGTGTAATAGAATTGGCTAAATGATTCTAGATAAGAAAAAAATGTATCATGTTGGATGATATAGTTGGTTTTAAAATGGAAAACTTTTTGTTACTCTCATAACATGCCCTATTTTAAAATTAAAAATAGGGACCCTCTTTTTGCTCTAGGGTTTGGTGTTTTACCTTAAGGAGTTTGTTGGTGGTTGCTTGTTTAAAATTACCTTATTGTAAGTATACATTTGTTAGATGTGAATACTTAAAGTCTAAATGTTCTTCATTTTTTAATCCAAGGTTGAATGATAAATATTTTACATCTTAAATTCTTAGCATAAAAATCACATCTAGGACTAATTTAAGTTAAAATATAAATTTTCATGATTATATTAAGTCTTGGTATATATTTATGCTTGTGTTTTAAAATACACTTTAAAAAATATTTTTTAGGCCATTTTACGTAGGTTTATGCAAATTATATAACCATTTTAGAGTTTTCTACTTCTTTTCCTAAATATTTTGTCCATTTTTGCTTTAAATTCAAGATAAATTGACTACAAGTTTTCTTTGGTTCACCTTTTACCTTAGTCAATTTCATTAAGATGGGTGAAATTTTCTTAGAAAATGGATTTAGTTTCATATCTTCATTTTTCTAATTTTCTATGTCTTTTGCATTTATAGTTGAAAAAACTTAGTCATTTTATTTTAAATCACTTGGTCATTTGGTTTTTTTTACTGATATTTATTTATTTTGACCATAGGTGCTTAAAAATATATTTATGACATGTGATGATTTCCCATGAATCCTAGTGGCCTAAACCTATTTGAAATTAATTTTGAAACTTGGTCTATTTTTCATCTTTTTGTAGAGCCATGTAGTACTTTTCCACTTCTTCAAAGATTTAGTCAATTTTTAAAGAGTTATCTAGAGCCACATGGTGCCTTTTCACTATCTTGTGGGACTTAGTCAATTTTCAAGTGTTTCTCTAGTGGTCCTTCAACTCATCAAATCTATAGGTGAGAAGATCATTGGGATGTTTCCAGGTGTCAAGATCCTAGGGACTGATTTTTCTGAATGAATCCATACCAATGCAAAGCCTTTGGGCAAGTGGGTTAGTGGGATGATACCATAAGATATCTTCATAACCCACTAGCCTAGAGATGTCAGTACAAGCCAAATAGCCTTCAATAAATTAGGTTAGTGGGATGTTATCACATGAAAACATATCATTACTCCATAGGCCTAGGGTGGTATGTGTAACCTCAAAGTTCATAAAAGCTTTAAGTGAGGTGGATTTCATCACCTAGCATGATCTTTTTATGTTGCAACAAAAACCCAATAAACATATATAAAATCTAAATTGATCAATGGAACAATGAAGATAATCCACTTGGAAAATACCATGCCAAAGAAGCACGTGTTTAAATCCATGTTAGTAGGACATTGGACTAAAATTGATGGTCTATTTGGCCATCAAAATTATCAAAATCTATGAATGGGTTGTACATTCAATTTTATTTATAAAATCAAGTTGTGGTTAGTTTTACACCAATAAATGATCATAAATAACATAATTCAATATGTGATTGGGTAGTGAAATTAATCAAATGGTGGTGGATTATATATACAAGTGGAAATGCAACTGATCTATAAATCAATCTTATCTTGGAGAAGATAAATTACTCTTATACTTTCACTTGTTGGTAAATTTAAAAAATCAAGGTCATGACCAAGATGGACTTGCTAGACCTAACCAAGGTGTCCCTTACCATAATAATGTCACTAGAGAGGGTTATAAATCATCTAGTCAAGCAACACTATGTGATAACACTATCTATGTCCAAATGTTTTGTTATATTCACAAAGTAAAGTAAAATCTAACCTAGTCCTTACCAAATCTTGTGGCACACAATGGAGATAATAAACATAAAAAGTAAACATACATCGAAGATCTATACTGAAGCTAATGTATAGGAAATATTAATGCATGGGAGAGAAGCATATAAGCTAAAAAATTCAAATCTATCTACTTTAACAAAGGAATAAAATTTTAGGAATACTTAACTTTGAAGATGAACCCATCGAATCTCCATCTCTCCCTTGGAAACGGTGATTTGAAAGAGGTTATTGTGGTATGTAAGGTTAACAAGAATAAGTCATATCTAGGATACACAACTTCTCTATGTATTAAAAAGACTTATCCACAAGACATGATTCATATATGCAAGTGTAATATTTAAACCCAAAAAAATGCTTCTCAAGTAGAATGGTGGATAAATAGATGCATAATATATGATGTTCTTATTGACTCTCTATAAATGGTGGAAATAATGTTTATATATATTTGAATCTAACCTTAAACACTTATAAAAGTTTAGTAGACAATGTTAGCCTTAAGTGGCCTTGTATTATTGATTGATAAAATAAATGTAGGTCTTATAATGGGTCAACCAAGGCTGACAGAGTCCCTTAACATGATAATATAATTTAATTATAGGGTTAGCCTAGGCCAACATTATTTAATAAATATCAAAGAGAGTTTTTAGATTAGATAGGAGCTATGTAAGATGGTGAATTTCATAGAGAATTGTGTAAGGGAAAAGGAAAAACTTAGGGAAGTGTATAGGAGATGTTTGTGTTGATAACAAGTGGTGGTATAGGGGACAATAATATTGTAAATCACCAATGGTCTACCTACTCCTTTCTAGGTTCACCCTTTAAGGTGTGCACTCAGAGAGATTGAGACTCGATGGGTTCATGAAGAGATAAAACATCTACAGTTGATAAATTTTAAAATATTATGTTTATGCATATTCCCCACTCGAAGCTCATCATGTGTCATGTAGGTGTAATAGGGGAGGGTACATTAGGAAAATAACATAGTAACACCTAATATTGAAGTTAAATAAATCATATTAAGAAGTGAATAAGATAAATGGAAGGAAAATTTTGAAAAATACATACCTTTACTTACCTTAGTGATGTAGAAAAATAAAGATATGATAGAAATGTGAAGGTATCTAATATAGGAGCATTAGGTGAACCTATACAAAATAACAAAAAATAATTTTTTTATAAAAATATACATGTAATATGTGAAAATATTCTCTATAATGTTAGGATTATAGAACATCTTGTGGTTTAAAAAAAGAGCTAGTAGAAACAAAGTTATGGTAAAAAATTAGAATCTAATGGTAAATGTTTTATAGGTAAATAATTTTAAATATTAAATATAAATAAGGTGAAAATAAATTCAATAGTTATTTTACTATTCTAAGAAAGAATTACTTTGAGAAACCTAGTTTGAGCCTAAAGAGTGACCATGGTGAGGAGATAACAACTATGACATGAAAGATGCATAGTGACCATATTGGGTGCAATGTAGGTGAGGGAAGCATTAATCTCAAAAGTTTGATAAATTTTAATTAAAATCAAGATAAATATATAAAATTGGAGGGTAGGCAAAATCTAGACATTGAAATTGGTCCTAGGATATTTTTAGGTAGACTAGGGGTAGAACAGAGTACTGGGTAAGAAATGATCATACCAATAAATGCCTAAGGCATTTATGGTAAATGGTCAAAAATTTAGCACAAACTAAGAACATATTTAAACTTCATAACTTAGTTTAAAAGGAGAGAGAAATCTAGGCATCTGACTACATAACAATGGGATGATATAGTATCACTAGAGATGGCCAACTAAATATTAGTGGGGAAATCCCATTATAAATAGGGAAATGGCCTAAATAGTACCCTATAGCTGATGCAATTTGTACTATGTGGCCAATACATTTTGTTAAATGAGACTGACTATGTACTAGAGGCTTGATATAGTATGTTAGAGTTGGAAAAGCATTGATTTAGTATCAAACAAGCATTTGGAAGAATTGGTCAATTGCATAATAGTGGGTCGATGTAGTATGACAAGGTTGTGATAAAGATAATTTAGTATTAAATGGGTTGATTGTGTAAAAACTAGAGAAAATATAAAAATAGGTCAAAGAAGCTGATGAAATAGTTAATTTATAGTTTTGTGAAAATATTTAAGAATGGATTGAATAATGTATTTTATTATTATGACATCAAGATCTAATACATTCTATGTTGATTGATATTTTGTAGAGATCCTAAATATTTTGGCACTTGGTAGATACATCCTAGTTACTAGATTTATTGGAGTATTTTTCAAACATTGATAGATCTTGATTAGTTACATTAAGTTTTTGAGGCATCATTGAGATGAGATGGATCCCACTGAGTGTTGATCTTGTTTTCATGCTCTTAGGGTCATGGGAATGATTGACCAAAATTTTTTGATAGGAGGTGGAAAGGGATAATATAGAGGTGGTGATCACCTTGAAGGATGCCCATGACTTGCTTGAACTTCTTATTAATGGTACAATGGTTATATATGATACATCAAAGTTAGAGGATGAGATGCAAGCCTTAGATTAGTGGGTAACATGCTCGAATAGGATATATCCTAGTCTACATGTTAGTTAATTTTATGTTTATCTCATGGCCATTCTAAATAGCTAAAAGGATGCGATAGGGCTTGTGATAGCATGAGTGTTGTGTCACAAATTTGATGACAAGGTACTATTGTATGTGATAACCTTGTATCACTTTATCTTGGATCAAGGATATTTATATAATCTTGGTTATGTAATTTGGGTCAAACTCATACATGACATGTATGGGATAGTAACCTGGGGATAGAAGATGATGGGACCTATCATTATATTGAGTGCATGGATCTATGATATGTTCCCTCTATATCAGCTAGCTAGGTTTCCCCATATGGTCGATGATAAGTTACCTCAAGTTAATTGATGGAGATAGGACATGTAGTATAGGTAATGCCCCATGTTACATATTTACAAACTATCACATAAGGGAAAATTATAAGACATTTATACACTCACCTTGATACAATATGGCCAATTTGGGTCACTATTTCTACTGGTTTGGTGCATGTGCAGATCACATGCCACTACTCTTCATGGGTGGAGCCTCATCTAGTAATTCATATACCTAGATAGTTGGTTTTATCACATCTAATAGGCCCTATATTAGTTCTTAATAATTAGTAATGACATGCTATAAATTTGAGAGGGAGAGGAGGCACGTGGGTAACTATTGAGATACTAGAGATTAGGCCTTAATGAGCTAGACAATGAGCTAGTTAGGTACGATAGTAGGAGGTGATAAGGATAGAAGGAGATGATGCCATGGATGTAGATGCAAGATATTTTGGAGAATAATAGGGACCATAATAGTGGTGATAAAAATAATTATAAATTCATCAAATATGGAGACACCATCAATGCAAGGATAAATAAGTGATGGCTATCACAGGGCGATCCTATAGTGGTTCTAAGACATAATTCATCTATAGAGAGGCCATTGAGGAGGAAAGGGTCATATTGGGCTTGGGTGGTGACTCCTAGTTCTGTATTGGTGTGGAGATAACTAATATAGGAGGTTATTAGTGGTAAAGTAGATAGGGAGACTATGGTCCATGATAGTAGAACTGGTAAAAAATGTTTTAGTTTTGTTTAAGTTTTTGATATAGAATATTAGTTGCATCATTGTTTATGATAGATAGATGATTTTAGTTATATATACATGTGATCTAATATATATTTGGTTTCTATTTTTTTAGATATTATTGTATTGAAGGATATTAGATGTGGAGTACTAATTATGGTTGTGCATCATGATATTTTTGATGGGGTGTTATCACATTATGACCCTAACACCATAGTTGATCATGTGGTTATATATTCCCAAAATCATGTGAGTTGATTTAGACTAGTGGGAGAGGTATCACAATAACTACAAGTATGAGGTGATAGTTTACATCCATCTATAGGGGTAAGAGTTGGAGAGGCTCATGCCTAATAGGCCTTAGCACAAGAGTGAGCCACATACATGGTGATCATGATATAGCTTGGATAGGTACAAACCTAGGTGGCCAACCTATAATATAAAATTATTGGATTGATATCCCAAACTACCTTTTTACAAAACACCATAAAGAGGGGTCAATCATAGGCATTGATGTGTAGCGTGGATTGACCACATGATAAACAAGATGGATCACAGCCTTAGAGTTATAGATATTGCATGTTTTACTTGTATTGTATCAAACTCATTATACATACATACATACATACATACATATATATATATATATATATATATATATATATATAGATAATTCATTCATCACTAATTTTTACTTGTATTTATATATGGATTTATGGATATATTTCCTTTCTTGTATATGTATTTTGCTTTTCTTGTATATGCTATGGGGAATATGTGATGTATGTTTTATTTTCTATCATTATGTGATACATGTGCATGGTTTAAAAAAAAAGGCAAAAATTATGTGGAAAATTATAGTTATTCAAAACAAATGTAATCCACACTATATCACGATGGGAAATGTGTAAAAACAAAAGATGAGTAAGTATAGTAAACCAAAATGGTAAAGTAAATGGTAATAAAATGTTTTTAAACCATGTAATTTAAAAAAGAAAAAAGAAAATAAAATAAAATTCATACTATATCACATTGGTAAATATGAAAATTTGTAATAAAATGGAAGACACATGAAAAATAAATGATATAAAAATTAAAAAAACAATAAAGTCAATCAATCATACTAAATCATGCTAGGAAGTATGAAAAGAAAATAAAATGTAAGTGTAAATCAAATTAATCATATAAATCTAGTTGGGAAGTATGAGAAATTTAATAAGATGGTTGTAAACATACACACAATCATAAACTAAGAAGATAAAAGTGAAGGGCTTATGAAGTAAGCATAAAACATACAAAATCAAGATGGTAAGTATGTAAATGATGTGTAAATCATAATCGAGCACAAATTATCTCAAATTTGATGCATATAATTGTATTAGGACTTGGTTATGTTATGAATTGGGTATTAGAATAATTTGTGAGGAGGTCCTAGTCTTATACATTGTCTTACACTACAACTCATAAAGGGAACCCCAATGTGATGGAAACAACTAGGGGAATAATTTAAAATGTGTTTGTAATGTGGTAGTTTATGAGGAGGGCTTGGTATTATCCATGGTCTTACACTAAAACTCAAAAAGGGAACACCAACGAGGTGAATGGTAATCATGAAATGTTTTATTATGGTAATTTGTAAGGATATCTTGGTCCTATCCATGGTCTTACACTATAACTCACAAAGGGAAACCCTAGGGGGAATGCTCACTTAATAAAACAATGTTTATCAAGGGAAAATATTAGGATTGTTGTAATGAAAGAGGGAATGTAAAAATCATGACATAAGCATCTATGATAAGACCTTAGTAAACATGAGGCATACTAGGTACAAAGGAGAGATATTAAGAGTCTAGTGACCATCAAAGTACAAAGGATAACTGCTCACAATAAACACAAAGATAGATATGCAATTAGGTGAGATATTAAGATCAAATCATGATGTTTACATTAAAAATAAAATTTAAATGGAACTACCTTCCCAAAAGATGTTCCTTATTCCTTAGAACCTCTTACAAAACCATGGGTCTACTATGAAGATTGAGTACTTGTGTGAGAAAGTAGGTAGTACTTATATATTTGTGTATCTCCTATCCCAATATACTAGCCTACTATTCCCTAATGGACCTTGACTCAATCATGATGCCAAATGTGGAGTTTGAGCTTGATTAGAAATACGATATGTGTTATGAATCACATATTTTAGTGTGATTATACTTTTGAATTTATATGTTGCCTTTTTGAATCATTTATTTTTATTTAAATGGTTTGGATTTTAATTTTTTTATGGATTTTATGATTCCTCCATAGAAACTTGTAATAAACAACATGAGTGATATAAGTGATATAAATTAGTGAGTTGTATACTTTGGTTTAAAGGAGGCTAAGTAACTAGAGATATGACTGACTAAACACTTAGGATTACCTATGAACCAGTATGTAATCTCAAGTTTAACTGTATGTATGCTTAGTATGTGAAAGTAAAACAAAGGAAGAAAGGAGATGCAAAGTAGATTAGTATATGGTAGTAATACAATGATAAGTCTTGTTTTCTAACTGATCATATGGTAGATAGAGAATACTAAGGAAATCAAGGTTTGTATAACCAAGTCATAATAATATTTATCTAATTTTTGAGTGAAATAAGATAACAAACAATTATTGTAAAAGAAAAATAATTCATGAAAGAAGTAATTTCATAAGTATAAGTGTGAAATCATGAGAAGAATGATAATAATCCATAAGAAATATTAAATTAAATGAAACCATATAAAACACATAAATCATAATATAATGATCCTTGTAAAATAGATAAGTAAAACCAAATGAGACACATAGTTAAATATGTAAGAGAAAAAGTGGATCACAAATCCAATCCAAATAATATCATAGAACAATGTGAAATAACACCATAATGTGTTCATAAATTTTGATATATTTGACCTTAAATATTATCCATGACATCTAAAACATCTCTATGAAGTTTAATTCTAATGATAACCAGAGTCTCATCAATCTTTATGAAAAGTTATGCAAAGACTTCCTTCCATATCTCCTTAACTAAAAATGTAGGCGTAGTTGACCAATATTAATGATCATGAGGGATATCATCCATAGGATACTCAAGAATAGGAATGTATGTTTTAATTATAATAGTGTCTATAACTAAATAAGAAGGTTCAACCTATGGAGAATGAGGAACCTTGTTACACGTGTGCCCTTTGGAAGGAGGAATGACTGGTGTGGGTGTTGATTGTGAGAAATCACAAAAAATATATTAGATAACTCAATATCATTTGGTATGATATGTACCACACTAGTGCTAAATAAAATATACTTGCCCATATTTATGGATATACTATGGTAATAACTTAGGAGGAGGTATGGCCTTATTTTTGGGTTGAGTAGTGGTTGGGTGTAATGTGTTGATATTTTGCCTAAGTTAATTAAAATGAGTGGAAGAGTGGTTATTTATGCCATGAAATCAACAAATACATTTATTAGTAGATTTTGTAGGTCTACTAGCTAAAGAAGTGGAAGGAAAAGTTACGGTAACTAATATAATTAGAAATCTTTGGTGTAATGACTGATAACTTTGTGGATATCATAATAAGGTTGATCTTCCCATTAGGTGGTCATGGGATTAATATGTTTTAAAGGAGCAATGCCATCACCAAGGAAAGGTGGGGATAAAATAAAAATTAGACTAGGCTCATATGAAATAACGCTAGAGTAGAAATTGGACTAGGCTCATCTGAAGGTAAGGCAAGAGTAGAAACCAAACCATGATCATCTAAAGATGAGGCTACCCATAAATTAGTTTTAATAAAATAGATATCATATCTAAAGGAAGAAAACTATAAGTTTCATAGTATTTATCAAAGTGATAAGGTCCTTTCATGGCATGATTCATGAGCATACTCCTATAGGGATATGATGTGATTAGAGGTGCATCATGTGAGTGATCCATTTCTACCTTATGACAAATGTTAATAAGACTAAAAATAATTTCTATAAAGCAAAGAATGATAAACTACAAATGAAAATAATAAAATAAATAAAAGTGATATTGAAGAACTTTGACATTTATACCTTAGATTCTAAATAAAAATGGGTCATCTAAATCATAGCCATCGTCATAGTTAGGTGTATACAAGTCAATAATATGTGTAAGAATGAATTTGTCATCAAATAGTACATATGGATATAATGTAAAGTATTGGCTAAGACAACATGTATATCATCAGTAGGTGGTTGATGAGATTGAGGTTGAAAATAAAGAAGTTGGGTGATGATGTGAAGGTATAGATCATAGGTTATGATATTGAGACTTATCCCATCTAGCTCAACATGATTAGAATCTAAGAGGTTAATTGGAATGTTCCCAATTAATTTGGGGTGACCATTATAACCTCATGTGGAATTGAGTAGATATTTGAAGAGTTTGGATTCATTAAATGGGATACTAGGCAAAGGTTCAAGGGTAGGTATTTTAAATACACCATGTTCTTGAATTTTTTCAAAACTCTTAGGGTTAGTGTCTCCTTAAATCTTGTAAATAGCTCCATTATAGGGGAAATTTGATGCATTGGAATACAAATTAAGTGACTATTCACATATTATGAGTCTAAGGTTGACCAGGTAAGTTGTTTTAAGAAATATAAAAGTTAAATATCATAAATTTCACACATATGGTGATAAGAGGAATAATAATGGGAAGCCAAACATAATCTAGAGGAGGAATTTTCCTTCTATCATATCCTTGATGTGTGTTACATGTAGGTTTGAGGTTACATTTGGAATATCTAAGGGTCTTAATGAATTCAAGGGAGGCAACACAAGTACCTAAACCTTAGTCAATCAAGACATGCTTAACTTAGCTATCACCAATTTGGATGCTAATTAATAGAGGAGGATCATCCACATGAAGTAGTATCTCATTGAGAATCATGGAAGTGATAGAGAACGTAAGTGAAAGATAAGTGTCCACTTTATCATCAAAATGGATGGACTTTTATTAATATTATTTAAGTATAATATATTTGGATAGAGATATGGTATCTTCATGTCCTACTAGATGAGGATGAGGGATATTCATTTTGAACAACAATTGCATTATATGGTTTTGATGATGTGGATATGTTCTCATTAATTTTAAGAAAGGTATTTGAGATGGGAGATGAGAAAGTTATATAATATGATCAAATTTTGTCATAACCCATGGGAGGAGTGTTAGATATAGGCACATAATGTTTTAAGTTCTCTTGGGAAGGGGGGTTAGAGGTATAATTGAACTTGTATTGACAGGGTGTATTTGGTTTAGGTCGATGATAAATGGTTTGAGTTACTTGAGGTGATGGGATGGTTTATTGAAGTATTTTTTATGGTTAGATAAAATAAATACTATTAAAATTTTGGGGAATATTTTCTTGTTGTGTGGATGTTGGGGGAAGATTATAGATGGTATGAGAGGTATAATTAAGTTATGTTGTTGAGAGTGGTGCTTGAATGGTTATAAATTTGTCTTGCCCCAAATCCATTATATGGGATGGGGAAGTGTCCTAAATGATGTGGAATGGTTGAGAGGTGTGATGTGTAGGTGTTGGATTTGAGTCAATAAAATAAACTAATCTTCTCATGTTATTCATATTAACCACATTTTATTCATTGGAAGTGAGGTATATAAGACTTTCAACTTTTTTTATAGGAGAAGGATTTTTGATGTTATCTTGGTGGTTATGAAGAGGATCTTTGTTGATATCAAGATAAACATTAGCTTGGTTTTTAATTTACATTTCATGGGATTTAAAAGCTATGTCATATGTTTTTTGATGATTTTGAATAAGTGTTTCATGATCAAAGTTTATATCAAGAAGAAAATCCATTAAAATATCATTTAATTGTCTAAAAGTCTCATTAGAGTGAACCCAACATTCATGAAAACAAGAAAATTTGTTTAGATCTTACCAAGATTTCATAGGATGAGTGGGGTCAAGAAATCATGTTATAGGTCTTGGAAGATATTTTTGAATATATCATAAGAATAATGGTTTTTTCACATTAGTGTGGTTGGTTTGATAAAATTTAGGGGAACCTACTCCATAGCATTATTTAGAGCAATCTATTGAGTGTTATTAATAGTGTCATAAGTGTTGATAATATTGTCATTAGTTTCATGATGGTTTTTGTTTTTAATGAGAATAAAAGTTCCCACTATTGGTTGAGATGCTTAAAATTGATGCATGAGGAATTCTTATCATTTATCTTGGTTAATAGATTCTTCCAAGGTTTTTGGAGAGAGATTCCTAACCCAATATTATTATTTGGGGTACAGAGCATTAATGAATAGGTGGAAGAGGTTAGCATCTTCCATAGTATGCTCACATTTATTAACAAATTTATTCCATAATTTGATTAAGGTCTTTACCATTTTAGTTTCAATTTGTTTTCAATTTATAAAGTGGGCTAGGTTATTCTCGGGAAGATCACTAGATTGAAATTATTGGACTAGTTAGTTAACCAAGTCTTCAAGGCTAGTGATAGAATGGGTTTTTAATTGATTGTACTAATCTAAAGCATCTCCTAATAGTGTTTTATCTAATATTTTGGTAGAAATGTTTTTTAAAGTTTAACCCAATCTTTATAAAGGTTACCAAATGTTTTTAAATACAAAGTGGGATTAGTGGATCCATTATAGGTGATGGTGGGTGCGATACCTCCTATGTAAATATTAGTAATTTAAGGTAAAAGAGGTTAATTTTGTAGGTGTTTTATTATTTTATTAATGAGGGGTTGTTATGGGATAATATTACCATGGGAATACCTAAGAGGGTAGGGGGGAGGGGGGGCATCTGGATTTTTCACTCCCCATGAAACTTGTTGATGTTAGTTTTGAAAATGAATGAGATGGTTTTGCATCTACATCATCTAATTTATGTTATTGGTTTGGAAGGTATGAATTTTATTTAGTGTTTGTAATTGGTTTTAGTTAGTTTGGGAAGAATTTTGACTAATGTTCACAATATGTGATACATTAGTGTTAGTATTAATATCTTGAGTTGAACTATGAGTAATAGCATGTACCACATTAGTGGCATGAAAAGAATTGGTAAGAAAATATGCACTAGTATCATAGTTTAGGGGATGGGTATTTTGAAGAGGCCCACTACAAGTTGAACCTACCATGTTGGTAGAAATACTTGGCATGGAGGTTGAATAAGTCTTGGAAGAAGATGTCATAGTGTGTGAAGAAGACATAATAGAAGGAAAAGGTTGAGATGCAAAGAAAGTGGTTCCATAAAATACATGAGAAAAGTTATGAGAGGGAGAAAGAGGTTCTTCTATACGAGGACCTATGATGATATTATATATGGTTGAAGGGTATTTTCCTCTATGTTGATGAAATTCATTGATGAAAAAGATCATTTCAGTTATGTGCTCTAAATCATGCTCATCTTATAGTGAGAACAAAGGGTTGCAAACCAAGGATGAATGGGCAGGAGTTCCATAGTTGGTAGTGTGAGTGGAAACATGGACATTGCTTTCATCCATGGTGGGTGACACAAGATGTGTCTTGGTAAACCTATCAAGGTTGGTAAGACTCATCATGTTTATTTGTTTTAACTCTATATTATCCTCAAATAGAAAATTCATATTGAAATAAGGGTCAACTAGTAAGATACATAGTTGAAACAATTGATAGTATTTTGTAAGATAGGAAATATAATAAGGTATAAATGACATAGTCATACATTTTTGATTATATACTACAGAGGGAAAAATTGAATAAGATAAAAGATAGAGTCATATAGGGCAACTATGTACTAAAGGTAGGACAAAACCAAAAACCTATAAGAGACTGTGTCGATAGGGATTACTATGTTTTGAAAATATGGAATTGTTTTTCAAGATAATAGCTAAAAAAATATAATTAAGTACACAAGTAATTATATCAATGTGTTTGATCTAACTATAGCACACAACACAAACCTTGTACTAATACTGGCTAGTATAAGTTTTGCAATATAAAATATAATGATCAAAGAAAAGTAACAAAACTTGAATGTAAATGCTAATATAAGTGGTAATTCTTGAATTTTGTTAAGTTATAATAAATTTTTACATTAATTTGATAGGTATTTGGCTATAAAAAGGAACCTAAAAGTAATCTATGGATAATTTTAGGTAGTTTAGGATGAAAGGGATTTGTAATGGTGATGGTAATGGCTTGTTATTGAGGCCTACCCCCTCACTTCACAATATTATGGTGATAAGGGTGTAAGGTGATTTTACAACATATACCAATAACCACATGTTTATACTTGGCCAAAAAACTAAGTCAACTTCCCCCTTGGTGATGAAATCCAAGTAGTTAAACCTTGGGAGGAATATGTTTAAATGATTTTTAGTGTTAAGTGATTTAGAAGTGTGTGAAAAAGAGAAAAATGGTGTGACTAAATTAGTAAATTGAAAACCCCATATTTAGTCTATGTTTGTTACTCTAAGCATGCAAGAAACTAAAATGGGAAGTGAATTAATTACTAGCAAGATAGGTTAATTCCTTTATTTGTGAAGAGTATAGAGTTGGTTTAGGTGACACTATATGAAAAAATTATAGAAAAAAGTTGATAGGATTACTACTATTCTATAGAATAAAGATCTAGAATAACAAAATCAAATAGGTTAACTAAGTATTTTAGAGAGAAAGTAGGCTACAAATTTATGTTGAGCTATTTGACCTAGTTTTTTATAGGGTTGCAATTTTATAGACTAAAAACTAAGAAAAATAGGATTGTAAATAAAAATATAAATGACAAACAAGGAAAGAATGAAACTTGATAATTTTGAAGATGATTAATTTGCAAATTTTATGCCATTTTACTAAAATGCTGATTTTTATATTCTATGAAAAATGTCGATTGAGTCAATGAAGTCTACAAAACCTATGTGATAAAAATAGTCTGAGAATAGAGTCGATTGGTTTGACTAAGTCTACAAACCTATATGTTGAAAAATAAAACTACAAATAGAGTCAATTGGGTTGAGAAAGTGTTAAATCCTATGGTTTAAGAAGATAATTGTGTCAAGTTGATCAATCTAGTTATCTGTATTTGGAGAAGACCTGCATAGATAAAATAGATTTTATTCATAGTGACTATGTGTTAAACCTATGAATAAACTGTTAGACTATATCGATAAGTTTGATATAGTATTAAAAAAATAAAAAGATATAACATGATAATAAATCAATGTATGAAATAAAACCTAAAATTGTTAGATTCACATTAGGTTCACCAAAATGTATATAAGGAGAAATGTAGTTGATTACAAATCAATCCTAGCTCAGAGAAGATAAATCACACTTACACTTCCACTTTTTGGTACATTCAGATAATTAGGGTCATGACCAACACAAATATACTAGACCTAACCAAGGGGTAACATACCAAAATAATGTCACTATAGAGGGTTACAAAGTCTCTAGTCAAGAAACACCATGTTATAACCCTAGTTAGGTCTTAATGTTTTCTTATATTTACAAAAAAAATACAAAGTAAATCAAAATATAACCTAGTGCTCACCAAACCTTGTGGCACAAAATGGGGGTAATAAAAATAAAAGTTAAAAATTCATATAAGATCTATACTTAAGCCAATGTATAGGAAATCTTAATGCATGTGAGAGAATAATATAAGCTAAGAAATTCAAATATATCTACTTTAATAAAAGAAGAATAAAGTTAGGAATACTTACCTTTGAAGATGAAACCATCGAGCTTCAATCTTTCCTTTAGCCAAGGTTATTAATAAGAGGTTTTTTTGGTATGTAAGGATAAAAATAATAATTCATATGTAGGCTATGTATCCAAAATACTTCTCCATAAGACACGATTCATATCTCCAAGTGTATTATTGAAAACCTAAGGAATATTTCTCAAGTAGAATGGTGGATAAGAAGATGTACAATATATGAAGTTTTTCTTATTACCTCTCTATAAATGGTGGAAAAATTGTGTATATATAGATTAATATAACCCTAAAAATATATAAAATTTTAGTAAATATTATCATCCCTAAGAAACCCTATATTGTTAATTGATAAAATAAAGCTAGGTCTTAGACTGGGTCAGCCAAGGCTAAAAGAGTCTAGTAATGTGATAATATAATTTATGCATAAGGTCAACCTAGGAGGAAATAATTTGGTAAATGTCAAAAAGAGATCTTGGCTTAGATAGGGGATGTTTAATGTGGTGAATTACTTGGATAAGTGTGTAAAGGAGGAGGTAAATCTTAGGGAAGTGTATGATATATGTTTGTGCTAATATCAAGTGGTGGTATAGGGCATAACAATCTTATGAAACACCAATGTTATGCCCAACCCTCCCCTAGTGCACCCTTTAAGGTGTGAAATTATAGAGATTGATACTTGATAGGTTCCTACAAAAGAGAATATATTAGTAATTGATAAAGTTTGAAAATATTATGTGTATATAGATTCAATTGAGAATCATGAACATAGTGTGAATCATGGGCATGGCATGTGCATTAAGATCATACAAAGAGCAAAAGACAAACTCAGTGTTAAAGAGGCATGGTAATTGATTTTATAAAGGCATGAAGTATGGAAATATTGATGCAATCCTATTTTCCTTTAGCTACTATCATTTAATCAAGGCATGATGTTAACTTCAAAAAGCTTGTACACCTCCAATCTATCAAATATCTCAAGTTGCCTCCTCAATTACATCTCCTAATTGCATTGATAATTTATGTAACAACCCAAAGGTTGATTTAAATTTGAAGTCCTTAGGCCTACACACCTATATAAGATCAACTCTTGTAGTGTAATAAAGGTTAGTTACCTTATAATAAAATATATTAATGGATGAGACTAGTTGGTTCTCCTTAGTGAAACATATCAGGCATTTTATTTATGCATTTTAATTCTTTATAGATTAGTTTTTTTAGTCAAGGCTATTTGTAATCCATGTCTATAACTCACATGAGTATCTAATGAATCCCAATTGATCTCTTCAATATAAATATCTTTATCTGATAACTTTGTCATTTAATAGACTTGGTCTATGCATGTATATGGTGACCCTATTTTCCTCATTAGCTCTCCTAATTCATCCTATAGATTCCCACACCATCCCTAGTTAGATTTGTGTTAGGTATGGCTCAACTAAGGATTGGTTTATCCATGGATTTGTCTACTCAATAGAATCAAGATAGCCTACATTAGAAAATGATATATTCTCTCTTTTTCCCTACCCTTCCCTCTTTTTCTCTATTTTATTATTTTATTAATTAGATTAGTTTAGTTTCTAAATTTGTAATTGTAGATACCTAAATATGGCCACTAATAGCCTCCAATTAGTCTTTTGACCAATTTCTACCTAAAATGCATAATTTGGCCTAAAAACACTAAAATGCATAAATTGAGTTGAAATTGACATATTCAAGTGCTGATTTTGGCTAGAGTATCATAAAATGGGGAAATGAAATTTATGGGCCAACTAACTTTGATCAGTTCATTTCAAGTCAAAATGCTCATTTTGCACATAGGTGCTCTAGATTGCTCTTTTTTATAAAATATCTTACACGGGACATGTGCCTTTGTTATTTTCTATTGGTAACATTTTAAATGGGATAATGGATCTAATGCATCTAAAATTGACTTCCAATTCCAATCCAATAAAAATTTGGACCAATAATAAGGCATTCTAATCAATTTGAGTAATTTATGCACAAAGTGCTTCATCATGATTAGGAGTTAATTAAACCAATTTAGATCCTAATTAAGAATTCCATGGAAACTTGTTCAAAACTTGTTTTTAGAATGAATATTGAATATCTACGTCATCAAGTGACCTCATTTCTTAGGAAGACATCAGTAGGCCATAAATGCCACAAATATAAAGATTCATGCCTCCCATGCCTCATCAATGCCCTCCATGCCTCTTAATTTCTCCTCTCTCCCAAATATTGATGAGCCTATTTATAAATTTTAATTGCATAATTGGATTAATCCTTAGCCATACATCTCAATCTTGAGATGGATGGTTCTAGTTGATTCTAGCCATTTTATAAAATCTATAAATAAAGAGGTCATGAACATCATTTCTAAGCTTGGATAATGTAAAGTTATAATGCAAAAATGATTTTCAAAAGCTATTGCAATTAGTGTTACCATGTCAAATTGATTCTAAGCCAAGCCAAAGCCAAAGGTGCTAAGGAGAAAAGGAGATAGTCAAGCTCCATTGCAACAAACCTTTTTAAGCACAAACCAAGCAAGCCAATCGAAGAACACTCTTGGAGCATCAAGGAAGGTTAAGAATGTGTGTTTCTTGAATTTTAGTTATTATTTGTTCATTTTTTTCCTTCACTAAGCTCCCCCTTTGAGATAGGCTTAAGGTGTTAGCATTTACTATGTTTTGTTTAATTTTGATTTCATTCACTAACACAATACTAATCTCCTCTTCTTAGTAAACTCCTAGCTCACATAATGGCATGACTGATGGGACCCAATGCATCCCACACATGAAAAAGATACTTATGCAACATTAAAATCTTCATTTTGATCATTAAAACTTTTGCAATTTGATTTTATAACTTTATTTTGCCATTTTTCTTTGTCACAAGTTTACACAATAACCATCATCGATTGAGTAAAAATGTCGTCAGTCTACATAACCATTATCAATTAATATTAGTAAATTTGATGTTAGTATACATAACCATCATCAGTTAATAAAACCATTGTTAGTCTGTAAAAATGTCATCATTGCCAATTAGTATAACCATCTATGGTCACTATGTTTTTTTTTACACAAACCCAAGAGCTCATTTTTCTAAGTTGGTTGTTTCATCATCAAAAGTGATTCTAAGCTAAACATCTTGCTAACATTTTTTTTGTAGGTTTTACTTGAAAAATCATCAAAGCATGCTTAAATAGATCCTTTTAAACTTCTTTTAGGATGTTTTAAAATGAATCAAACTTTTCATTTTGGTGCTTAAAGGAAAATTGTTTAGGGTGCTATTGCTTAAATCTTGTAGTTAGCTTTCAAAGTTTCAATTTGAGACCAAGGGGTCAAATGAACACCACAAAATCTTTCATTTGGGCTTAAAATTGAACACATTTATCATTTTTGTCTTTAATAGTTATTTAATCTAATTTTGTTTAGCAAAGAAAGGGGTGTTACATGTATACTCTTCCATTTGTCCCCTTTAGGGAATCCTTGGAATCAAAAGAACCATTCTTATTGCAAAAATCCTAGTCCATGGCTTAAAAATAATGTCATCTAAAGTACTCCCCAAAAACTTGTCAAAGTTTTGGTGACCTTGAAAATGACCCTAAATTATTTTTATTAGTCTTTTATTTCATGTAAACTTGGCTTACAAGGGGGATGTCATTACCTCCCATGAGTTCTTTAGGGAAGATTTAACCTGGGGTTTCATCTTTAGACATTGACTTCACTTACTCCTTCTGAGTTACACATGGGATGTATCTAAATTTATCTACATTTAGACATCACACTAGATTGAGTGAATAATATGATGTAGTGGTTGTAGAAAGGACTTCACATTTTTAAAACTAGCCAATGCTATGGTCACCCAATTTCCATGCTTGTATTTTGCATCATTTGATGTGAAAGTCATTATGTAATTTATTCCCTTAGAAACATTTACAACTTTCTAGCTTAGTCAACCCCACATTGACATACCCTTGCTAGGATTTGGATGATTATACTTAATGTATTTTGGTCATTTTTGCTTTGTATGCTTTGAGACTAAAACTTGTTTGTTTATTCAAAATCCATGTCAAAGCAATGTATTTGAGTTGTGGAGGGTAGTGTTATGTTACCCAAATCATGTCAAAACATTTTGAGCCTTTTTATTTTTTTAAACATAACATAGATCACATCATTCAAGCATGCTTACATCATTAGGTTGCTCAATTTTTTTCAAGACTGGTTTACCTAGTATCAAAAACCATTGTTTCAAACCATGTTATGTATACCATTTAGACCTTTGTCTTGTGCTATCATGTTGTCCAATCTTGTCTAGCTTGTTTGGTCAAATCCTAGTTTTTAATGTTGAGCTTTCAATTATCCTTGACAAGTTTGGATTCAAACATTGATTGATTTCTATTTGGGCATTAATTCATGGGGTTGATACATAGTTTTTTCTCTTTTAGGTTGCATAAATTTAGTTAATTGATTACCCAAATTTTAAAACTATTAATGGTTTGTTTTTTAAGTACCTATCCTTATCATTATTTGTGCCTTTATTTGGGAAAACATAGTCTTTCTTCAAAGAGCATTTTATCTTATGCCTTATGCCAACTGATCATGTTTATGTTTGATTTCATGTGTCAGGTCTATGTCAAATTTGTTTCCAAACTTGTTAGATTAAATCAAATCACATCGTACCTTTGTTTCAAGTCTAACTTTTGACACCATTTGGCTAAAAGTCCTACCATATGCCTATTTATTTTAGCCTATCTTTTGACTCCATGTTTGGATAAAAGACCTAGTAACTCAACTTTTCCCTTTCCTAATTTAGACCTTGTTTGGAACACTTTAAACTAGACCTTTGATATGCCAATTTTAATTCAGATGCTTGACCTTTTATACAAATGACATTTGACATTAGACATTTGATGTTAGACTATCTCATGCCAAGTCTTATCACAAACCATTTTGGAGATACAAATCCATTTTCAAACCATGATGAAGATACAACTCCACTTTCAACCAAGTTAGATCAAGTCTGAACCATTTGTCCTTTAGACATTTTTTTTTTGGAGTTGTAGAACTCTAAGCCTTTTTATTTTTAGAGATTTCTTCATTTATGTAGATATGTCTAGCTACACATATGGTGGAGTCACGTATAATCTAACTTATGATAAAATGGCCACACAAAATGACTTTTATAGCTTTGTTCAAGACCCCAATGATGATAATATGGTTTGTGAGATAGATTTCTATCCACCTCATAATAATCATTCATGGAAACAAAGTCATGAACCAGCTCATGATCTAACTTGAGACCTAGATTGGTATGAAGAGGCTTGTGAGGAAGAATTTGAAGACCCAACTATAGATAATGTGTTTTGGGATATAGATTCATAACCTCTTTATAAAAATTAGTACATGAAACATAGTCAAGAACTAGCTTATGAGCCAACTCACAATTGGGATGATATGGTTTATGAGGAAGACTTCGATGCTTTAGCTTATGTGAGTAATTAGGCTCAATCACATCATACCATTTTTATTCTAGGACCACAATGTCACACTATTCCCATATCAAGACCTCATCCTTTGGTTTGTGAAAATAATCAAGTTTCACAATGCCAAACCATTTCTATACTAGGACCTCATCCTTTGGCTTTTGCGAGCAATTAAGCACCATAATGCCCCTTCATCATTATAGGACCTAGTCCTTTGGCTTCTATGGGAAATCAAGCCCCATAATTCCCTATTGTTACCATTTTAAGACTTCGTCCTTTGGATCAAACAAGAAATCATGCTCCCCAATACCCTATTATTATCCAACCACAAGCCATTCCTCATCTAGAACCAATCTCATCCAAACCTCAACCGATCCAATCCTTTGAAGACCAAGATATGTTCAAAATTGGTATTTTTCAACTCATTGGAAACCAAAGCCAGACAACCAACCAATCCATGATATTTTTGTTGAACCAACCACTTATGATAAGTCAACCTATGATGAATCACCTATTGATCCTATCTTAGTTATCGAGGAGTCTTACACTGATGAGCCAGTCTTTGTTGATTCACTTCTTAATGATTCTAACCACATTTGGGAAAATTAATACCTTGATTATGTGCTTATTTTTACCAATCTCTAAGGAGTCATATCTTGACCTTTTTACCATCCTAGAGGAGTCCCACTTTGATAAACCATTTTTTGTGGAGCCTATTATGCCATTACAAGCTATTACTTGTCCAAAACCAAATATTCAACAAGATAACATTATAATAGAGTACCCATTAGATGAAGAATCAAAGTTAGAGTCAGGTTCTATTCTTGAATTGACATTAGATTTACCATCAAAATTTGAATCAACATCAGTCTCAACATTGGATTCAAAGTCCCTTGAGTTAGAATCAGATTCAGAAGAAGAATATGTTTATGGCTATTACAACATTAGCTACACATGTCTTGCTGATCAATTTTAATACATTTGTGATCCTTATATAGTTTTTAAGGATGAGTAATTTAGATTTAACACAAGGTATCCTAGTATATTCTATGAGAATTATGCACCCTATCTCCATTCCATTACCATTCCATAGGCCATTAACATCAACTAAAATAGCCATATCATTAACATTCCATCTCCCACAAGTGTTTATTGGGATCGATAGAATCATACTTTGTTAAACTACATCCATGGTGGCATAGTAGTTAAATAAGATCAAGGAGGCCAAGAACACATTCATATAATAGAAGAACACCCTCCTAGTGAAACCTTTTCAAAGGCACTAGAGTATAATCAAAGTTAGAACTCAACATCTTACAGTGAAACTTTTTTAGAAGTGATAGAAGATAATCAAATTTAAAAGTCAACATTCCTTAGTGAAACCTTCTCAAAGGTGCTATGGGACAATCAAGACAAATTCATTGGTGAAAACCTCTTTAAGGTACCAATAGCTAAGCATAAAATTTCTTCAGTGCTTGATGAAGACAAAATCAAAGATCAAATCAAAATAGCTTCCAATATATAGCCTAATCAGATGCTAGCTACTCTCCAGATCAAACAACAAAAAAATAGTGTTCCTATCAAGAGAACAAGTCTTCAGCCTGATTATAACCAAAACTATGTCAAATCCAACATCAACAACACTACGTGTGACTAAAAGTCTTTATCTTCATGTTTTTCCCAACCATTCCACATTCCATTATCATCTGCCATTCCATTTCAAAATCAAACCTACCATCCATTATTTGTCCTTGTATCGATGCTTGAAGGAATCAGAATTAAAAACCAACAAAGATCACAAAAGCATTCTTGATAATTAGATCTATATCCAATTCTTGATAGAATAACTATTCAGATGAGGTGTGGGATAATAATTAACAAAATTGATTACCCTATTTATATCATTTGTTGATTAGGATGTGCATCTCCCCATAAAAAATAACCATAGAATCAAAAACCACACCTAGGCCAAAAACATGTACCATACCATTTCACGTTGCCATGCCATTACCATTGTTACATATCCATTTTCCATTGTTGCATATTCTTGCTATTCACGCTATCACCTAGGGATAAACCCTCTTACCATTTTATACCATCCTATCATTCCATTCCTATCTAGACCAAAGCCTATTTTTAGTCATCCTACCCAATCATGTTTTGAAATTAGCTCATATGGTTCTTCCTACACTTTTTATGAGGTGATTTTGATCAAGTTTCAACTCTTATCAAATTCATGTTTATAATGACAGTCTATGAAAGTAGTGTGACAATTTATCTGGCAAGATATCTTTCATCTTATCAAGTTTGTTTATGTGAGCCTAATTATAGCTGATTATGGATAAATCAATGTCTCACCAGTCTTGATACTAATTATAACTACCTATGGGTAATTAATATCATTGACTTATCCCATTATATCCTAGTTATAGCCATATATGGGCAAATTAGGGGCAACATTTGTTTACCATGCATTACTACATCACCTTGCTATAATTGTTTTCATGTGACTGACCATTTTCTAGATTTGAGAACTTGTTAGGACCTAATTGGTTTTTTCTCTATTATAAGGGCAGAACTATAGTGACTTGAAGTCTTACTATAGGACTATGTAAGTAATGCTTTATACATGTTGAGGTTAGCTTAGTCACCCTTTCCACCATGTTCTCACCATTTTATGAGCAACCTAAGTAATGCTCTTGTCATTTTATGAGCACCCTAAGTTTCCACGCTCTTATTATTTTGTGAGAAACCTAAGTAACACTCTCACCATTTTGTGAGAAACCTAAGTTTGAATGCTCTCACCATTTTATAAGCTTGAAACATTTAGTGTCTCATCATTCTTGATTGAATTGAGATACTCCAAAACAATTCCAAAAACATTAACAAAACTACTAGAAAAGAACAAAAAAACATGGACCACTTATTTTCCTTAAGGATTCTAAGAACCCCTACTAAGTTTCATGAAAATCACTTGTCACTTAGTTTCCCCATCCTTTTTGGCCTTTTATCTCATAGACTTACCATTTTACAAGACCATTCTTATTCTTCTATCGCATCCATTCTATTTGTTTTTACCAGTTATCATTTTCTTCCCATTCCCTAGGAGAACTACATTTGGCCTAAAGTTTTTTAATTAGATATTACATCCATAGAACTATGTAGGCAACATCCACTTACCTAGTGCATATGGAGATAACTCACCGACACCCTTCCATTTCTTTTATTCCCCCATTTTATTTGTTTGTTAAGTTGTCACCTATTTTTTAGGGGCAATGTTCATATGGTTTCTATTGCATTATTTGTTTGTTTATTTTTGCTTTTTTTTTTTTTTTTGTTTGCTTTCATCACTATTGCCTTAATTTAGTCTATGTTTTTTCATTGGGTGATTCTTGGCCCACACTTATACTCAAATCCATCCATATTTATATGTTTACATTGTTGTCATGGTTTTTATCATTGGTGCATTGATTTCTATTTGAGTATTGGATTTTGGGAGTCAGTACTTATTCATATTTTATCCAATTAATCATGATATTATACCATGATACCTATAGACACATGCCAAAACAAACTTTAGCTTCAAGAAATATATTCAGTAATGGCGACATCTCTTCAACACCAACATCCTGACTCAATCCCAATCATATCCCAAATAGGGTAATTAACCATGAAATAATTTCAACCTTTATTAGTTTGGATGAGCATATCCATACTAGTATGTTGTTATAATTCATCATTACCCTCTGTGTTAAGTTATCATCATCCTTGACTAAGCTTTTCATGTTTTCCATAATTAGGGTCCAATGGTTAAAACCACATATGGGAAAATAATTGCACACATCTCACCTACATTTCTCAATGATTATAACCACCTTTGGGTAGATCATTATGTTTTCACAACTTTACATTTTATACCCATACATGATCATGTTTTTATATTTTTTTGTCCTAACTAGGGTATCTCCATCTTCTTAATGATTATAACTACCTTTGGGCAAATCATTGTTTTATCATACCACATTGCCACTCTCAGGGTACAATGCTTATAACCACCTTTGGACCAACCATTGTACACTATCCCACTTGAATTTTCAATTATTTTTATTACTTTTTCAAAATCATTATGTTTTTCACCCCATCATATTTTCTTTCTTTGGTGCCCTCATTTTACTTCTCATCGACGGACTATTTGCTGACCTATTTATGCTAACTGTTACTTCAAGGGGGCATCATACAATCAGTTAATCATCATACAGTTATAAGCATACAAGGCCTTTTCATTATTTTAGAATATGTTACTATTATTATAGCTTACAATGCCTTCCCAAATAGGTACAAACTGGAGACACCTAAATCTAGCCATCGATAGCCTTCAATTAGGCTTTTGACCAATTTCCACCTAAAATGCACACTTTGGCCTAAAAACACTAAAATACATCAAATCAGTTGAAACTGGCATATTCAAGTGCTGATTTTGGCTAGATTATCATAAAATGAGGCAATGTAATTTATGGGCTAGCTAACTTTGATCAGTTCATTTTGAGTCAAAATGCCAATTTTGTACCTAAGTGCTCTGGATTGCTCTTTTTGTAAAATCTCTTGCTTGGGACATATGCAATTATTATTTTATTTTAGTAACATTCTAAATGGGATAATGGATCCAATACATCTAACATTTACTTATAATTCCAATCTACTCAAATTTTGGACCAATAACAAGGCATTATGATCAATTTGAGTAATTTGTGCACAACGTACTTAATCATGCTTAAGAGATAATTAAACCAAATTAAAGCCTAATTAATTATTACATGGAAACTTGTTTAAATTTTTTTTTAGAAATGAATATTGAATATTTTCATCATTATGTGACCTCATGTCTTGGGAAGACATCCCTAGGCCATAAATGCCACAAATATCAAGATTCATGCCTCCCATGCCTCATCAATGCCCTCCATGCCTCTTAATTGATCCTCTATCCTAAATATTGATGACCCTATTTATAAAATTTAATTACATAATTTGATTAATCCTTAGCCATACATCTTAATCTTGAGATGGAGGGTTCATGTTGATTCTATCCTTTTTCCAAAATCTATAAAAAGAGAGGCCATGAACATCATTTATAAGCTTAGATAATGCAAAGTTATAATGCAAAAATGATTCCAAAAGCTATTTTAATTAGTTTTACCATGCCAAATTGATTCCAATATAATCCAATCCAAAGACAAAGGTGCCAAAGAGAAGAGGAGATAGCCAAGCCTCCTTTGATGAAGACTTCATGAGCACAAGCCAAACAAACCAGTACAAGAAATATTTTGGAGCATCCAAGGAAGGTAAAAGAAAGTATATTTTGAATTTTAATTGTGTGTTTTATTCATGTTTGTTAAATAATATCTCCCTAGTGTCTAGGCCTAGAGATGTTATGCTAGTTAGTGTGTTTCTTTTATTTTGAAACTAACACGATACTAACCATCCTCTCTTGAGTCAAATTCCTAGCTCACAGTAATGTGAGTCTATATGTTTATCTTTATTTCATATCTCTATTTATTATTATAGTTTCAATTTTGAATATCTTATATATAATAGACTTATGAAATTAGTTTCATTTATATGCTATATATATAAGCTAATTCCTTTACGAAGCAAGATCCATATTTAGAATGCATTTTTGATTTGTCTAAAATGTTCATCAAAGACTCTTGATATGGAATGGTCACAATGAGCCAACTGGGTTACCTTGCATAGTAATACCTGGTAAATAAGACATTGGGGAGATTTATTTGTATAAGTGTCCTTTCAAGAGAGATGGGGATTAATGACTCCTACCTATTGTTGGCTATGTTAGGACGCATCTCAACATATCTAGTGCTAAAAGGAGGGATAAACTATAATTATTATTTGATTTTTAAAATTTTCCTAGTTATTATTTTAGACTTGAATGGTCTTTGGATAGATTTTTAACTTAGCATGCCACTTATTCCTATATACTTTAGTGCCTTTGAATTCTAGTTTGTTCCAGGTGATTAATTGTAGCTTTTTTTAATTCTTTTGAAATTAGAGATTATAGATTCTCTAAATACACAGGAGTATTTCCCAACATGAGTCACCTTTTATTGTTGTTTTCACAACAATCCTCATTTTCAAATTGAAAATAAGGACCTTATTTTTGTGTTGGGGTTTGGTATTTTACCTTAATGAGTTTGTTGGTGGTTGCCTATTTAAAATTTCCTTCTTGGAATCACATATTTTCTAGATGTGAAGTTTTAAATTTTGAATGTGCTTCATTATTTTATCCAAACTTAAATGATAAAGAGTTTACATCTTAAATACTTGACATATAAATCACATCTAGGATTTATTTAAGTTAAAATCTAAATTTAGATGATTCTATTAAGTCTTGGTCTATTTTTATGCTTGTGTTTTGAAATACACTTTACAACTTACTTTTTAGGCCATTTAACCTTAGGTTTATGTAAATTATCTAATTATTTCAAAGTTTTATACTTATTTTTTTGAATATGTTATCTTTTTTTATTTAAATTTAAGATAAATTGACTATAAGTTTGCTTTGATTCACCTTTTAACTTAGGTCATTTCTTTATAATAGAAAAAAGTTACTTGGAAAATGGCTTTAATTTCATAATTTTCTTTTTCTATGTTTTTTTGCCTTTTTCATTTACATTCAAAAAGACTTAGAAATTTTATTTTAAATTACTTATCCATTTGATTTTTTTTTACTAGGATTCCTTTATTTTGCCTTCATGTGCTTAACTTGATACCAACACCACATAGTGATTTCCCATGGCTTACAACATCCCATACCCATTTGAAATGACTTTAGTTAGTTAATTTTTCATCTTTCTTAGATCCATGTGTCACTTTTCTTCCTCTTAAAAGACTTAGCTAAATTTTTATAGAGTTGTTCAGAGCCATGTGGTATATTTTCACCATCCTTTGAGACTTAGTATATTTTCAAAAAATTTCCCAATGGGCCTCCAAATCAACAAATCTTTAGATGAGTATATTATTGGGATGATTATAAGTGTTAAGATCTCAATGACCCACCACTTCAATCAAATCCATACTAATGTAAATACTTTGTGCAAGTGGGTTATTAGGATGTTACCACATGGCATCATCATGATGAACCACTAATCTAGATATGTATGTAAAAACTAAAGAGAATTCAACCAAGTGGGTTGGTAGGATTATGCCACATAAAAACATCTCACTATTATGTAGGCCCACTGTGATCCTTTTAACCTCTAAGTTCATCAAAGCTATGGGTGAGTGAGATTGCACCATATGGTATGATCTTTCTACATCACATCTGAAACCCAATCAACATATATCAAGCCTCAATAGAGTAGTGGAACAATGAAGAGAATCCAATTAGAAAAGTCTATACCAAGGAAGGACACATAAAAATCCATGTCAATAGGAAGTTAGACTAAAATTGATGGCCCATCTAGCCATAAAATTTATTAAAATCCAAGAATGGGATATGCTTCTAATTTGATTTGTAAAATCAAGTTTTAGTTTGTTTTTCACCAATAAATGATCAGAAATAATGGAATTTAATGCATGACTAGGGAGTGACATTAATCAAAAGTGGAATATTCAATTGAGAATCATCAATATAGCATGAATCATGGGCATGAAATGCATATATCATTCAAAGAGCAAAAGATAAGCTCAGCATTAAAGAAGCATGGCAATTGATTGCATAGATGCATGACATATAGAAATATAAATTTAATCCCATGTACTTTTAATTGCCAATATTCAATCTAGGAATGGTGTTAACTATACAACTATTGCACATGCTTCCAATCTGTTAGAGATCTTGAGTTGCATCCTCAACTACATCTCTCAATCACATTGATGATTTATTTAAACACCCATAAGTGGGTGAATTAAAATTTAGACTCCTTAGGCCTAAAAACCTATATAATAAAAAATCTTAAATTGTAATAAGTTTTGGCTCCCTTAGAATAGATTATATTAGTGGACCAGACTAGTTGGTTCTCCCTAGTTAAGTAGATCAGTCATTTTCTTCATGTATTTTTATACTTTATATATTAGTTTATTGAGTCAAGGCTATTTAGAATCCATATTTATAACTCACATGAGTATAATATGAATCTTAATTTATCCCTTAAATATAAATACATTTATCTAAAAACTTTTCCATTTGATATAATTGGTCTGCACATGTATATGGGGACCCTATTTTCCTCATTAGCTCTGCTACTTCATCCCATAGACTCTCACATTATACCTAGTTGGACTTGTGATAGATATATTTCAACTAAGAATTAATTTATCTATGTATTTGTATGCTCAATATAATTAGGTTGATCTACTTTAAAAATTAGGCTCTTCTTTATCTTTCTCCCTACCCTTTCCTCTTTTTCTCCTTTTTATCAGTCTATTAGATTAGACTATTTTAGTTTCTAGAGCTAAAATATGAGTCTAAATTTATATCTTGAATGCATAGATATATTATTACTATAGTTACATTTTAACATATCTTATAATAAATAAACATCTAAAATCAACTTCCCTTCCATTCTATATTTGCATACTGATTCCATTAGGTAGCAAGCTCTACATTTAGAATGCATTTTTGATTTGTTTGAAATGTTCAACAAAGACCCTTGATATGGAATGTTCATAACAAGCCAATTGGGTTACCATGTATACCAAGACCTTGGGGATATTTTTTCCCTCAATTCTCCTTTCATAAGAGATAGGGATTAACAATGCCCACTTATTATTGTCTGTGTCGATATACCTCTCAACAAAATTGAGATAAAATTGTATTAGGCATGGATGATGTAATTAGATTAAAAAGTGAATGCAATGTCAAGATTCATGTTAGGTTCACTAGAATGTATTTAATGTGCAATGATTATCCTACAACTATGCCATTTTAAAGATACAAACTTGAATAATGTTAATCAAATAGATCCTGATGATACCTAATATTTGAGATGTGACCAATGTATTCTAGACCTATAAAGAGGAGAAATTACATCAATAATGTCAAAGGAAAGGGATATAAATAATTTAATCCTAATGCATAATGAGATAGCTTAAATTATTCCTTTAGTGTAAACAATCTATATTGTAGACTATAAATGTAAGTAGTTGTGGAAGTAATGTAATCTAAACTAAACTAAAAGGGTTAGAATAAATAAAATGGGTAAGGAGACATGGTAAACAAATGGGGCTCTAAGCTACCCAATAATAGATAAATGTAAATTTAAATGAATCATATAACCACACTCAGTATAAGTGTATATAAATCTTAAACAAGGATGCACAAACTTTTCACTAAGAAAACATTAACTTCTATGTACTAAATGAAATAAAGGAAAGAGATAAGGTTATAAATACTTACCTTGATTGGGATGCATTGACACTCAATACCCTCCTTGGCCACTAATGTTTTAAAATATATTGTTATTGTTTTTAATACCTCAAAGGATGGACAAATAGGCTTTAATCTAATAAAGGACCTCTTATCAAATCTCCAAGACTTTTACAAGACAAGATTCTAGACTAACTCTTCCAAATGTGAATTAGGGTAGAAGTGTGATCAAAATAAGAGTGAATAATGTCTGTATGGTTTGTTTGGAATGAAATATTACTTATATATATAGTTATCAATTACCCAAACCACCCTAAAAACTTGGTCAACAATATTGAACTAGTTTGATGTAGTTCAAAGGGGAGAGTTGACATCAAACTATGTTGGCCAATCTAAAATAATGAAAATACAA